>CM035116.1:56352933-56759355 GCA_020205555.1 Panax stipuleanatus | reverse complement strand
AGATGCAATTAGACTTTCTTCCCTTTTACTCTTCGAGGCAAGGCAAAAGGTTGGTTACATTCACTACCTCCTGGATCAATCACTACTTGGGATTATTTGGCACAAAAGTTTTTAGCAAAGTTCTTTCCACTTGCCAAAACTGCAAAGATGAGGAATGATATCACTACGTTTTCTCAAATAGATTCGAAATCGTTGTATGAAACTTGGGAGAGATTTAAAGAGTTATTACGCAAATGTCCACACCATGGACTTCCCAAGTGGTTATAAGTGCAGACGTTCTACAATGGGTTGATGAGTGGTACACGGACTAGTGTTAATGCAGCGGCTGGGGTAGCGTTAATGGAAAAGAATCTTGATAACGCATGCAATTTACTAGAAACTATGGTGGCCAATAATTACCAGTGGCCTACTGCTAGGATGTCCCAACCGAAGGTAGCAGGGATATTGGAGGTTGACGCAGTTATAGCATTATTAGAGCATATTTCAGTCCTAACAAGAAAATTTGATTCCATGGGAGGTCCGAATATGCAAAATGTGGACATGGTATGCAAGTTATGCGCCGGTATCCATTCAACGGAATCAATTCAGTATATGGGTAATTATAACAGGCAGAATAATATCAACTCAAACACTTATAATCAGGGGTGGAGGAGTCAACATAATCCTTCATAGAGAGACAATCAAGGAAAACAACCTGCTCAAAGACAAACTTACCCACCCGGATTTCAAGCACAACATCAACCACAGCCGAGCCAGCAATCAACTTTCGAAGAGTTTGGGACTAAATTCATGACACAGGTTGACATAAACTTGAAGAGTTAGGCAGCTTTTATTCATAATCTTGAGACTCAGATGTGGCAGTTAGCTAATGAGATGAAAAGTCGACCGCAAGGTGTGTTTCCGAGTAATACAGAGGTCAATCCAAAGAATAATGGCTATGAGCAGTGCAAGGCTGTCACACTTTGGAGTGGGAAAGAGTTAGGGGAGTCTAAGGTTGAAGTTCGAGAGACAACGCCCAAAGAGTCAAAGAAAGAGAAAGAGAATACAGAAGTGGAACAAAAAATGGATGAAAATCAAAAAAAGAGTGCAAAAGAGAAAAAACAGCCAGAAGTTGTACCTCCAATTCCATTCCCACAGCAGTTTCAGAAATAAAAGCTCGACAAGTAATTTTCTAAATTTTTAGAGGTATTCAAGAAACTATAAATAAACATCCCGTTCGCAGATGCATTGGAACAAATGCCCAGCTATGCAAAGTACATGAAAGATATTCTATCGAGGAAGAAAAATTTGGGTGATTTTGAGACAGTGGCTTTAACGGAGTAGTGCAGTGCTATGTTGCAAAAAAAGTTACCACCGAAATTGAAGGATCCGGGTCGCTTCACTATTCCTTGCACCATTGGAAATCAACTTTTCAGCCAATGTTTGTGTGACCTGGGAGTAAGCATAAATTTGATGCCTTTATCGATCTACCAGCCACTAGGATTAAAGGAGGCAGTTCCGAAAAATGTGACATTACAGCTTGTCGATCGATCTTTGACATATCAAGGGGAATTGTGGAAGATGTGCTTGTGAAAGTTGATAAATTTTATTCCCAATGGATTTTATTGTGTTAGACTTCAAGGAGGATCATGACATTCTTATCATCTTGGGACGACCATTTTTAGCTACAAATAAAACTCTCATCGATGTGCAAAAAGGCGAGCTAACTATGAGGGTCCCAAATAATGAGGTGACATTTAAGGTTTTCAAAGAAATAAAAATTCCAAATGGTTATGACAAATTCTTAAGGATCAATGTAGCCGTAGGTGTCCTCAAGGATGAAGTGAAGGGGAACAATTCAGTCCAAATGAATAAGACAGATCAATCTAAGTATGGGGGATTACAAACTTGCAAGAAAGTTAAGCGTTATAAGTTAAAATCCAAGCTTGGGATTATGAAACGACTTTTCAAGCATAAATTTGATCTAGGTTAAGAAATACAAGGAGTGGTCAGGCTGAAGACTCGAAAACAAGCGCTTATTGGGAGGCAACCCAAGTTTAATTTTTAGTTTAATTTTTTATTTTATTAGGTTTTATATTAGTGAATTTGAATTTCTTTAGGATTTAATAAACTTGCTTCTAGTTGGTTTACAGGTTATTCACGACAAATCCAAGTGTGGTGCTCGATTTATTCCAACGTGCCTAGCCTATTCTTAAAACATAGCGGACAAAGAGGGAGATTGCTATATTTTCAGAAAAGTCCTCTGCTTTACTTTTTCCTATCTTAGCTATTGAGGACAATGTTGGTTTTAAATTTAGGGGTATTTATCATGTTTGGTTATTATTTGGACAATGTTTTGATGGGAATTGATTTTTGGCCAATGATAAGTGGGTGGTTAATGAGTTTTTAACTTTTGGAGAATTGATGAGCATGCTTAGTTTATATTTTGACTTATTAATTAGTTTTTACACTACTTGCGAATCTTTTGAACTTATATGCACATATTCAGCACATATCCATCTGTCTAGCTAGTTAGGGGCTTAATAAAAAAAATTGGTTAAGTTCTTGTAAAAGATATCATTGAAACTCGAAAAATCTTATTTGAGAATCAATTAAAGTGAAAATTAGGCACTCACATAAGTTTAGGGGAAATCTTGGAGTATTTTTGAATAAATTGGAACCTTCCCGAGTTGAATAAGGAATCATGTGTTGGGTTGAGATGGAGCGTAAAATGCACTCGCCCATAAACACAGGCACGATGTCGACGTTGGGTAAAAAATCCGCGGGTTGGGTCACAACCCGGATCTTTTATCTCTTCATAAGTTATCTCTACCCTCACTCTTTTTGTTGCGAAAAAGGTTTTGAAGGGTTTTTTAGAAAAAAGGCCAAAATGTATCATGTCGAAGATTGAACGTTTTACAAAGTCGCCAGTTGGTAGATTTAAAATGATTGTACCAACACAACTGAGTTTTGTTTGAAAGAGGCCAAATTGCTAGACACTGTCGAAACTTGATCTTTGAAAATAAAGTTTTGAGTTCGGGGGCTTGGTTAAGTGTGGGGAAGGTGTTAGGCACCCCACAACTCCCGTGTAAACACGGTACCGCAATCTTTTTAATATTTTCCTTAAAACTGAAATGCGTGTGTGAAAGCTATTTTGAAAATTGGGCCTATGTTTGATTGATTGAAAGTAGTGATTTGCTTCGTTGAACCTATATACGAAGGGTTTCATTTGATTTTGCAAAAGTCTTTGGTTTAATTTGCAAAAGTATTTGATTTGATTTGCAAAAACTTTTCTTTTGATTGAATTGAAAATGATGTTTTGAAAGCTGGTTTATCAAACCCTTACGCTAACATAGGAATTGAAGCCTGTTGATACTTCCATTTTTCATCTTTATAGCTTTAAGGCTTGCATTTAATGGTGATTTGTCGGGCTGCGAAGCATCCTCGACCACAAAAATACATATAAGTGTCGGTCTCCTCATGGGCATGAAAACCATTGGAGGGACGCTGACACGGAAAAACATATTTTTCACTATGTTGAGTCCTTAAATCCGGATAACCACTTTAATGTCTTTGCATGTACATTTTATAGAAAAACTGGCAGGGTACATTCGTAAAGAGGAGTTTGTCCATCGTGGGAATCAGATTCTGATCAATTTGATCATGAATCCCACGATTCCTAGCATCATATGTGAGTAGCCAATAAACCTGCACAGTTCAAATTTGTATAGAAATAGATATATATATATATATATATATCCCAATATTGCCAGAACCGAGGATTCATCAGTAAATCCTGGTTCCCACCTGGCCGAAGCAATTCGTTCCCACTAGATAGCGATCTAAGGGACGCGAGGTTGCTTTTGTGACTGAAAAATGCCGATTCATATCGAATGAATATTTAAATCATTAATTTAATGAAAAGCAAGTAAAGCCAAGATATATACACAATTATATAAAAAAGCTGTAAAGGCCGATGAATTTTCACACCGGTGCCCGGACTTGAATTGAAATATATATATATATATATATATATATATATATATTGATAGAAAAGTAGTTAATCAAGACTGAGAAGAGAACCCAGTGGTGGTGAAGACTGCTTATATATGCATATTTATATATAAAAGCAGTAAAAAGGCCACCGAATAATCCAGGCCGAACTGAAATATAAATGTACAGAAATATAGTCAACTAGGGACTGGAAAGATAATCCAGTAATGGTGAAGTGTGCAAAAATAGTTTAAAGGCCACAGAATAATCCAGGTTGGACAGAAATATATAAATATATATATATTGACAGAAATGTAGTCAACCAAGACTGGGAAGAGAACCCAGTGGTGGTGAAGGCTGCTTATATATGCATAAATATATATAAAAGCAGTAAACTACCTCAGATTTGACATCTGGGCTTGACAGAATTGAAAAGTTAGTATATATATAGTTAAATAAACACGGGAAAAAGCCAAACTCGGACTGGGAAGAGAACCCAATCCGGCGAAGTTGCTTAAAACGAAGGTGCTAGTGCACTGAAGTTGTTAGAGCTGCTGGATCGTCAATCCGAGTTGTAAAAATGCCAGAAATTGAGTTTATGTACAAAAATATATCAAATTTTGATGAAAACGACCACGGAACTAAGTTCTGGGCATATTTAGAAAATGAAATTTGATATGCAAGTGTAAAACAGTACAAAGAAGTAGGAATCACTTTCTGATCGTAAAAATACTTACAATGGACTGCTACACGGGCTTTTTGCCAAATCGTAGGCTCTAAACATCAGAATCTACCGGTTATTTTCTGATATGTGGTAGTCTGTGGGTATATCTGTGTTAGAGTGAAATTTTTTTGGTTTAGAAGAGGTGAAAAAGTCAGAAAATCAAACGGATAGAGGTTCGCTGCTTTTTTTTTCAAATAAGGGGGGTGCACATTTATTGATAGGCCAGGGAGCCTCACCTCTATCTGCTGCTGCCGCAGGTAGAGGTGCAGATCCCCTGGTGGGGCCCACGTGTTCGGTTGAGTCGTCTCAAAGTATGTGCACTCTGAGTAACGCGAGGTCGAAGTCAAAACTTTTTAACTTTTGATCGGAGCGTCCATTTGAAGCCTGCGATACCTTTTCAAAAAGCCCTCGCTGAGAGTGTCACAATGACATGGGATAAAACATTTTACAGGTCCAAGAAGACGGGTTCATAACCAGGTCTTCGATTCCCCGCAGTTTGTCCGTTGAGCTGTCTTACGCTATTTGCACTCAGGAACGTCGTTATGGTTCGTTCTGACCTTGGTGGCATCAATTCAGCTTAAGTTTGACTGAATCAGCTTGAAGTTGGTAAAATGACAATTTTACCCCTCCCGGGGTTTCCTTCAGTGTCAACATGGCCTTTGGTTGACTTTCGGGAGTTGTTTCCAAGACTTAGATCCCATTAGAGTTTGTCTGTCCTCAGTGTAATCTCTGAAGTTGACTTGGTCATTCTAGGTTATCTTCTGGGGATGTTGTGGAGCTTTAGGTTAGTTCCCGAAGTTGACTTGACTTCCTGGGTTGCAACCGGGGCTGACCTGTGCCTCCCGGGCTGAGACCGGGGCTGATCTGTACATCCTGGGTTAAGATCGGGGCAGAGTTAACATCCTGAGACTAGTGTTCGAGACTGTGGTTGTCCCGATATTGGTGACTGGGGTTGATTTAAAAGGCCCGATTTTGAGATCGGTGTTGATTTGACGGTTCGATTGGAGATCAGAGTTGATTTGATGGCCCGATATTGAGATCGGGGTTGATCTAATGGTCTGATTAGAGATCGGAGTTGATTTGATGGCCCGATATTAAAACTAGAGTTGATCTGACGGTCCGATTAGAGATCAGAGTTGATTTGATGGCCCGATACTGAGATCGGGGTTGATCTGACGGTCCGATTAGAGATCAGAGTTGATTTGATGGCCCGATATTGAGATCGGGGTTGATCTGACGGTCTGATTGGAGATCGGAGTTGATTTGTTGGCCCGATATTGAGATCGAGATTGATTTGATGGTCCGATTGGAGATCAGAGTTGATTTGATGGCCTGATATTGAGATCCAGGTTGATTTGACGGTCCAATTGGAGATCAGAGTTGATTTGATAGTCCGATTGGGGATCAGAGTTGATTTGATGGCCCGATATTGAGATCGGGGTTGATCTGACTATCCGATGGGAGATCAGAGTTGATTTGACTGTCCGATTGGATATCAGAGTTGATTTAACGGCCCAATATTGAGATCGGGGCTGATTTGACGGTCCGATGTTGAGATCGGGTTGATCTGACGGTCCGATTGGAGATCGGAGTTGATTTGACGGTCCGATTGGAGATCGGGGTTGATTTGACGGTCTGATATTGGGATCGGGGTTGATTTGAAAAGATAATTTTACCCTCCTACAGTGTTAGTATCGGGGTAGGAAATTATGAGTGTCTACAGATGCCCCTCTTTATCATGCTTATGCAAGGTAATGGAATGAGCAGGATAAAGATTGCTAGACACTTGAAATACAAAGATATCAATGATGCAATGCAATGAATGTTGTAATGTTTTCTCAAATCACAGGTCACACTTCGCATCGCCAATCGCATCGCAAATCGGTTCGCCAATCACATCGCAAATTGCTTTGCAACTCGCATCGCAGATCGCATTGTAAATTGTTTACCTTTATCGGTGCTTATGTTGGGGCTGATACCAACGGTTTGATTCAAATAGGTTTTGTTGATGTTTGTTTGATGAAGACAAACCGAAATATTTTCTACATTTCTGCTGGGGATGTCAATACCAGGCTACCGCGAACTGTTTTCATCACTTTCTGCTGGGGATGACGTTCTCTGCGATAGCTTCATTGATTTAGATAGGGATGATACTACTGATGCTACCTTGGTTTGAGACCAATGGTTTCCCTGTCCGGCAGTACTCTTTACAGGGGTGATTTCCTTTCGGCTGGTGCTGTTGCACATTTCCAAAGGCTACTCTGCTGGGGACATTTCTAGATTATTGAGTCTCCTTCATGTAGGCTTCCAATGTCCATCTTGATGAAAGTTTACGCTGTTATATGGCAATATGCGGTTGAATCACTAATTCTCTTTGGTGCACCTTTTGAGGATATGTATAACAGATTCCATCATTGGAGATGGACTATTATATGGTTCCCATCACCGGATCACTTCTTATGCTTCGCGGAGGTTGCTCCAACGGCTAAGACATCGCTGGGGCTGAACCAACGGCTGAATTGAACTCGGTCTGTACCCGATACTTCGCTGGGGCTGAACCAACTGCTGAATTGAATTCGGTCTATACCCGATACTTTGCTGAGACTGAACCAATGGCTGAATTAGATTCGGTTTGTACCCGATACTTCGCTGGGGCTGAACCAATGGCTGAATTAAATTTGGTCTGTACCCGATACTTCACTGGGGCTGAACCAACGGCTGAATTGAACTCGGTCTGTACCCGATACTTCGCTTGGGCTGAACCAATGGCTGAATTGGATTTGGTCTGTACCCGATACTTCACTGGGGGTGAACCAACGGCTGAATTAAATTTGGTCTATACTCGATACTACGCTGGAGCTGAACCAACGGCTGAATTGGATTCAGTCTGTACCCAATACTTCGCTAGGCCTGAACCAACGGTTAAACTGGATTCGATCTATACCCAAAACTTTGTTAAATTAAAGCCAACGGCTGGATTGAACTCGGTCTGTACCCGACGCTTTGTTGGATTGAAGCCAACGGCTGGATTGAACTTGGTGTGTACCCAAAACTTTTTTGGATTGAAGCCAACGGGTGGTTTGAACTCGGTCTATACCCGACGCTTTGAAAGTGGCAGTTTTCGGCAGTTTTGTATAGTTTTTCATTGTTGATCCCCGGATATTACTTCGGGATTAATACTAAGGGTTTCCAGAGTGTCCACCTTTCTGTTAGGATTACGCTGCTTAAACGCAGGATTTCAGGATAAACCGCTCAATCGCGTAGCGATTTTTCTTCAGATTTGACTTGGTAGCACATAGAAACTCCATTTCAAACCTAACCAAACTGAGCCCGGGGGAGTGGGACCCACCCTGGGGAGCCGCAGGTGGAGGTGCGACAGCCTCAGGTGGACCTGCTTCCACCAGGGCTTTATATTGGGCTGCGGAATTTCATTTTTTCAAAGTTCCATTTTGAGTTTCAAACAGATTTCAATCTTTTTTTTCAGATCTACGGAGCTTGGACAGTTATTTTTTGATTCCGTCAGTTCCTACGCGTTCAGAGCAGTGCAAGTAACGTTTTACATTCTTTTCTCGCAAGTTTTGACCGTTAAAAGCATGTGAATCACATAGGGGGGCTTTTAGATGCAATGTATGAAAAATGTATGCCTATATAATCTTTAAAAAAAATTGACTACATATGTATGCATATATTACTGTAATGCATGTTTGGATATAAGAAAATTTAGATTCTGAGACAGTCAATTTTTGCTCTTTTTGATTAGTTTGCTTATCCTTTTCGAGGCCTAATGAGCCTGGATTTTCAACTAAAAAGTGTCCAAGGTAATTTGGATACCATGTGAGGTTATTTTTTATTTTATTTCATGAATATGAACTATTCTTATTTTTGGGAAGGTGTGCTACTGAATGGCCACCTAGACATGCCTATTTGCATGCGGACAATCCATTTTACAAAGGAGACTCTAGCGAAATTTTTTTCAAAACCCGAGCATTTAATAAACATGCAATTTTGACTCTACTGGGGATTTTTTTCTTGACCCATGCATGTTTTTAGGATTTATCTTTTGAAAAACATGCAGTTTTAACTTTACTGGGTATATTTGACTGACCCATGCATGTTTTAGGACTTAGAGATGCATAGAATACTAATTTAAAATAATAAGCCACAGGTTTTAGGCTTACCACACCCTTTCTTAGGTAATTTGGAGACTTAACACAGGTGATGGACCGTGATAGACTCGACAGTGCTAGCAGAGTCGTTTCAGGCATCAGACGTAGGAGGGCCTCTAATGTTACTCAGCCACGTCCAGCTAGACCGCCTTGCAGATTGGCAGAGTCGGTGATTCGTCCAGCTTAGGATGAACCGTCGATTGAAATTGATGATGAGCAGGTTGCTTTTTCTGCTCCAGCTCCAGCTCCAGCTTAGGATGAACCGTCGATTGACGTGCGGAGGTTCCAAGCATTGTTGTATCTACCCAGAAGCTGCTGACCGACTTGAGTCGCCATCCTTCGAGATATCTCCATGCCAATGAGGTGACTTGAAGTTTTTCTCTTCTTTGGATTCTTTTACTTCCTTTTGCCATTCTCGGGGCACAGGTTTTTGATATGGATTGGTTTTTGATGCAAGTTCCCGGCTTTACGCAGCCTCGAGGGAACTGGTTTAACATGCATTCCCTATATCATACTTTGCACGAGGATTACAAGGATATTGTTGATGACTGGGGGTCTTCTCCATTCTTCCCCGCCGTTGCCCCTGGGGGTATATGAGGTCTTTGTCTGAGCGCTGGTTCCACGAGACTCAGTCCCTTCATCTGCTGGGCTGTTAGGTGATGATGACCCCTATAGACTGGAGGTTCATCACCGGCATTGAGTTTGAGGGCAAGCCAGTGCCTGTCGTGGCTGACATTACACTGTCGTTCGGTCCTTGCTGGGAGTTCCTGCGACGGCGCTCAAGGGTAGGTCGGTCTGATCTGGCCCCTTGAGTATAGATGCCCAAAATGGGACTTTGCTGGAGCCTCCTCCTTGTGATCGGAGGGTTAGAGATCGCATTTTGAGGCGATTATTTTTAGTGATCATCAGGGGTTATTTTGTGGCGAACAACTCATCTACTGTGTCCTTCTCCCTGGTTAGCGCTATTTGGTATGTAGAGCGCCTCAATGATTTTGATTGGGGTTCCTACACCTTTACCTACTTTCTCCGGGGCATGTGCATGCTTTCGGAGGGTTCGACGGAGGCTTGGTTAGGATTCTATCCATTTCTGCTGGTGAGTACATCTTTCTTGTACCTTTTTGATTTCAGCATTTATATTTGTCAATCTTGATCATTGAGGACTTTTGATATTGACATGGCCAGTTCTAGGCATTTGAGAGGCTTCCTTGCCTACTGCCCACAACTACTTTAGGTCTGGAGACCTATCCTTGAGGACGGCATTGGCATCACTCGACTTTGACGGAGGTCCCTGTTGCTAAGGGATTTACTCATGCTCACCTACAGTTGGAGCTTTTGACCACTGGATTGATCTCCTGGGTGCCATATACCTCTGAGTTTTTGACCATCAGATTCGAGGGAGGCTTTCCCACTGGTCGAGAGTTTGCATTGTCGACTTGCAGAGTCCCGATTTTGACAAAGGGAGGCTGGGAGCTCTATTTGGGAGAGCGTGCCATCAGGAGTATTATGGGTAGGATCCACATTCCCATTGCTCCTCCTGCTTGGCATCATTGGCCTTTGATCATACCACTGACAGAGATTCCTATGGAGGGCATAGATGGCTTCACTCTATCAGAGGGTTCGTTTAGCCAAGAGGCATTTAGCAGATGGTGGTGTCCTCACAGTATTGGAGCTCAGACTAGGGCCACCCAGTTCATGGCAGACATGGTGCCAGGGTCCATGATGATGACGGACTAGATAGCTTGCCTCAGGGAGCCGACTCATTTAAACCAGATTGCAGATCTGACCTGGAAGTTGGATAGGGCTCGCTTCTTTATCAGGCACCTTGGCCGAGATCCGTCAGAGGTATCTTCTTTTGACCCATCCAGCTCAGGAGCGGGCCACTCTTCAAGTCCATTTAGCAGTAATTTTATAATGGAAGATCCTCCCTTATACCTCCCAGACATGCATGATGATCGCAGCTTTGTATCTACAGCGGAGATGGAGCAGGTTGATCACCTGGACATGGCAATGCTTTTAGAATCATGATGTTGATCATACTAATGAGATCTAAATTCTTTGTAAGCTTAAAACTAAAATAGTTCCCAATCGATGGATTACTAAAAAGGGGATTAATAAATTCGGATAGATTGGTACATATGTTGCTTGCTCATTGGATGAGGATGATTGATCTCAAGATCATTTGTGTGGAGACACTAAAGCAAGTATGTAGGTGCTTATTGGAGAATAAGTACGCTGAACGTGACTTGCTAAGGAATACCTAATGGAGTTTTACTCGCCTGTCAATAGAAATTCCTAATGTGATAGTAGTACAAGTGATCCTCAGACTTGAGATCATCATAGTATCTCGTATATAATGAATTATACTTTGATATATTCCTTAAGACCCTTAGGGTATATCAAAGGGTATACCTCGGTGTAATAAGTTATATATGGAGATAATGAATGATCAATAAAGAATCTATCGCTTCTGCTAAAAGAAGAGATATGTCCTATATGATTCGATAAATGACAACCCAGGAATCCTTGGCTAATGTGGAATGAAATTAGAAAGGAGTTTCTAATATGGATTATTTGGAGTTGTGCATTTTCTGATCGAAATACATATAATTTAATAAAATAAGACTTGACAGTAATTTCATATCTTATATTTAATTGGGACATTGTAGGGTGGAAGGATTGAATTGTACGGTAACTATTAACTCAAGATTAATAATGAAATCTATATTATCTAGAAAGTCGTTGATCGCTAGGGAGGCTTATCTCTATTGTAGAATAAATATTTTTTATTTAAATAGATTATTAGTTTAATTTATTTATTTAAATAAGATTACAATTGTTCTAATTGATTTATTCACGACCGGTTTAATATGGAGAACCAAAAGGGTCACACCATAAAAGGAAGATTAATTATTTAAGAAGGTAATGGCATAATCGTAATAATATGTTAAGTGTAATTAATTTAATCTATGGTGATAGAATATATTAAATAGCTTAATGTTTATTATTTAATATTTTAGAAATATTAAATATAAATTAATAAGAGAAGTCTTATTAATATTATTACAATTATTATTTTAATTTCTAAAGGAGTTTAGGAATTAATTTAATATTAGTACTCTCATTTATTCCTAATAAGATTAGGAGGCAAATTAATTAAAAGATTTTAATTAATTATTCCCAATTGGTTGGGAAGCCTAATTAATTAAACGAGTTTAATTAATTAAATGAAACCCTATTTCTAATTGGATTAGAAGGGTTGACCAATATCTATATAAGAGGAGTCTTATGCTAGATATCTTCGGAGACAATTCCAATTGTTGGAGAGAGTACTCATTATCTATAGAGAATAAAAAAATTAGGGTTTAGCCAACCACCCTCTTTCTTGAACAATTCCTCTTCCTTGGTGGATCACCTTTAGAGTCCAAACACTTGGGTGGCTAACGTTGACCAAAGGAAGGAATCAATTCCGGATATTCAAGGAGATCGCGAAGAACGAGGAGTTGAACTCGTACCTGTGGAAGCTTAGTTCTACAAGGGTATGATTCCATAACTTCTTATTTATCGTTTTAAATTAATAATGTGCATAAAGAATTATCCGTGTAATTGGTTTGTAGAAAACTTTAAACTCTGATTTTACCATGCTTCCGCTATTTTTTGCAATTTGATTGCGCTACGATTTCAAACAAACCTAACCCATAAAACCCACTCATCACATTCGAGGCATAAAATTTTCAATTGATGAACAACTACTTGTTACTGCCTTAAATTTGAGACCATGCATGTTATAAACAACAAGATTGAATGAATATGCCTCTCCCATAGGTTACTCAATGACTACATGCATGACATTCAAGCAAAATTTGACCACTTTTACTGAAAAAATTGTTCTTGCACTATCATTTGTTTTTCCAATTAATGTTGGTTTGGAATTCTTAACTGCTTAGTCTCAATTTTTGGGAAAAATAGTGAGGAATTTTTTTTTATGCCAGTTAGGGATGATAGAGACTTATGTCCTTTTGACTTGGAACTCATAAGGTGTATTGTACATGAGTTTATGCCATACAATCTAGCTTACTTCATTCTGACGTCTTTTGAATATTGTTTTCATTATAACTGAATGGGATTTGGTCTTCTTCTGTCTCCTATCTTCAAATTTCTTGGTATTGATCTTCTTCCCCATAAGTCTCAAATGATTCCAAATAGTAATATTGTATCTCATTTAAATCTTCCTCCAAATCCTTTAGGTGTTTTCAAAGAATTCAATCATGATCATATTAAAACTCACATCAATATGATTTCTCAATTGAAAACTCTCAGTAACATGAATTAACTAATGTTACAAAATTAAAGACGTATGCTACTTAAATTTGAAGAAATGCAACGCACAATTCTTCACCTTAAAGAAATGATACACTTTCTGTTGGAAAGCTAACAATTATCTTGCCTCGTGCATAAGTTCTACAATTATAACTTGATTCCAAATATCCTACGCACATGTTATTAAAGATCATAATACAAATTAGTTGTAACTAATTATTTAATTACAACATTAACTATGAGTATAATCACACCATTCACATAGCACAAACTGGTTTCTTCCAATTCTTATCATCGAATTCCAATTATTAACAACTAGTTCAATTACCATTTTAAAATCATCAACTTAACATTACGAGGTGATTACAACCTGTTTTAACAACATATAATATGATTAATAATCTTTTATATTCATAAGATCAAGTTACATTAGCATTTACTGGACTGTATATAAAAAAAATTCTAGGCCAAACTGCCAAGTGGCGTTGCAGCACTGCTTAATGAACTACAACCGGCGCTGCAGCTCACGCAAGGCGCTGCGGCGCGAGGAATAAGCGTGGAATTCGCGCTGCAGCTCGACCTCGGTGCTGCAGCGCAACTGTTTACTCATAGAACAGACGCTGCAGCGCCTTGACACGGTGACAGGAAATACTAGGGCGCTGCAGCGCTCTGTTTCTTCACAGAACAAGCGATGCGGCGCCGTGACACAGTAAAACGCATGCACAGCTCGCGAAGAACACAGTTTAGGCCATACAAGACCATAAACTGTGCTCAAACAACAATCTATGCATACCCAAACTATATAGACTTCACAGAATCATCACTAAGAATGTTGAGCACGTTTGTAACTAACAAAACAACATAAACAATTAAATTTAAATCCTTAAATTCAATGTTTTTGCAGAAACTCCATTTTTAGACATCCTTAGCGAATTCAATCACTGTATATTCGTTTCTTAACCAAATTAATCCATTCAAATTACATTCTTTTTGTTTCTTCACGTATTTACACAATCAACAATCAATTTACACATTATAACACGAATTGAACACTAATTTTAGTATCAAATAAGCCATATATAAATATACTTCACTATAAACTCACTATAACATGATTTCTTCATATTTATCATGTTTTCATGGATTAATCAACTCTAAATCATATATAAGTCATGTAAAGCAGATTATATGTACAAATTAACAAATAATAACCATATCTTCAACAATTATTCATGAAAAGGCAAACACAGAGAATTTTAGAAAAATAAAAATAAAAACTTTTAAGAACTAGACTCATACCTTTGATTTCTTGTTTAGCTAGCAAAGATGATTGAAATCTTCTTTGTTTTCTCAAAAGCACAGAAAAATCTCTCTTTTCTCTTCTTCTTCTCCCTTTTCTCTTTGTAAACTCTCTCCTATAAACTTAACGTAACTTATAAAACTGATATATACATATAATATATATTATTATATAAACTGACAAACATGAAAGCCTTTAAATTCTTTGCCAGATATTTTTTTAAAAAATTCAAAAGCCTCAAAGGCTTGTTTGGCAAAAACTAAATTAAAATAGGAATTCAAAAGCCATAAGGCTTTGTTTGGTAAAACTAGATTAAACCTCTTTAATTTATTTTAATAACTCACTTACTATATAGTTTAATTATCACACTTTATCTAATTAAATTCTAATATTCAATTTCAATTAAATTAAAGTTAATATCAACTTATTAAATCAAATTACCACGTAAATCAAATTGCTACATAATTATAATTTCATTATAAATTATCATTCTATTTAACAAATTAGTGAATCCCTAATTTAATTATGAAATTAGAATATTACCATTATATAATATAATGACTAGCTAACAATTCATTTAATTTAATTATCTAAATAAAATTAAAACTTCATCTACAAAATTACTAAACATTAATATATTACACTTAATTAAATCACTCCACCACATAATCACATTAATTATTTATTCAACGCAATAAATAAATTAACCAAAATGTTTATTTAATTCAATAAATATTTTAAAATCAAATACAAAATATCGTTCGTTACAAAAAGCCTCTTTTCCAAGTGGTCAATTACAATTATTTAATTCAATTAATTATGCTATATTCCTATGCACAACCAAAGAGTTAAATTCAATAAGTTCCAATTCCCAATTGTCACATGCAGTGAAGAGTAATATTCCTATTCAATTTACAACCTTAATTATTTATTTTATGCAAATAATCAAGAATAGATGCTATCATATTCAGTTCTAACCATAGATTTCATCTCCCGAATTTATCTAGTGTAACATGGTAATTATTGGCCAAATAATTAAACAATAAGCATGGAATATGATAGACAACTCAATATGAATAATTAATTGGATTAATATGGAAAATTAGATCATAAGTATAAAAGGTTCAGTTGTAGCCTTAATTAAAAGATTAGTTCATGTTGAAAATTAAAACCAAAAATCCCATAATAAATATCTCAATTAAATTACAGATAAAGAAGAAGAAGAAAAACTTAATAATGGCCTTCAATCTTCACTCCATACTGCAATTCTTCAACGTTCGTCTAGAATCTCCAAGTTAAAATCTTCAGTATCTATCTCAATGAATGTGTGTTTTTTTGTTAGAATCTTTCCTCCTTTTTATAGACTTTGTCCTCGTCTAGTCAAACTCAACAAATCCTTTCCTGAATAGAAGTCTCATTTTTTCTCTCTTTCCTTTCCAGCTTTTGCACCAAAATTCGTCAACCTTTCCTGACACCCAGCGCCCCGCGCGCTGGGTTCCTTTGTTCCTTGAGTGCCCCGTCACTATGGCCTTATGCTGCAAATTATGATCATGCCCTTGCCTTGCCCAAATTCCCTGTTTTGCCATTAATGCATCCAATTTTCTTGTTTTGCCCTCCTGTCCACAAAATACAAAAAAAATAAATATAAATATCCTAAAACTCCCTAAGAACAACAATAAATCAAGCCAAAATATATCTAACTCATGGCTATATTACCCACTCATCAAATACCCCCAAACTTGAACTATTGTTTGTCCTTAAGCAATGCAACTACACAAAATAGCATGAATGCACCTACTAACTACAAGACACGACAATCAAGTATGAGTTAACAGTATTAACCTGTATCAGCCTCAAAGATTCTTAAACATAACCCCAATGAATTCAAAAGCCAACATCAGTTAACTTGAAAAGTTATCAACATAATTTATCTCCAAGCCACCGCGTGTGTGTGTGTTTCAACATGTCAACCTCACCATAAAGGAATTAAACTTGAGAATCACAAGGCTCCAAGACAGATGAATACAGATATAAGCAAATTTAACACCCCTCTAAGATTAGTTACCCCATAATTCAAAAATCTTTTATTATACATATCTTTTTTCCCTTTTTTTTAAACTTGGTACGTGTAATGCTTAGTTCCCTTAGGCTTCTTAGTGCTACCCATGTAACGAGCTTTCAATCAATACTCCCAAACCAGATGGCTTTAGGGTATTAGGTGTTAAGACATCCCTACGAATATAATAACCCGAATAATAAAGGCCACAAAACTAAACTTAGTCAAGCATTTATTTATATTTTCTTATTTTGACTTGTGCAATGTTAATCTTTATTAGGCTCTTCAAAGTTACACGTGTAATGAACTTTCAACCAACGACTCCCAAACCAAATAGTTTTTGGGCTCTAAGTGTAGAGACACTCCTAAGGGCATACTTGTTCAAGTAATAGATGCCACAAAGAGAACTAAGTCAATTTTTATTATTTTTTTTCATACAATTTTTTTTCTTTTTTTTCTTTCATTTTTTATATATACGAGATTTTCAAATTATGAAATAAACTAAACCTTCGAGGGTGATCGATATCCATCCTAAGTCTCAGATTCTTTCAGTTCAATTAATTCAGGCTAATTCGACATAATGACAATGTGCACTAAAAACAGGGTTTTTTTCTTCAATAAATCAAGTCAATAATACTTTCAAGTTAACTTTGTTTTCATCATCCAATCATTCAAGTTGTCACTTAAATCACAAAAATTTGCTATCATGGGCTAACACACTTTCTCATGCTTCCTCATGCTCAAGTAATATCATGCAAACACAATGCAACTAACACAATCTAGATTCAAAAACAACTGAATATGAACATGCAATTCTACTATGCAAATAAAAACTACAAAACTACTCCCAAACTTAAATTGAGCAATGTCCTCATGCAAAAAATAAAGCAATTAAAACTGAGGACTTCCCTGTTTAGGTTACTCGTAGGGAGGGACCTCCTCATCCTCGTTCATCTCTTGATCGGACAGAGGAAATATAAGCAGAACAGGAGCAACTGGAAACTGACTCAGGTCAACTGTAAGGGTCAGCCGCGCAAATATATATTCGTCTAGGCATTATTGTATGCGACCATATACTCGGATATGACATCTTGGCGTTCAGCTAGGCCGACAATCTGGGACTCAAGGTCGTAAAACTAACCATCAATTTCGCGCTTAACCTTATCGAAAATTGCACGGCGCAGAGCGGAGAAAGAAGAACCTATATGAGCTTGCTGTGGAAGAATGAATCCTAACCCCCGTGGTTGATTGTCGCCACCGACCCAAATATTTTACCTCATTATCATCTTATGGTTTAGCACATGAATAGACTACTGAATCATTTCATCATTCTTCAATTTCACCCTGGCTTTTTGATATAGGGCATAAATGAGGGAAGGGTGCGGTAGACCGCCAGTGGTACCCCCCCCCACGAGGCTCGCAGAATAGATTGTTGGATGATTAAGCCAACTTCCATCTTCATACCCTTAACCAGGTAGTAGAGCAATACGGCCCTTTCTTTAGTGACATCGCTGACATGCGTGCACGATATCATTTTAGCAAAAATAAAGGCGTGCCAGGTTTTCCAATATCGGCTAAGGTATGAATGAGAAAAAGTCTTACTTACACGTTCGTGAGTGGTCCACGTGGCTCCCGGTTGACACAGTTCTTGAATGATTTGATCGTAGTTGGGCCATTGAGTTACGAAACTTGCATATCGACAATGACTCCCCTTGTTTGGTAGGTTATAAATTTGGTTGATATCTTCACTAGCAAACCTAAATGTTTTTCCCCGAACTTGAACACTGTAGTATTGATGCTCTTTGACATTTACGTAGAACCCTTTCATCACTACAATAATAGCTGGGTCGGTTTGTTCCATGAAGTTAAACCAATTGCGCTCGGTGATCATACAGCAATTTCACCGTCCTTTATCTCGTCCGACCTTAATCCTCTCTCTGGAATTAGAGATCGTGATGCCATCCGATTGTATCTTTCTTGTGCTTCAGCACTCACGAACCTCTTTTTGTCAAATGGTGTAGAAGGTCTGGAGGATGAACCGACTCCGTCACCATATTAACGTTTTGATGCCATTACGTATCCTGCAATGTACAACGAGCAATTATCAATTTAAAAGAATGCCCACAGTGTTACCCCCCCCCCCCACTTATACTAAACATACAAACACTGTGTCACTTTAACAACCATAGGAGCCAATCATATTTCAACCATAATACATTTCTCAAAGTGGCCACAATAGATTACAAAACTGTACCCCACATTGGTACTTTAAAAGATACTTTCGTTCGAAAACACAGAGACCAATGAACTTAGTATGCGAAAAGTGTGTGTCATTATAATAATACTTCTCACAGTCATTTTCTCAAACACCTTGTGGGCGTGAACTTTTTTCCATAAAATATATCCAGTAGCATAACTTTAACCCCCCAATCATGGCCTAATTATCCCATTCGACAGGAAATTCCAAAACAAGTGCAAATCCCAATCAAATCTAATCATCAAGAATTAAGAAATTAATGGAAGCATACCTTGGTTTAGAGATGTAGCACTATAGTGGACTGATATGAGTTTGTGTGTGCGCCGTATAAACTCGTGTGACGTATATGTGCAAAGGTAACGAGGAGATGTAAAGATCGTGATATATTTATAGAGTTATGGGCTTAATGGAAGTTGAGAGCAAATTGGAGAAGTGGAGGTTACGGGTGTAATTCATGAACAAGAGTTGGGGGAATTGAGTAGCATACCTGAATCGGGCCTTACAACCCTATTTTTTTCTTACCCACGTCTCCAGTGCCGGGGCGCTGGGAATTACACTGTTCTGGGCGCTGGGGCGCTCTTAACAGGGATTTAGTGGGGAACCAGCACCGAGGCGGTTCTTGTATACATGTTTTTAGCGCCAGGGCGCTTGTTTCTTATCTTTTTTTCAGCGCCGGGGCTCTTAGATAAATGGAAGTCCCTTGCCTTGCATCCTTGTGAACAAGCATGGTGTAACCTTTCATTTTTCCTGAAAAGCCAAGCAGAGGTATTAGACGGAAATCAAAATTCTAAAAAAGAAATACTACTTTTATTCTAATGAATTGAACTAATTAACCTAAAACTATATAAATGATTGGGTTGCCTCCCATCCAGCACTTGGTTTATAGTCATCAGCCTGACTTTCTTGCTTTGCTTAATTGTCAGCTGGGTTAGTGAGATGGACTGACGCCAATTTTTGATCAATGGCACCACTCCAGTAATGTTTGAGCCTTTGACCGTTAACTTTGAACGTTAGCTTTGAATTTGGCTCCTCCACCTCAACGGCTCCTTGTGGAGCGACAGATATACCACAAAAGGACCTGACCTAGCGAGACTTCAATTTCCCGGCAAATAACCTCAGTCTAGATTTGAATAGAAGTACTTTTTGTCCCAGTTCAAACTTCCGATCAAAGATTTTCTTGTCATGCCATTTCTTGACTTTATCTTTATATAGTTTGTCATTTTCATAATCGTGGTGCCGAAATTCCTCCATCTCATTTAGTTGCAGCAATCGTTTCTCGCCGGATGCTTGTAGGTCAAAATTTAACTTTTGAATGGCCCAGTATGCGTTGTGTTCCAGCTCTACCGGTAGATGACACGCTTTTCCATAAACCATTCTGTATGGTGCCATTCCAATAGGGTTTTTGTAAGCCGTTCGAGATGCCCATAAAGCATCATCTAATCTCATTGCCCAATCTTTTCAAGACGGATTCACAACTTTCTCCAAGATTCGCTTAACTTCCCGATTCAAAACTTCTGCTTGACCATTGGTTTGAGGATGATAGGCTGCATCAATCTTGTGTTTGACCCCATACTTGTCAAGCAGTTTAGTGAAGTGTTTGTTGCAGAAATGAGTACCCTCATCACTGATTATTTCTCTTGGTGTACTGAATCGGGTAAAAAGGTTCTTTCTCAAAAATTGTAGTATTACCTTGGCATCGTTAGTGGGTAACGCAGCGACTTCAACCTATTTTGAAACATAATCTACGGCCAACAGTATGTACTGATTATTGAAGGACGATGTAAATGGTCACACGAAGTCGATACCCCAAACATCAAAAAGCTCAACCTCGAGAATTGTATTAAGAGGAATTTCATTGCGTTTCGAGATATTACCAACTCTTTGGCACCGATCGCACTTCAGCACATAGAGGTAGGCATCTTTGAATAATGTAGGCTAGAAAAATATTGATTGCAATACTTTTGATGCTGTCCTATCACCTGCGTAATGGCTACCATAATCTGATGAGTGACAATGACCAAGTATGCTTTCCATCACTTCGTGTGGTACACAACGTCGAATCATCTGATCCGCGCAAGTCTTGAACAGAAAAGGCTCTTCCCAAAAATATTGTTTGACATCGTGGATAAACTTTTTCCGTTGTTAAGAATTCAAATCCGGTGGAAACACATTACTCACCATATAGTTCACATAGTCCACATACCAAGGAACTTCCGTTGTAACTTGAAAAAGTTGTACATCCGAAAATGTCTCATTGATCACCACTTCATCTTTTTTCTGAATTTTAAAATTTTCCAAACGAGAAAGATGATCTGCCAACTGATTTTCAGTACCCTTTCTATCTCGGATCTCCAAATCAAACTCTTGTAGTAAAAGAACCCACCAAATTAACCTTGGTTTAGCATCATTCTTTGCAATCAAATACTTGATGGCGGAATGATCAGTGTAGATAATTACCTTGGTCACAATCAGATAAGCTCGGAATTTGTCAAAGGCAAATACAACAGCAAGTAATTATTTTTCATTGGTGGTGTAATTCAACTAAGCATCAGTTAGGGTCTTACTTGCATAATTGATAGTGTCAAAAATCTTCTCTCTTCGTTGCCGCAACACGACACCAACTGCATAATCGCTCGCGTCACACATAAGCTCAAATGGCAAGGTCCAATCAGGGGCAACAATGATCGAAGCTATGAACAATTTCTTTTTCAATATTTCAAAAGCTTCTAAGCACAACTGATCCATTTTAAATGACACATCTTTTTCAAGGAGTGAACACAAGGGTTTTGAGATCTTAGAAAAGTTTTGGATGAACTATCGATAAAATCCCGTGTGTCCCAGAAAACTCCTTATTCCCTTCACGGAAGGTAGCTTCTCAATAGTTTCAATTTTCTCTTTGTCGACCTCCAATCCTGATGCAGAAACTTTGTGCCTCAAAATTATTCCTTCTTAAACTATGAAGTGACACTTTTCCCAATTTAGCATCAGATTTATCTCCACACATTGTTTCAAAACCAAAACTAGATTGTTGAGACAAAGATCGAAGCTATCCCCAAAGACAGAAAAATCATCCATGAAGACTTCCACATTCTGATCTACCATGTCCAAAAAGATAGCCATCATACAACGTTAAAAAGTAGCAGGTGCATTGCAGAGACCAAACGACCTACGCTGGAATGCGAAGGTACCATAAAGGAATGTGAATGTCATTTTCTCCTGATCCTCCGGCTCTATATCTATTTGATTGTACCCCGAATATCAGTCAAGAAGGCAGTAGAATTGGTGCCCGGCTAACCTATCCAACATCTGATCAGTGAACAGTAAAGGAAAGTGATCCTTACGCATAACCTTATTCAACTTACGGTAGTCCATGCATACTCTCTGACCTGTAACTGTTCTTGTCGGGATAAGGTCATTATTTTATTTTTAACAACAGTCGTTCCTCCCTTTTTTTGGTACGCACTGAACTGGACATACCCAGGAACTGTCTGAAATTGGATAGATGATGCTGGCGTCTAACCACTTGATGATCTCTTTATTTACCACATCCTTTATAATCAGATTCAGTCTTCTTTGTTGCTCTATGCTTAGCTTTGCTCCTTCCTCAAGTAGAATTTTTTGCATGCAAAATGATGGACTAATACCCGGAATATCTGCTATGGTCAACCTAATTGCTATTTTATACTCTCTCAATACCCTTATTAGCTTTTCTGTGTGATTATCATTTAGATCCGTTTAGATGATCACTGGTAGAGTGTCTGATTTTCCCAAATAGCCATACCTCAAGTGAGCAGGAAGAGGTTTTAGCTCTAGCATAGGTGGCTCTTCTATCAATGTTTTGGACCTCTTTTCTCCTTCTTTAGGTTGGTCAAGAGTATTAAATGGCTTGCTAAATTTTTGATAAACTGGTAGCGCATCTAGGCATTTGACATATTCCATATTTTCCAAGTCATCGTAATTGTCAATCCCAACCAAAGAAGCTTCCAATGGATACTCAAAGTGGCTTCCACTGATTTTGTGATTTACTATCTTTTCTATCACATTTATCTACAAACATTGGCCCTCTTATTTTGGGAACTTCATTGATTTGAATACGTTAAAGGTTACTTCTTGATCTTCTACTCTTATAGTCAACTCACCTTTTTGTACATCTATCAAAGTTCTCCAAGTTGCTAAGAATGGATGACCGAGGATGATTGGGATTTCCTTATCCACCTCACAATCTAGAATAATAAAATCTACCGAGAAGATGAATTTGTCTACTTTAACCAGCATATCTTCTACAATATCGTTCGGATAATTCACTAACCTGTCTACCAACTATAAACTGATGTTTGTCGGTATTGGTGCTTTTAACCCCAGTTGAATGTAAATAGATAGCGGAATCAAATTTATACTTGCCCCCAAGTCATATAATGCTCCTCCCGAAAACTGAGTACCAATCACGCGTGGAATAGTGAAACTCCCTAGATCTTTCAACTTCGGTGGTAACTTGTTCTGCAAGATAGCACTGCATTCCTCGGTTAATGCCACTGTCTCAAATTCACTCAATTTCCTTTTTTAGACAAAACCCCTTTCATAAACTTGGCGCAACTAGGCATTTGTTCCAAGGCTTCCACAAAAGGTATGTTGATATGTAGCTTTTTGAAAACATCAAGGAATCCTGAGAACTGCTTTTCTAATTTGGATTTCTGAAATCTCTGCGGATACACTATCGGAGGCATTACATTGTTTTGTTCAGGTGCTTTCTTCTCTACCTCCAAATCCTTTTCCTTGTCTACCTCCGTAACTTCCTCTTCTTCCATAGTTACTTTATCTGGCTTTTCATTACCTCTCACTGTCTCGTGCAGCTCTTTGCCCGCACTTCTTAGAGTCACTACCATACATTATTCATTTCTCCCTGGATTGATTTCGGTATCATTTAGTAATACTCCCTGTGGTTGACTGTTCAATACGTGAGCTATCTGACCCATCTGATTCTCCAAATTCTTGATTGAGACAGCTTGGCTTTTTACATTCATGTCTAAATGGCTAAATAGTTTATCTTGCTCATTCATCCTCTTGTCGGTAGCTACAATAAAATTTTCCAATGTTTCCTCTAAGTTCGGTTTTTTCTCTGCCTGTTGTGGAGCCTGATTCTGAAAATCGGGGGGATTTTGTGGTCTAGGAGCTTGAGCTTGGGCTTGATTATTACTCCATGAAAAACCCAGATGATTCTTCCACCCCGGATTGTAAGCATTTTGATTCTGATACGGCTGTGGCTGTCTATTATAACTCCCCACAAACTAAGCTGATTCGGCACTGATTGCATACTGATCTGTAGAATGACTTCCAGCACATAACTTATAAACCATTGCTACTTGTGATACTTATTATGGGCCCCATGAGTCAATCTTCTTGGTTAATGACGATACCTGTGTTGCCAAGGCTATAACTGCATCTAATTCAAGCTTTCCTGGTGTTTTTAGGGGATTAGACCTAGTCATTGGCCACTGGTAGTAGTTGGTAGCCATTGTCTCTAACAGTTGATAAGCCTCATCAAAACTCTTCGCCATGTAGCTCCTCCCGCGGCTGTATCAATACTAGCTCGTGTAGACCCATGCAACCCATTACAAAATGTTTCAACCTACATCCATTTTGGGATCCCATGATGTGGATATTTTTGGAGAAAATCCTTGAAGCGTTCCCAAGCGTCATACAATGTTTCTGTGTCAAACTGAGCAAAGGTATGAATATTGTTCTGAAGTTTTACAGTCTAAGCTGGTGGGAAGAACTTAGCTGGGAATTTTTGAGTTAAGTCATCCCAAGTTGTGATTCACTATCTCCTCCATCACATTTATCTGCAAACATTCGCCCTTTTATTTTGGGAACTTCATTGATTTGAATACGTTAAAGGTTACTTCTTGATCTTCTACTCTTATAGTCAACTCACCTTTTTGTACATCTATCAAAGTTCTCCAAGTTGCTAAGAATGGATGACCGAGGATGATTGGGATTTCCTTATCCACCTCACAATCTAGAATAATAAAATCCGCCGAGAAGATGAATTTGTCTACCTTAACCAGTATATCTTCTACAATACCCCTCGGATAATTCACTGACTTGTCAGTCAACTATAAATTGATGTTTGTCAGTCTTGGTGCTTTTAACCCCAGTTGAGTGTAAATGGATAGCGGAATCAAATTTAAACTTGCCCCCAAGTCACACAATGTTCCTCCCAAAAACTGAGTACCAATCACGCGTGGAATAGTGAAACTCCCTAAATCTTTCAACTTTGGTGGTAACTTATTCTGCAAGATAGCACTGCATTCCTCGATTAATGCCAATATCTCAAATTCACTCAATTTCCTTTTATTAGACAATACCCCTTTCATAAACTTGGCACAACTAGGCATTTGTTCCAAGGCTTTCGCAAAAGGTATGTTGATATGCAGCTTTTTGAAAACATCAAGGAATCTTGAGAACTGCTTGTCTAATTTGGATTTTTGAAATCTCTGTGGATACAGTATCGGAGGCATTATAATGTTTTGTTCAGGTGTTTTCTTCTCTACCTCCAAATCCTTTTCCTTGTCTACCTCCGTAACTTCCTCT
Source organism: Panax stipuleanatus (assembly GCA_020205555.1). Taxonomy (NCBI): domain Eukaryota; kingdom Viridiplantae; phylum Streptophyta; class Magnoliopsida; order Apiales; family Araliaceae; genus Panax; species Panax stipuleanatus. The sequence goes on along the minus strand of CM035116.1, from coordinate 56,733,972 downwards.
TCTTCCATAGTTACTTTATCTGGCATTTCATTACCTCTCACTGTCTCGTGCTGCTCTTTCCCACTTCTTAGAGTCACTACCTTACATTATTTATTTCTCCCTGGATTGATTTTGGTATCACTTGGTAATACTCCCTGTGGTCGGCTGTTCAATGTGTGAGCTATCTGATCCATCTGATTCTCCAAATTCTTGATTGAGACTGCTTGGCTTTTTACATTCATGTCTACATGGCTACATAGTTTATCTTGCTCATTCATCCTCTTGTCGGTAGCTACAATAAATTTTGCCAATGTTTCCTCTAAGTTCGATTTTCTCTCTGCCTGTTGTGGAGCCTGATTCTGAAAACCGGGGGGATTTTGTGGTCTAAGTGCTTGAGCTTGGGCTTGATTATTACTCCATGAAAAACCCGAATGATTCCTCCACCCCGGATTGTAAGCATTTTGATTCTGATACGGCTGTGGCTGTCTATTATAACTCTCCACAAACTAAGCTGACTCGGCACTGATTGCACACTGATCTGTAGAATAACTTCCAGCACATACCTTATAAACCATTGCTACTTGTGATACTTATTGTGGACCCCATGAGTCAATCTTTTTGGTTAATGCCGATACCTGTGTTGCCAAGGATGTAACTGCATCTAATTCAAGCTTTCCTGATTTTTTTGGGGGATTAGACCTAGTCATTGGCCACTGGTAGTTGTTGGTAGCCATTGTCTCTAACAGTTGATAAGCCTCATCAAAACTCTTCGCCATATAGCTCCTCCTGCGGCTGTATCAATACTAGCTCGTGTAGACCAATGCAACCCATTAAAAAATGTTTCAACCTGCATCCATTTTGGGATCCCATGATGTGGACATTTTCGGAGAAAATCCTTGAAGCGTTCCCATGCATCAGACAATGTTTCTGAGTTAAACTGAGCAAAGGTGTGAATATCGTTCTGAAGTTTTACCGTCTTAGCTGGTGGGAAGAACTTAGCTAGGAATTTTTGAGTTAAGTCATCCCAAGTTGTGATAGAACCTGGCGGCAATGAGTGTAACTTACTTCGAGCTTTGTCTCGAAGTGTGAACCGAAATAACCTCAACCTTACTGCTTCCTCCGTAACATTGTTGAACTTGAATGTATCACAGATCTCCAAGAAACTCAAGATATACTCGTTCGGATCATCATTCATACCACCCCCAAATTGAACTGATTCTTGTAGCATCTAAATAGTTCCCGGTTTAATCTCAAAACTGTTTGCTTTGATTGTTGGTCTACGAATGCTAGACTGAACGTCTGTCACTGTCGGCATGGCATAATCCCTAAGTGATTTTTGTTATTCTGCTGCCATGACTTCTGGAATTTCTTCTTCTGCCAGTTCTTCTTCTAGGTGTATTATGTCACTAGTTAACCTTAATTTTTGAAACTTTCTCTCAATATCATTTGCGTAAGGCAAAAGTTCCTCTTTCCCCTTTGATCTGGTGTGCATACACGGATGAAAACAAGTAAGAAGAAGAAAATGAATAATTAAATAAAAAGGTTTAAAATAAGACTGAATTGATTATAACTAATATGGAATTAATATTAAATAAAGAATCGTCGGCAACGGCACCAAAAACTTGTTGATCAATTTCACAATCAATAATTACGTGCAAGTATACACGGTCAACAAGTAACAAAGTGATCAGAACCCACGAGGAATCTTATTTAATAAATCTAACTACTAGTATTGTAGCAATCCAATTTTATTTAAACAACCCAATTTTGTGATTTTTTTAATTATAACTAAATTAAATTAACTAATTAATTTGTACACAACGATTGATTCAGATGATAAAGGCTTAGACTACAATATCCCCAATTATGCAATATAATTCAATTATCCAATTTCTCCAATTATTAAATCCACATGAAGTGTTAACAAGAATTTAAAGTATTTAAAAGCCCCTTTTCTAAGTGGTCAATTACAATTATTTAATTCAATTAATTATGTATATTCCTATGCACAACTAAAGAGTTAAATTCAATAAGTTCCAATTCCCAATTGTCACATGTAGTGAAGAGCAATATCCCTATTCAATTCACAACCCTAATGATTTATTTCATGCAAATAATCATGAATACAAGCTATCATATTCAGTTCTAACCCTAGATTTCATCTCCCGAATTTATCTAGTGTAACATGGTAATTATTGGCTAAATAATTAAACAATAAGCATGGAATATGATAGACAACACAATATTAATAATTAATTGGATTAATATGGAAAATTAAATCATAAGCATAAAAGGTTCAATCGTAGCCTTAATTAAAAGATTAGTTCATGCTAAAAATTAAAATAAAAAATCCCATAATAAACATCTCAATTAAATTACAGATAAAGAAGAAGAAGAAAAACTTAATAATGGCCATCAATCTTCACTCCATACTGCAATTCTTCAACGTTCGTCTAGAATCTCCAAGTTGAAATCTTCATTATCCGTCTCAATGAATGCATGTTTTTTCGTTAAAATTCTTCTTCCTTTTTAAAGACTTTGTCCTTGTCTAGTCAAACTCAACAAATCCTTTCCTGAATAGAAATCTCCTTTTTTCTCTCTTTCTTTTCCAGCTTTTGCACCAAAATCCCTCAACCTTTCCTGACACCCAGTGCCCCGACGCTCGGTTGCTTTGTTCCTTGAGCGGCCCGTCGCTGTGGCCTTATGCTGCAATTATGATCATGCTGCAAATTATGATCATGCCATTGCCTTGCCCGAATTCCCTATTTTGCCATTAATGCATTCAATTTCCTATTTTGCCCTCCTAGCCACAAAATACAAATAAAAAAATCAAAATTTCCTAAAAATCCCTAAGAACAACAATAAATCAAGCCTAAATATATCTAACTCATGGGTATATTACCCACTCATCAATTAGTCCTCTGTTTACCAGCTTGAACCTTCATTTTATCTTTGGCTGAAGTTAAAAATCTCTTTAAAACTTATAACTTGTCATTCCTTAATAACAACATATCTTCCAAAGTAACATTGTCTATAGAACCACATATATAATGTGGAATTGCTGGTGGTGGTCTGCCATATATAACTTCAAAAGTCGTGTGTTTGATTGAAGAGTGAAAAGTTGTGTTATAGTGATATTCTGCCAACCCCAAAAATTTATGACAAGTTATTAGTTGTTCTCCCACAAAGCATCTTAAGTAAATTTCCAGAGTTCGATCTACCACTTCACTTTGTCCATCTGACTAAGGGTGGTAAGCACTACTCATTTACAATTTTGTCCAACGCAATTTAAATAAAGCTTTCCAAAAATTACTGAGAAATACTTTGTCTCTGTCTAACACAATTGATTTAGGAAACCCATGATATTTACACACAATATCCATAAACAATATAACCACTATATATGCAGTAAAATAAGTATATAGGGCCCAAAATGAGCAACTTTCGTAAGTCTATTCTAACGACCCCAAATTTTCAATAATTCAACTCTCGACATTAGTCGTTAACAATACGTCTAACTTCTAATTTTACATCATTATTCGATGCTTAAATAAATAAAATGTAAAATAATTTAAACTTTTCTGTATTTTTTCTTTCTATTTTCCCTAATCATAACCTTTATCATTTACATAATTTTGATTCAAATTTACTTTATGAATCGTTGCATCATAGTTATAAAACAACCTTACAACTCCATATAAATTACACATCCTAAACCATCAAGTACAATTATCAAAATCCTTAAACATGATTCCAAGTAACAACTTCAGCTAAACAATAATCTTCTTGCGTTTCTATGATCTCTATCATTCAAATAGCACGTACCATTACTTTGAATCATTGACCTGCAAAAGTGGTTATTTTGCAAGAATGAGCTCGATAACTCAACAAGATCTAATAGTTTCCGTGCAACACATAACACATAAGTAATATGCTCAACATATACATCATAAACATCTGGCTAAACATATCATACATATTGTACATCACATATCAAATAAATATTGAGTTCCATAACTTAGTCAGCATTCTTTACTCAACCAATGTAGTCATAAATTGACTTTATCATTTCATACTTACAACATATGTAATACATCATGCTCTTTGCAATACAGATTGAAAAAAATAAATCGTCAAGTTTACATAGCAATTAAGAATTGAAAGACTTGCCTGGCTCGTAGATTACCAATTACCAAAAGACAGCTTATAGTTATCTACACTTCACGAATCCTACACAACATATTATCATACACATCGACTATTAGCCATATAACCATGATTATTAATCGTTTAAGTAAACTTTACTCTATATTCCATAATCATTTCTTTTAATCGATACACAATGCTCATCGTGACTGTGTTAGCTTTCCCTTCATGTCTCGTTACATTTCCTTTTAAATGACACTCAAAGTTCATTTAAGTGTTTAGGTCTTGCCATAACATCTCATTGTTCATTCGGTTTAATTTCGTTAAACTTCCGTTTCCTTCTCATTATGTTCCTCTTGAATTTCTACTTAACCTTTTAGTTAAGTCTTTATGTTCTTGCATTCAAATCCTTTTAGATGTTTATTAGGTTAATCAACAAATTAAATTAACCTTTAAATCATGCTTCCCAATTACTTCTTTTAATTTGTTACTTAAGATGTTGTTAAGTACTTAAAGCATTCCATTACAATCTAATAATGTGTAATAAGTAAATTAAAATTTATTAGGTTTAATTCTTTTAGGCCCTGCTTATAAACATTCCTTACTAGGATGAACCAGGGGATGGCGTTACGGCTAAAGGTTTGTTCTTTCAACTGGCGCTGCGGCGCAGGTCCTAAACTTCAGTTGACCAAGACCGGCGATGCGACGCTAAATTTGTGCTAGGGACCGGCGCTTCGGCGCCACGACCAAAACTCAGTTGACCTGCCACGTCGGCGCTGTGGTGCTGGATTAATCCTTGGAATAGGCATTGCAGCGCCGCGACTCAGAACTAGATTCTGAAGTTCGCAAGCAGCAAAGTTCCAAAGCCAAAACACCCAATTTCTTCACTTTAACATCAAATTAAACATACCCAGACACTACAAGTCATATAGAATTATAGCCCAACATGTATATATTAATTCTAACAACATAAATAACCTAAACAACCCAAATTAAACCCTCAAATTCCAAGTTCATACTCTATAATTCATATTTTAACAAATTTAGCTAGATCGAACACCACAAATTCATTTCTCAACCATTCCGATTCATTCAAGTTCCATTGTTTTCGTTTCTTAACACATTAACGCAATCCATATTCAATTTCACAATTATAACATGAACTCCTAGCCAATTTTAGTCACAAAATAGACCCAAAATACATATATTAAGCAAAACTCATAATCTTTATCTTTAACATGATTTTCATGAAATTAATGACTGAAAACCCCATCTATAGATGATATAGAATGAATTATACATATCTAAGAACATATATAATCTAATTTCTTAACATCTTCACCAAAATCCATTTATAGTGAAGTTTTCTATAAAATAAAACTAAGAACTTTATGTTTAGACAATTACCTTTGATTCTCCCTAAACTTGATAGAGGATGAAGATTGTTTGCTTAATCCTTCTTTTCCTTCCTTGATTTCTTTAGAATATCTCTTTTGATTTTACAGAAAACTCACTTTCCATCTCTCTCAATTTTCTCTCTTCCTCTCTTCTCTGTGTTTGTTCTTCTTTCTTAGGCTTAGCCAAATAATATGTAAAAATAAACTGATGGGTCTCAGCAATTAAAATAAACATGGGTCTCAGCAGTTATTAAAATTAAAGGTCATAAGACCTTGTTTGTCTTACCCAAATAAAGCTTATTTTCTATTTATTTTAATAATCCTCTTATCATATGCCACACCAAATGTCCCACCTCGTTTTATTTAATAACTTAATCAAAATAATTACGATTTACTTAACAGATCATTAATCCTCTAATTTAATTATTTAATTAAATTAGAATATTTTCATAATAATTTCCATCGAATATTTATTCAATTCCATAAATATTTTTAACTATTAACGAAACTCACAATCTTACTACATTAACACATCACATTTATATGTAATATATATTAATATTTTATTTTATTAAAACTAGTATATTCACATTAATTCACCAGTTTAATTAAGTGAATCACACACATTATTTATGAAACTTAATTCATAATAATTTCCATTTCCCACGAGGCATAACAATAAGATTATATTATCTCATAATATAATTTTAACTTAATTAAGTTAACTAATATTATTCAGTTAATTTTCTTTTCGAAACAACTTCAATTATTTTCTTCAATAGTTAAATTAACTAGTACACCTCTTTTGTCAAATACATGAATATATAATTCTCTACACACCAAATCACATATTTCACAATATATAGCACATATACACATACTTATACTCGAAACATCTCATAATAATAATTTTATTTATTAAATTCTTATTTAATAATTTCTGAAAATACAGGTTGTCACATCCTTCCCCCCTTATAAGGATTTTGTCCTCGGAATCAACGTAAACTCCCTTACTCGGTTTTCATCTATTCTCTTTTAAAATTTTATCGTTGAATAATTTCAACACATCACCCTAATATAGATTATATATTTTCCTATTCCATTTACTCCTCTCAACAATTCTTGAAGGTTTTTATTTCATAACCTTTACTTAGACTCAATTATATTTGAGTGTTACATATTCTTTAACCCGTTCATTACCTTTTTCTAAGGATCATTGCCACAAACTAAATTTATAAACACTCTGGATATTAAATCTATCAACTACTACCATTATCAAAGTGTAATTGTGTGAAGCTGGTAAACTAGTGATGAAATCAATGCTAACATCCTCCCGTACTTGATTTGGAATTGGTAAGGGTTGTAGTAAGCCATATGGAGCCATAGTCAAAGAATTCATTTGCTGACACACTCCACATTTTTTAACAAAATGTTTGACATCAGCTTTCATTCCAAACTAGAAAAAATTAGCAGATAACCTCTGATAGGTTCTCTCTACCCTTGCATGACCTCCAATTAGATTTGAGTGAAATTCTTAAAGTAAATAAGTTGGCAACTCAGGATGAGCAGGAATGAACACTCCTCCGTTAAAAAATAGTAACGGTTCCTTTTCATACCACTGATTATCTCCATTTCCTAGTTTTTGTTGTTTCAGTTGTTGCACTTGTGCATTTGTTAACAACTCTTGTTTCAACTGTTCTAAAAAGTTGAATTGAGGAATTGATAAAGCTAAAAATGACCCTTCCTTAATTTTTAATTACAACTAAACTCTAGATAAAGCATCTACAGCCACGTTGGTTTTCCCAGTTCTATATGCAATCTCATAGTGATATCCTAATAATTTTGTGAGATAATACTGTTGTTATGAGTTTGTATCACTTGTTCCATCAACCATTTTAAACTTTTTTGATCCGTAAATATATAAAATTTAGATCCTAAAAAAATTACTTCCATTTGCCCACTACAGATGTAATAACAAACAATTCTCGTATATAAGCTGAAGATTGTTTTATTAATTTTGATAATGTTTTACTAAAGAATGCCAAAGGATGCCCTTGTTGCATGAGGACAGCTCCAACTGCAACCCCCGAAACATCAGTTTCCAATTAAAATAGAATGTCATAGTTAGGCAGTGCAAGGACAAGGGGATTTGTCATAGCAATTTGTAATTGCTCAAATGCTTCGTGTACTTCGGTTGACTATTTGAATCCTTCCTTTTTAACATTTCTATCAATGGTGCAGCTATAATAGCATTGTAATGATTGCAACAGTCAAACAATCTTTGTAAATGTGATTATATATAAATTATTTAATAAAATGAGTTTTTATTAATAATTTTTGTTTTGTGTGACTTATGGTCATTATTTGACGGCGCTACGATTTGTGTGCGCGTATTTGAGTGTTTAAAGAGTAAATATGGAAAATGCATTTTTCCAAAAAAAAATGTAAAAATACTATTCAAGCTAAAAATAAAAACTCGTTTTTTTCAAAATTTTGAATTATGACGTAGCGTTTATTCTATAAATGGGAATCGGTAGCGAAATCGAATTTCAAAAATCGAAAGTCGGATTTTTTGCTAACCGAGCAAATTATGAATAGTAACTGAAAAAGTAAGAAAACCTAACTGGATAAGAAAAAGTCTATCTAGAATTGGTTAGACTAACTAAGCCTAAGGTTTTTAAGGTTTGGCTAAGAATTTTGGAAAGTGGCTAGGGTTGAGCCAAAGTTTAAGCCTAGGGTTGAACCTAGGGTTTGAAAGGCTTGGCTAGGGTTCAGCCAAGGGTAATGCCAAGGGTTATGGATGACTTAGCTTAGGGTTGAGCCATGGCTCAAGCCCTAGATTCAAAACCTAAGACTTGGAGCCAAAGTTTGCATGTATTGGTGTTTATCCCATGTGGGATAAACAAGTAATGACTCAGCCCTTATCTAAAGTAAGATAAGGGGCATTTTGGACCTATATGGCCAGATTTTTGGAGCTTAGGGGGACAATTAGTGAGTCATGTGGCATGACTCACCACACCAAAGAGAATGGCTATGAATGCTTGGTTTCCCATTAAGTGTTCTTAGCCATTAAGTAGTTATTAAATGCCTTGAGTTAGTTTTAATTGTGGTTTGATTAGGCTAACTCAAGGGGGTGATTAGTAAGTTATTAAACATGAGGGGGAAGACCTTGTGTGACATAATTTGGGTGAAAAACTTGTAAAAGAGGAAACTATGTTTTATATAAGCAAAATCAAGTCTTAGACATTCATTAGTTGCCAAAATTCTTCTAAGTGTTATATTATTAAGAGGGAGAGAGTAAGAGAAAGCTCAAGAACATAGAGAGAAATAGAGAGAGGGGCCGGACCTTAGAGGAAGAAAAGAAGAGAAAGGATCTTGGATAATCAAGCTCAAGAAGAAGAAGAAGAAAAGCTAAGAAGGTAAGATCATCAAACTATCATCTCTTCATCTAGTTATTTTCTTATTTGAACAGACTCCATTAGATATCTAATGGCTGAGTCCATAGAGTTCTATGATTTTCCGGTATGTTATAGTTCTATGAATTACGAATCCATAGAATCAAAAACGAACTAAAAATGATTTAGATCGAAGTCGTCGTGAAAGTTTTCGTAAAACATGTTAAACGATGAAAAACTTAGTTTGGGTGACTTTTGAGCCAAATTTTAGACTAATTAATTAATCTAAAAAATTATAAATTCAAGGGAGGGGGGGTTTTGTAGAGCATATTACAAGCTTTCCATAGCCTCAAGAATGACCTAATTCTAATAACGGATGACCAAGTTATGAAGATTTGAAGTATATGCGTTAAAGTAGACAAAATCTGGAAAAGTTCGAAAACTAGTGCACAGCTGACCCTAAGAGACAAATTCGGGCTAGTTAGATGTTCTATAAAATTCTGGACTTTTTGGGTATTATAGTATACTAAATAAGCTTTTCATATACTCTGGAATAGACTAATTCCGACTTCGGAGCGAAGAGTTATGACCGTTCAAAATAGTCGCGTCAAAACGGTCCAAATCATGAAAATCAAGTGCAGACCTGTCTTTTGCGCAAATGTTCTAGACTGATGTGTTTGGAATTTGAAAAATGTCAGTAAATAAAGTTGTAGCCACGGAAGTTAGCGTCGCGTGGGCTCAATAATCGCTCAAAAATATTTTAAAACGAAAAAGTTATGACTGTTTTAGCAAGAGAGGGTAAAGTTGAAACGAAAGTGAAAAATTATTATGAACGTACACTTTTGACGCTCTGTTTGGGCTGCCTAATGAACCCGAAAAGGGGGTTTCATATTTTGTAAAGATATTCTCACATGATACGAAAAACATACTAAAATTTGGGAATTTTTCGATAAGCGAGCAAGGCGTGAGAAAATTGCAAAGTGGCTCATTTGTTATGCAAGGATGTGAGTTATTCGTGAAGCAAAGTGCGAAACTAAGTTGCTAAGGAAATAGAATATTTGTGTACGAGTCAATTGGCCGAATTAACTTATGAGTTATTAAAAAGGTATTAAAATATTATAAATAAAGAAAATAATATAGTAAGCCGTGTTTTACTAAAAATTTATAATATCTGTTTACAACCTAAATTCGCAAATAAAGGCAAAAGATATTCCTAAAGTGGAATATAAGTGATTTAATCTTCGAAATGTTAAATATTTACATATTAAACTGTGAGGGACCTTTATTTGGCGTAAAAATGTTAAAACAAATTAAGTCTCTAAATAAACTAATATTCGTTTTGAGTAAGAATAAATATTATTAGTTTGTGTAAAACTAATAATTATTATTAATGGATATACATGCATGTTTTGTAACATATTCAATTATCTAATATGTGTGTGCATGTAAATATGATTATGTAGAAATTGTGGAGAAACTTTAAGTTAAATTTTAGCGGTAATCTCCAATCAAGGCAAGTCTTTCAGTTCCTATTTGCTATGTGTAATTGATGATGAATTATTTTAATCTGTATTGCAAAGATATTACATATGTTGTGAGCATGAAATATTAAAGTCAATTTATGGCTACATTAATTGAGTAAAGTACTCAATTTTTATACTTGTTATGTGAATTAAAGCATGTATGATATATTAGTCTAATGATTATGATGTATAAGATGAGTATGTTATTTATGTGCTACGTGATGCATGAAAACTGTTAGATCTTGCTGAGCTGTGGAGCTCATTCTTGCAAAATAACCATTTTTGCAGGTCAAGGCTTCAAGGTAATGGTACGTGCTAATTGAATGATAAAGATCAATAGCAATTCAAGAAGATTACTTATTTTAGATGAGAAATGCATTTAATGTTTTTGATTGTAACATAATTATTGAGTTGTAAAGTTGAGTTATCCGATGTAGAATGGATATTGCTTTGTGATGAAAGATTTTATTTAGCAACTTTGATGAAGCGATTCATGAAATAAATTTGAATCAAAGATATGTAATGATAAAGTTTGTGATTCAGGGAAATATAGAAAGTAGACAGAAAAGTTTAAAATATTCCGCATTTTTAGTGATTATATCATCAAATATTGATGTAAAGTTAGAATAAAGGTGTATTGATAACGACTAAGATTTAGAGTTGAATTGTTTGAATTTTGGGGTCGTTACAACTGCCTACGGGCAAGTCCATTTATGTAAATAATTTTTATTTTGTTCTGAATATCATTAGAAACATTATTTCAAATTTTGTATTAGATATGGATGGATTTTAAATTATAATAAAGAACAATAGTTGTTCTATTTATAAACATAGTATTTTATATGGTGTTGATAATTTGCGAAATGGACTTTACATACTCGACTTGCATGAAAATATATTTTAAATAAAAAAAACTAAGAAAAGGAAAAGAGATGATGTTAATTATACTTATATGTGGCACTGTAGATTTGGTCATATCAATGAAACAAGATCATCCAAGTTGCATAAGGATGGGCTCTTAGAACTATCCGATTATGAATCATATCCAACTTGTGAATCTTGTCTCATGGGTAAAATGACTAAATCTTCTTTTAGTGGAAAAGGAGAAATAGTTATAGAGTTGTTAGCGTTGGTTCACACAGAAGTTTGTGGACATATGACAACGAATGCACGTGGAGGGTATTCTTATTTTATTACTTTCACTGATGATCTCTCAAGATTTGGATATGTGTATTTAATGAAATACAAATCTGAATCATTTGAAAAGTTCAAAGAATTCAGAAGTGAAGTAGAAAAATAAACGGGCAAGAGTATTAAGATTCTTCAATCAGATCGAGGTGGAGAATACTTAAGCGGTGAGTTTCTCAATTATCTCAAAGATAATGGTATAGTCTCACAATGGAGTCCACCAGGTACACCACAGTTAAATGGAGTATCTGAAAGGAGAAATCAAACATTGTTGGACATGGTTTGTTCCATGATGAGTTTTACCGATCTTCCAATTTCATTCTGGGGTTATGCCTTAGAAACGGCTACATACCTACTAAATAAGGTCCCCTCGAAATCCGTCCCCAAGACTCCATATGAGATGTGGACAGGGAGGTAACCTAGTCTTAAGCATGTTAAGATTTGGAGATGTCTATCTTATGTAAAAGGTTTCAAAATGATAAGCTTGGGACAAGATCTGATAAGTGCATGTTTGTGGGATATCTTAAAGAAAGTTTGGGATACTATTTCTACAATCATACTGAGCAAAAGGTGTTTGTTACGAAACACGCTGCCTTCTTGGAAAAGGAGTTTACCTTTGAAGGGGCTAGTGGGAGAAAAATAGATTTTGAAGAAATTCAAGAACCACAAACCACTACAGATCAATTTGATGAACCTGTTCAAGTAGAGACACCTACTATACAACACCCTATTCATAAATCTGGAAGAGTACCAAAAATACCTGAAATGTATGAATTCGTCATCGAGGATGACGATGAGGCACATGTTATGAATGATGATGATCCATTGAATTACGAACAGGCTATGAGTAATTAAGACTCAGAGAAATGGTAGATGACCATAAAATCTAAAATGGATTTTTGAAGCAATGCAGAAGACCATTTGGATTTTACTTGCGATTGCAGTTTATTATTACTAGATCTGGAAAAATGGACGTGGAGACGCCCTTCTTCAAATATACATTATTAGAGGAGAATGTTTGTATGATACAGCCAGATGGATTTGTTTCAATAGTTGAAGCAAATCATGTATATGAGCTACAACAATCCATTTATGGGTTGTAGCAAGCTTCTCAAAGATGGAACATTCATTTTGATGTGACAATCAAAAGAGTTTAATTTTATCAAAAACATAAATGAATCTTGTGTGTACAAAAAAGGGTTAGTGGGAGCGCTATTTCATTCCTTGTATTATATGTTGATGATATATTACTAATAGGAAATGACATTCCTATGCTACAATAGATGAAAATAAAGTTGTCTAAACATTCATCCATGAATGATTTGGGTAGAACATCCTACATTGGGGATACAAATCTATATAAATAGATTTAAAAAGATGTTCGACTTAACCCAAGGAACGTATATTCATTAGATGCTAAAGACATTTAGCATGGCAAACTCCAAAAAGGTGTCTCATGATGATGTGCCATGGAGTGTATCTCTCTAAAATTATCCAAAATAAAAGAGAGATCGCATGAGTTACTATCATGTATGCAATGAAATATACGAGACTTGATATTGAGCAGTCAGATTGTGGAGAAGATAACTGTAGGACAGTAATAAACATCTTAAAGTACTTAACTGACATTAAGGATGTCATCATGACACATAATGGGTTTGAATTAAACTAGAGGACTAAACAGACTCAAGTTTTCAGACTAATCAAGACAACAATAAATCCACTATAAAGTAAGTCGTTACCTTGAAAGGTGGTGTAGTGAATTAAAAAGGTTCCAAACAACAAAAGGTTGCTGGTCTAGTGACAAAGACAAAGTATATAACTGTAAGTGAAGCTGCAAGTTGATGTTTTGGATGAAAAGTTCATTACGGAACTAGGAATAGTTCATATGTCTCATCTTGAATCTAAACATGTGTTGCGGCACTTTGATTAAAGAAATCATTGAAAGAGGAGATGTCACCTTAGAGCGTGTAGACTCTGAAGACAACATTACAAATCCATTTACTAAAGATTTAACACAACACAAGTTTGATCGTCACTTAGAGAAGATAGGTATGAGATACCATGATGATTGGCTTTAGTGCAAGTGGGAGATTAAAAATAGAATGCATACAAGCCAATCATGTATGATGATAAAGCATATACTTTGGAGACGATCTTATTTATTTATTAATAAAAGTATTCATTCATTAAAGCTATTTAATTATCTATATGATGCTGTTTTTATAATATGTTAATAACCCATAGTTTTAAGAAATGCTTTTAGAATCATGATGCTGATCATGCTAATGAGATCTAAATTCTTTGTAAGCTTAAAACTAAAATAGTTCCCAATCGTGGGATTACTAAAAATGAGATTAGTAAATTCGGATAGATTGGTACATATGTTGCTTGCTCATTGGATGAGGATGATTGATCTCATGATCTTTTGTGTGGAGACACTAAAGCAAATATGTAGGTCCTTATTAGAGAATAAGTTCGCTGAACGTGACTCGCTATGGAATACCTAATGGAGTTTTACTTGTCTGTTAATAGAATTTCTAATGTAATAGTAGTACAAGTGTTCCTTGGACTTGAGATCATCATAGTATTTTGTGTGTAATGAATTATACTTTGACTTATTCCTTAAAACCCTCATGGTATATCAAAAGATATGCTTGAGTATAAAAAGTTACATATGGAGATAATGAATGATCAATAAAGAATCTATCACTTCTAGTAAAAGAAGAGATATGTCCTATGTGATTCGTTAAATGATAACCTAGTAGTCCTTGGCCAAGGCAGAATGAAATTAGAAAGGAGTTTCTAATTTGCATTATTTGGAGTTGTGCATTTTCTAATCGAAATACATATAATTAAATAAAATAAGACTTTACAGTAATTCCATGTCTTATATTTAACTGGGACATTGTATGGTTGAAGGATTTAATTGTACGGTAACTGTTTACTCACAAGTTCTTTTATGATTAATGTTGAAATCTATATTATCTAGAAAGTCGTTGATCGCTACGGAGGCTTATCCCTATTGTAGAATAAATATTATTTATTTAAATAGATTATTAATTTAATTTATTTATTTAAATATGATTAGAATTATTCTAATTGATTTATTCACAACCGATTTAATCTGGAGAACCTAAAAGGTCATACCATAAAAGGAAGAATAATTATTTAAGAAGGTAATGACATTATCGTAATATTATGTTAAGTGCAATTAATTTAATCTATAGTGATAGAATACATTAAATAACTTAATGTTTATTATTTAATATTTTAGAAATATTAAATATAAATTAATAAGAGGAGTCTTATTAATATTATTACAATTATTATTATTTTAATTTCTAAAGGAGTTTTGAAATTAATTTAATATTAGTACTCTAATTTATTCCTAATAATATTAGGTGGCAAATAAATTAAAAGAATTTAATGAATTAATCCCAATATGTTGGGAAGCCTAATTAATTAAAGGGGTTTAATTAATTAAATAAAACCCTATGTCTAATAGGATTAGAAGGGTTGACCAATATCTATATAAGAGGAGTCTTATGTTAGATATCGATTGATGCAATTCTAATTGTTGGAGAGTACTACTTTTCTATAAAAAATAGAAACCTAGGGTTTAGCCAACCACCCTTCTTCTTGAAGAATTCCTCTTCCTTGGTGGATCATTTCTAGAGGCCAAACACTTAGGTGTCTAACGTTGATTAAAGGAAGGAATCTAACCCGAAAATTCAAGTAGATCACGAAGAACAAGGAGTTGAACTCATACCTGTGGAAGCTTCGTTCTACAAGGGTATGATTCCATAACTTCTTATTTATCGTTTTAAATTAATAATTTGCATAAAGGATGATCCAGGTAATGGTTTTGTAGACTTTTTTTAAAACTCTGATATACCATACTTCGGCTTATTTTTCAATTTGATTAGGTCACGATTTCGTACAAACCCAATAGTAATAATTAGTAATTACTTTCCTATTAGTAAGAATGCATGATTAGATGTATGTTAGTATTCGTACCGTGAAGCACTGGATCCGGAGTTTAAAGATACACAGATTTGGGGGCGTCACAAGCATAGTGCCTTATGAACCTTCTATAATACCCTGTGATACCCAAAAATCCTCTCAACTTTTTCTGATTATTGGGAACTGGCCATTTAACCATAACATCAATCTTTGAAGGATCTGGTTCTACTTTTTCGTTTGTGATTATATGCCCCAAATAATTAATGGAAGTTGCAACAAAAGAACATTTACTCAATTTCACATATAATTTATGTTCTCCTAATGTATGCAATACTGTCTTCAAATGTTGCTCATGACTCTCCAAAGTAGGACTATAAATGAGAATATCGTCAAAGAAAACCATAAAAATTTCTTAAAAGTGGTTGAAAAATTTCGTTCATTATAGCTTGAAACGTTGCTGTTACATTCATTAAGCCAAAAGGCATAACGAAAAACTCATAATGTCCATGATGAGTTCTAAAGGCTGTTTTATGAATATCGACTTCCTCCATTCGAATTCGATAACCAG
Source organism: Panax stipuleanatus (assembly GCA_020205555.1). NCBI lineage: Eukaryota > Viridiplantae > Streptophyta > Magnoliopsida > Apiales > Araliaceae > Panax > Panax stipuleanatus. Next base: position 56,717,810 of record CM035116.1, on the reverse strand, counting down.
CTCTGAGATCCAATTTTGTATATTATTTCACCCTAAACAAGTCATCAATCGTAGGAATTGGAAATTTGTTTTTAACTGTAGATGTATTCAAAGCACTAAATTCAATGCAAAATTGCCAACTGGAATCCTTCTTCTTAACCAGTAAGACATGTGAACTGAATGCACTATTACTTCACCTTATCACCCCTTTTGTTAAATGTCATTCACTTGATTTTCAATTTTCGTCTTTTGAAAATGAGGACACCTATAAGGTTTAACATTAATAGGCTTTGTATTTAGTTCTAGATGAATGGCTTGGTTATTTCTTCGTATGGGTGGTAGCAGTTTTGGTTTAGCAAAAACATCTTAATACTGGGGTAAAAGAGTAATAATATGCGGTGGCAATGTTTATGGAAAATTCAGTAGTGGATCGGTGTTCAAAGTAGGACTATCAAGCATCAACATATAATAATAGGCCTATGAATCAGTTTCCAACAACCTAGTTAAATTCTTAGTAGAAATTGATTCAATACCAGGAATCTCATCTTTCCTCAAAATAACTTCCTTCCCTTTCCACAAAAACTTCATAGTAGACTACTTGTAATTAGTAACTATATCCCCCAACTTTTCCAACCACATAAATCCTAAAATTGCATCAGCTCTATGCAAATTAATGACAAAAAAATTAGTAACAAAAGTGTGCCCTTAAATAACAAAAGGAACTTGAATGCATTGTCCCTTACAAGTTAAACATTCCGCATTTCTAACCAACACAAAAAATTATTTAGATGCTGTCACAGATAATCCCAAAAATTTCACCATGTTCTCAATTATGAAATTATGACTACTTCCCCCATCAACCATAATCTGCAATGATTTCCCTTTAATAGACACTTTCATCCTAAAAGCTTTATGATTTGATTTACCAAAAAGGGCATGAAAACTAATTTCAGGCATGATTCTATTAGACAAGTATTTATACTTTATTTCCACTATATTTGTTTCTCGGTTACCAATATCAACTTCTACTACAGAATCATCCTCCTCCCCAATTTCGCCATCAAACAATAACAATATCATTTTAGATTGACATTTATAATTTTTATTCCATTTCTCATCACAAGTAAAACAAAGTCCTTGTTCTATTTTTTTTGTTTGTCTGCAGCAAACAAGCGCTTAATAGGAACCCCATTATAATTTGAAGATCCCATCCCAAATCTACTAGTAGAAAATCCCATCTAATAAATGCTAGCACCAGTATTGTAAGGTACCATAAACAATCGATTAGTAGGAGTAATGGCATTTACAGGTTTAACATGTTAAGCCTAGGCCCCAAAACAGACCCCTATGAGCCTTTATGGTCTTTGTAACCCCAAGATTCACTCTTATCCTCACTATCCTTATCTTCAAACAACTTTGCTAACCCTATAGTTTGATGTATGTTATAAGGTTGTTTTGAAATTACTTCTTTCTTAATATAAGGTTTCAATCCAGAAATAATATAGTTCATCAAGAAATGATCAGGCAATCCTACAATTTTAGTGCACAATTCTTGAAACTTTATGTGATATTCTTGAACCAAGCCTTCTTGATACAATTTGACTATAGCTTGAGATGCATCCTCAAAAGGAGATGGACCAAACTGTACCTTCAACACAATCTCAAATTGAGTCAAAGAAGGAAATCTATTAGATGATTCCAACCATTGAAACCAAGAAGAAGCCGCTCCATCCATATGTAAAGAAGCCAAATCCAACATCTCTCCCATTAGAATTTCATTAACCTCAAAAGACTTATTCTCTTTGTACAACCAGTCTAATGGATCTCCTCCTGCGAATCATGGAAACTCGATCTTGACCTGTCGAAAATGCTCCTTTGATTCCATAACTAATGTAGGCATAATGTTTGAGGAATTACCTTTGCTAGCATTCAATTGTTGTAGCTGACTAGCTGTTGATTAATCGGAGCAATCAACTCCTCAATGAACTATTTCTGCATAGTTGCAAATTGGAAATTATTTTATTGAAAACCCTTATTTTCTACCACGGTAACAAGAATGAAAGCACCAATGATAGACTTGTTTTAGAGACTATGCCAAATCTCCAGAAAGAAAGAAATATAAAGAGAGAAATAGATTAAGAATTAAGAGAAAAGAATTTTTATTACATGAAAACCTACCTTCTCATCTGTTACAACTTGTACTTACACCATTTACAAATGAAATATCTAAACCATTTTGTTCTAACTAATCACAATCAATGGTCCTAATTACATTTGACAGCTAATAAGTTATTAACCCATTGACCCACTCAACTGATTTTAACCTCTAATTTTAACTTCATAGTCCTTCATCCAATTGGGCATTTTTAATTTCCCTTTTTTTCCTTGATACGTTAGTATTAATTTTTGAATCTTCTCCTTAACTCCCTAGAGCTCAAATGTATAATAGTTTTTATCCATCTAAAATTATTCTAGTTCACTCTATCAGACTACCATGATACCATGAAAGCTTGATTTATCAAGTACTGAGAATCTTCATATTCAAGCACTTTATAGAGATCACCAATTTATTTATGAGCAAATTTATTTTAGTTCCAACAAAAGATGAGATCAACCTGAAGTATATTTAATTAGTCGACAAAATGAAAAGAATGTTAAAACAAATTGTTTAAGCTATACCGAAGGCCTTCGGCCCGAGTGATATTCCTTTTCCCATGGTAATCATGAGGTTGAGGGTTCGATCCTTGGCTTGCCAATGTAAGGTCTGTGAGTGTGAAAAAAAGTTAGCCAACAAAATTGTTTCTATTCAAGAAGTATATATCTTGAAATATGTACTCCTCACTTGCTAATACATTTTCAATCCCATAGACTTGCTTTTTATTGTAAGTTTATAATACACAATCCAAGTTCTAAATGGACCACCTTTCTCTATTTCTCTCTAATAAGTAGGTTTTATACCTACTTATTGGTTACCAACTTGCTATGATTATGGCTTAAACTTAAGCACTTTAGTGTCTTTTAATGCATTTTATCTTTGTTTTGTGTATTATAGTCAGGAAACTCATTTGGCGTGGAATTGCATCGAAAGCAGTATAAAGTGGCATGGTATTGGCAAAAGCAAGGTGGAGTACTTATGTGGAACAAATGTGGACTTGGCATGAGGTCTAGCAAAAGGGCATGTGAAAAAGGGACCAAAGCAGCAAAGAGGAAAGAAAAAGAAGCAATGAAGAAAGAAGAACAGAAAGCAGCAAGGGATCAACACAACACAACATTGCACCAGCAGCAGAATCAGGCATGCTCGGCCGCGCCATGGATACAAAGGAAGCCAGCGCGCCCGGGCCGATTAGCAGACCAGACAGGCAGCTTTGCGTATTAACGCACCCCCGCCCCAATTGCACTATGGGGCCGCGCGGCCGCACCGGGCTTGACTGAAGACATTTGACTTATTTTATTTGGCTGGGTGTTTTGTTTATAATGTTGTTATGTAATGAACGAGGACTTATCATCATTTTATGAGACTTACTAAGTTCCTACTTTCTAGGGTTAGAGAACTAAGGAGGAACTTGAGTGCTTAACTCTTTCTCTTCTTCTAGTTCTAGTAGATTTCCATTTCTAGGGTTCAAGTTGGTTAGTTTGTGGTCTGAACTTGAGCTTAAGAGCTTCTATTAGAAGGGGAACCACAAGATTTGCACTATCTATCTCTCCTTGCTCTTACTTTCATAGTTGTTTAAATGCTTGGTTTAAATCTCATAATGGTTTGTGGTTCAGAGATGAACTAACTACCATTATGGGATTCTAATGGATTTTATTGCTTAGTCTAGGGTTTTATGCCTCTTTGAAATGTATGGAAGAACATTCATGGTTTGCTTAGCATGGTTGTTTTGTATGTTTAGATGCTTGATCAACATCTAGAGTAATAGTTTATACGAAATCGAAAGAGTAAGTGTAAACTTAGATTTTTCCTTGCTAACATATGTTCGTGAAACTTGCATTCGATGAGTTTTGTGATTCGTACTCCGGATAAAAATATACCGTATTGCCATATGTAGTCTATTGGGGGCTTGTGCTTAAACTAATATCGCTTGTAAATCACATAGATATATAGTGGTTTAGGTTTTATTGGTGTTCATGTGATGTCTACCTCTTTTGTGGATATTATATGATATGGACTTAGTTTATTGAAAAATATCCTTTTCTCACTTTCGTGCTCCCAGCTAGCATTCATATGTGATTATTTATACATGACATGAGGTGTTGTTAACCTAGATGATGCAATAGATGAAGTTAGGATCCCATATTTCTCTAATTTGAACTACTTGTCTGTTAATTCGTTAAGTTTATTTTAAAACCAGTCTAGTTATTTAAAGAACACTTTGATACACATTTGAGTAGACGAAAATAACCATAGGACTGTTGCATGATAGTTTAAGACTGACTCCTTTCTCCGTGGGAACGATCTCGACTTATCGAATTTATTACTTGTCGACCGTGTATACTTGCACGTGTTTTGTGCCCGTTTTTGTTAACACCGAAACAGCGCAACACTCTCTCTCGATATCTCAAAGATCTAATTAGGGTAAAGTTGTTGCGTGGCATACTATTGTCGTTGGTTTTTTGTTATAAAATTTTTATTTATTTATTATTTATATTGGACATTTATTTATTAATAAAAGTACATCACTCATTATTTATTAAATGGTCATTTAATTTGTTTACATAAATCACCATATTATATATATATTATTTGTGTATAAATAAATGTTATACACATAAAATATAAACCATATGTAATATATAAACAAAGTAATAATGGTTTATAACCTAGGATGATTTGAAAATATTATTGTAGACACTCGAAATTTTACTTTCTTTGAACTAACCTTGCAGAAGGGTAAAAGCATAATTTTACTTCGGAGACAACCCCGAGGTAGGGAAAAATCATTTGGTCACCCCGGAGAAAACCATGTGGATGATTGAAAGGGCCAATGACATCTGGACATGATGCAAACCGAACGAGGATTGCAAATCTGAGAAAGTGTCCGTAAGAAGTCACCTTAGCAAACATCAAACTGCGTGCTATCAAAGATGAGCCAATTAACTGCAGTCAGGAACCGGGAGATACCTTTCAGCTACAAACATCATCTTCCTGGACCCCAATTCAGTCAGACTCGAGCTTGTTTGGCAGCCTTTCAGAAGGACTTTCTTGATTTTTAGGTACGGAGCTCAACTTTCACCAAACCAAGACCTAAGGGATAAACTTCGAGACGGTGGGACCCACGAGGCCTAGCAGCCAACAGCTCATTTGAAAAAAAGAGAGGAAGAAGTTAGAGAGAGAAAGTTATTTTCTAGATAGAGAGAGAGGCTCGGGTCTAACATTTTCTTCCATATTTGAGTTTTTTGATCTTAGATATCACATACTTTGAGTCTCAAGAGTATTCTAAGTTGATCCCAAGCCTCAAAAAGCTGGTTCATGCATCCCCCAAGGTGAAAAACCCCTTTTCAGGTCACTTTCTTTGTAAATATTATTTGAAACACTAGTTTTATGTGATATATTGTGTAAACGTAGTCTAACTTGTTGTTTTACATAGATATTGTATAGTTGGTGGCGAATATTGAGTTCGCACCTGTTATTATGCGATTTTATTGTTGTAGATCGAGTCTTTAGGCTAGATCTACCTAAATCTAAGTCGAAACTAGCCAGGATAGACAGAGAAAATTTGAAAGAACAAAAAATAGAGTGTTTACTCCACTAGGCGATTCCCTCGAGAACGTATTGGCCTTATTGATCAACCATAAGAAAATTACTAATTTGGCTCCACCTCTAGATCCAAAGAGTAACAGCTATGATCCAAGAGAGATGTGTTTACCACTGAGATTCTACGGGACATGATACACAAAACTATTGGTTTTTAAAGTATAAAATCAAAAATTTGATTGAGAGTGGCGATATTGTGATCAAACGACCTGACCAACCAAATGCATATACCAACCTTTTGCTGCAATATAATACGGAAGGAGTGAACATGATCGGTTCAGGAAGCACCAAAATGGATCCAAATCACAAGTACATACGAAGGATGGAGGAATACCCCCAAAGAAGCGGAGCAAATATCTTAGGGTGGGAAAGTTCGGAGGAGTGTATGACAGTAAGAGAAAAATTAGAGACGATCCAGCATCAAGTAACTTTGCTTGCTAAGCTGATAGTGCGCCAACATCAGGCTACAAGAGAGATTTTCACTGAATCATCAAGAAACCCTGAGAAGAAAGAGGTTAGCCATAATGCAAGCCAATATCCCTCCAAGATAATCCACCTGATTGAAGAAGATCAAAGCATGCGAAAAGGGCATGAAAATTGGAATAATACAATTGCCTGAAGATCTCGCCAGCAGAAAAATTGCCCGGAGGTGTGCGAATTCTTAAAGAGGAAAGATCAAACAACATTTCAGACATCTGCAAACCCCCAAAATCCTACAACACCGAAAGTCAGGGAGAATAAGGGAAGAAGAGTATTCACGCCTCTGGGAGACTCGTTGGAAAATGTATTAGCATTATTGATTGCATAGATAAAGATCACTGAGCTCGCTCCTCCTATGGATCCCAAAGGATGGCAATATGATCTCAACAAGAGGTGTTCTTATCATTTCATAGCACCAGGACATGCGACCGAGGGATGTTGGGCTCTGCAACACAAAATCTAGAATCTCATTAAAAATGGAGAGCTGAAGATAAATATCCCCATGACCAGAATAGCTGAGAGGGAAATAAAAAGCTAAAGATTTCCACTCGAAATAGACAGTTCAAAGGAAGTGACCGCTATGAGCACCAATTCTTATAGAACGTATGGTGGGTTAGTCATATTGGTGGCAGAGGAAACAAAAGAGTCCCCTAAGGAAATTTCTCCACTAACGTCAAACGTCCTGTTGCCCAAAGTTAGCAACCACATTTCTGATTTTATGATCCTGGATGATGATGAGGAAATACTGATCCCTTTCCAAGGAAGAAAAAGTCAAAAGGGAAAGTCTTTGGCGAGAAATGCAACAACAGTATGAGAGAACTTTTAAAGTCGAATCTTCCCAGGCCCATAGAAAAGATCAAGGAACTGATCAAGAAAAATAAGGCGAGGGTGTCGGGAAAGTTAACCCATCAAGAAATCAAGAGCTCATCCTTTTTTACGACGGGTATAGTTTGAGCGTCCCCGAGGGATGTTCCGAATCAAAAGGTGATCAAGTTATGGCAATGATTGAAGATGTTCCAGCCAAGGAAGTCACTTTTACTGCCAGCATCGAAGGCAATCTGACCTCTTACAATTGAACTAACAAGCCTCAGCTAACCCGGAAGGCGTAGATTTAGAGAATACGATTGCGAGTTCCAGGAGATGTTGGGACGATATCATTAGCGTTATGTCTTATTTTATGTTTTATGCATTATTATGTTATGCTTTGTTTATGTAAAAAAAAATGAAAAAATGAAAAAAAAGAAAAAAGTGAAAAAAAAGAAAAAGAAAAAGAAAAAGATCAATCTTATGATATCCTTTACATGAACTATGAATGATGTGACGTCCCCAAATTCTCCACATTCCCTGTAGCAGATTTAGTGCTCACGTAAATATTCCATAAGATAATAACTTCTATAAATCCAAAATTCTAAGTATCCATATCAGATAATAGTTCTCGTCAGAAAAATTACTATATTTGGATACCCTCACTTGGATGTATAGATTTATGATCTTACAGATATTTCTTTTATACCGATAATTCCCATCTATCTGACATTCACAGTACAAATGAAAAGATTATTCTTGGAATCGAGGGGCGACCTCAGTGCTTACGGAACTCCCAAGATCATTCAATACCCTCATTCAGATATATAGTTCATATAGATACTGTACTTATTCTTATCTTCTATTAAGAATGTAAATCTAATTAACTAATAAACTAATAACATAATAAAATTTGATTACATATATTCCAAACTATTACATCAGAGTGTTTCCCAAACATAGTTAAGTATCAATACAATAAACCTATTTCATATAATCCGACTTTCCATAAGAGTGTGCACTTGAACTTCCCGGAATATTGGACACAGCTGCAAAGGAAAATAACATTTGCAAGGATGAGCTTTGAAAGGCTCAACAAGTTTTAGAAAATTTATATTTTATACTCATATAATATCTGAATTTAATGAACATGTAGTTCAAATAGTTTTTTCATATATATACTGAGGTTTGTCTGCCAAACCCCGCACATTACGGGTTTCTGTCAGTCATAAAGACTTAGCTACCCGAGTTGTTTTGTTCAACCAAACATTCCAGGAATATGCATATCATCCTATCACAAAATTTTAACCACCCGATCTTTGTAGAACTTTCGATCATAAATAAACCCCGGTCAGTGTATAACTGTATGTCATAATAGTATCAGTATATATATTTGTACCAAACATTATTGGTTTCATCAAATCTATTCTTAGATATCAATCAAATCCAATTTACGCAAATAACAACTCATTTCATTTGGTTATGCTTGAACAATAAGCAATAACCTTTCAATAACAGATATCATGTATAATGTTCATATCAAATTCGTATATCAATATATAAGACTTACATTTAATACAGACATTAAATGAAGTTAAAAAAAACTTGCTTGTTCGAAGACCAGCTAATTTATGTTATTTAAAATTGTCTACGCAACCTAAATATGTTTATAACAGTCGTTAGAATCAATACTAACTAATATCTAATCAAACTATTAGCGTATGGGTTGATTTTGGAGTCCATTCGGTGTTTTATTGCTTTATCGAATAATTATCGAGTTAGTTTTTCAATAAACTTTATTTAAAAGTTTTAATATCACTTTAGATAATTTAATCTTTCAATACCCTCATTTAGAAATATAGTTCATATAGATAGTTTAATTATTCTTATCTTCTATTAAGAATGAAAATCTAATTATTTGATAAATTAATAACATAATAAAATTCGATTACATATATTCCAAACTATTACATCAGAGTGTTTCCCAAACATAGTCAAGTATCAATACAATAAACCTATTTCATAGAATCCAACTATCCATAAGAGTGTGCACTTGAACTTCCCGGAATATTGGACACAGCTGCAAAGGAAAATAACATTTGCAAGGATGAGCTTTGAAAGGCTCAACAAGTTTTAGAAAATTTATATTTTATACTCACACAATATCTGAATTTAATGAACATGCAGTTCAAATAGTTTTTTCATATATATATTGAGGTTTGTCTGCCAAATCCCGCACATTACGGGTTTCTGTCAGTCATAAAAACTTAGCTACCCGAGTTGTTTTGCTCAACCAAACATTCCAGGAATATGCATATCATCCTATCACAAAATTTTAACCACCCGGTCAGTGTAGAACTTTCGGTCATAAATAAACCCCGACCAGTGTATAACTGCAGGTCATAATAGTATCAGTATATATATTTGTACCAAACATTATTCGTTTCATCACAATCTATGCTTTGATATCAATCAAATCCAATTTATGCAAATAACAACTCATTTCATTTGGTTATGCTTGAACAATAAGCAATAACCTTTCAATAACAAATATCAAGTATAATGTTCATAACAAGTTCGTATATCAATATATAAGACTTACATTTAATACAAACATTAAATGAAGTTAGAAAAACTTGCTTGTTCGAAGGCCAGCTAATTTATGTTATTTAAAATTGTCTACGCAACCAAAATATGTTTATAACAGTCGTTAGAATCAATAACAACTAATATATAATCAAACTACTAGCGTCTGGGTTGATTTTGGTGTCCATTCGGTGTTTTATTGCTTTATCGAATAATTATCGAGTTAGTTTTTCAATAAACTTTATTTAAAAGTTTCAATATCACTTTAGATAATTTAATCGTTATTTATAATAATTTCTAGAAGCTAAACATAATTTTTAAATAATTTATTATCAATTATAATGATTTTTAAATCATTAATATCATTTTTAAATATTTAATAATAATTCATAATAATTTTTAAATCATCAAGATTATTTTTAAATAATTTATTTTTATTTTTAATGATTTTTAAATCATTAATATCATTTTTAAATAATTTATTATTATTTAAAATGATTTTTAAACTATTAATATCCATTTTAACTAATTTATTTAATACAATTATTAGATAATTTTTGTTATAATTAATATTTAAATAAATTAAATATTAATAAATTTCTATGTCAAAATATTAAAATTTATTTATTATAACTTAAAATGAATTTTAAAACTTATTTATTTATTGTTTAGTATTTATTTCTATTTATTTTAATTAGTATTATTATTCTTCAAATAAAAATGTTGTTAAAGGCTATAGCGACAGGAACCGTCGCCTTTGGTGTTCTTCATCAAATGAAGAACAGGCCGGTTAACGCCTTGGGGACTGGTTTGACCAAGTTTCAATCTCAACTAGCTATGTTTCTGGGCATGTGGGTTTAATCAAGTTGTAGTGTTGATGTAGTAGTACAAGTTTATGCACATCTTAGTGTCCAACTACATCATTACAGGAACATATGGGGGGTCAAACCATATGGTCAGGGATTGTTCTTCATTTCGGGGTTTTCCAGAAATGAAAGTCATGGTCGGTCAATGCTCTTACAGCCTTAATAACATACACTCTATTCATGTTTTAGGTGATTTAATGTCATGATTTTGTAGGTATACTTGTTAGGGTACAAAAGGGTAACACTTAAAGAGTCTAAATATACCATGGTAGCAAGATCTAGGCCTCTAAAGAACTTGTCAGACCTCTGTCTTTACATTATAGGTTACCCAGAAACACATGTGTGAACGGTCAACTCAGTTTGACCTTTAATAACTTACAATCGGTTCATTTTTAAGTCCTTAGAGTGTTATAGTGGTGTAGTGCACATATCAAATTATACCCTAGATACAATCTAACATCCTAACAGATTAACAGTTAAGAGATTCAAGCCGGTCAAACGGTTGTCAGGTTATGTTCTTCAGTTTTCTGGAATTTCCAGAAAACTGGATTTCGTGATCGGTCAATCATGTATGACTGGCTATGCCTTTTAGTCTGTTGATCCGATTATCATGCTATCACTTCTAGACTACTAACAACATTACATAGTATAACTATAAATCATTAAACAACTTCAACACTTAACAGATTAAGATATATAAGGGCTGACATTCGGTTGTCATACCACATTTCTAGGGTTTGACAGTTTGATTAAATCATCATTTTTATGCATTTAGGTGTTATAGATTCATGTTTTAGCAGCCCAGATCACCAAACAACATACTATTAAACATATTTAAACACTGAAACATAAATTTTATTACAGATTTAAAGATCTAAGATTAGGGTTAGGGTTTTGAACTTTTTGAGCTATTCTTGACTCTTTCTTTTTGATCTGTCCTTGGCTTACTGAGGGATGTTTATGGATTAATTTGTTATGTATTCTTAGTGTAGATTTCATGGGTTTAAGAATCTAACACTTAGTCATATATAGAAACTCAAAGTAGGGGCAAAAAGCTTAAATCTCTAATTAATTGACAACTAAGCTTAGCTTCATTAATTGGCTAGTGTTGTGGTGTCAACCTAGGGCTGATAGGGGCCAAATTCAGCATGTGTTAAAATCTTTTACTTGATGAGTCATATATTTGATCTTCTCCAATTCAAAATAAAATATAAAGGGCACTTTGGTCATTTCCCACATACTAACGGTATTTTGGTAATTTTATAATTAAAACTAAGGGTAATTTAGTCATTTCATATTCTTCTAGAAATTATAAAACTAAAATTTGAGTATTAGGGTTTTATAATTTAGAATTACGGTTAATAAATAAAATTAGGGTTTAATATTTAGGGTTAGGGTTTCCTAATTCTCAATTAGGGTTTTCTAACAAGATTTTCACAATTCATTACTAAAAAACCATACATAAAGTTAATTCGCATAATATTCACAATCTTATAAATAATTATGAATGTCTTAAGTTATAATTTCTATTTATAACTGCAATTAGGGTTAGGATTTCTTATTTAAATAAAATCTTAAATTAGGGTTTCTTAATAAAGATTTTCAATTTATGTTTTCAGAATTACTACCATAGATATTATATCTTATTTATTGCTATGTATATATATATATATATATATATAGCAATAATAAAAGTAAATACACAATACACAAAATATAAAACTTATTAATATTCACTTTTTATATTAATATTCTGTTTAGGGTTTGGATTATTACAATCACCCCCTCTTATAAGAATTTATCCTTAAATTAAAAATACATTCATTGAAAACAAATGTGGGATATCTTCTCGCATTTTATCCTCCAGCTCCCACGTGGCCTCTTCAATATCGTGATTCTTCCAAATCACCTTAACCGATGATATAACCTTAGTTCTCAACACTTGTTCGTTCCGATCAACTATCGGTACTGAAACTTCAACATAAGATAAATCTTTCTCAATCTGGACGTTTATAGTTTATAAGGTGCTTATAATCAGGTTTATATGGACGTAGCACGGACACATGAAACACATTATGGATGTGTTCTAACTCAACGGGTAGGGCTACCACGTAATCTACTTTACCTATCCTCCATAATATATGAAATTGTCCAATGAATCTCGGGCTTAACTTTTCCTTTTTACCAAAATGAATCTTGCCTTTCCAAGGGGATACTTTCAGAAATACATGACTTCCAACACTAAATTCTCGTAGCTGTATGTGTTGATCTGCATACTTCTTCCGTCGATTTTGAGAAGCTTGCAACCTTTGAAGTATAATTCGAATCTTCTCAGTGATTTGCTGAACTATCTCAGGTCCAAGCATTTATCTTTCCCCTACTTCATCCCAGCACAAAGATGTTCTACACTTCTTACCGTATAAAGCTTCATATGGCGGCATTCCAATGCAGGCATGATAACTGTTGTTGTAAGTGAACTCTACCAAAGACAACTGATCCTCCAAACTTCCTTTGAAATCTATGATATAGGTCCTTAATATATCCTCCAATGTTTGAATGGTTCTCTCACTTTTTCCATCGATTTGCGGGTGATATGTTGTACAACTGGGTTCTTAAGTGCGTTTGAAGACTCCTCCAAAAGTTTAAAGTAAACCGTGGATCTCGATTTGACACTATAGATACAGGAACTCCATGTCTAGAGATAATTTCGTTTATGTATAACTTTGCCAGCTGATCAAGATTATAAGTAACCTTAATAGGCACAAAATGGGCTGATTTGGTGAGACGATCAACTATTACCCAAATGTCATTATGTCCTTTTTGTGTAACAGGAAGTCCTACCACAAAGTCCATGGTGATGTGTTCCCACTTCCATTCAAGAATCGGTAGAGGTTGTAGTAATCCACTCGGCTTTTGGTGTTCAACTTTAACCCTTTGACATGTGAGACACTTGCTTTCCCATTCTGCTATCTCTCATTTCATGTTCGACCACCAAAAGTGCTGACTCAATTCTTTATACATCTTAGTGGACCCTGGGTGCACAATAAATGGGCTTCTTTTAAGATTTCATCTTTTAGTACCGATACCGATGGAACCCAAATTCTATCCTCATACCTCAGTACTCCCTCTTTATCTACTCGGAACTTGATGTTCTTTCCCTGAGTTATCTCATCCTTACTCTTCTGACATGCTTTATATTTCTCCTGCATCTCTCTGATTCTTTCTAGTAAGGTTGAGGCCGTCTCTATCACAAATAGCTTCTGATTAGGGTTAGTTAGAACTCTTACTTCAATCTCAAGTTTTTTAAACTCTTTTATTAGTACCTCGTTGTTTGTGATGACATTCAACTTTTCTTGATTCTTTTGGCATAATGCATTTGCAACCACATTAACTTTACCGGGATGATATAGAATTTCACAATCAAAGTCCTTTATTAATTCTAACCACATCCTTTGCCTCATATTTAACTCCTTCTATGTAAAAATATACTTCAGACTTTTGTGATCTGTGTATATTTCACACTTTCGCCCATACAAATAATGTCGCCAAATCTTTAAAGCAAAAACTACCGCGGATAACTCCAGATCGTGAGTAGGATACCTTTTCTCAAAATCCTTGAGTTGTCGCGAAGCATAGGCGATCACCTCCCCATGTTGAATTAACACACATCCTAAACCCCTGTGTGAAGCATCACTATATACCAAAAGACCTCCAGTATCATCTGGTAGTGATAACACTTGTGCCCTACTCAACAATTTCTTCAGTTCTTGAAAGCTTTTCTCACACTTGTCTGTCCAAATGTACTTCACCGTCTTTCGAGTTAAATTGGTTAGCGATGCACTATTTTTGAATTTTTTTTATAAAACGACGATAGCACCCTAATAAACCAAGAAAACTTCGTACTTCTGTTGGTGTTGTTGGTTGATCCCAATTCATGATTGTTTCTATCTTTGTCGGATCTACTGCTACCCCATTGTTATCAATTATGTGACCTAGGAACTGCACTTCCTCTAACTAGAATTCACACTTGGAAAATTTTGCATAGAGTTGTTCCTTTTGTAATATCTCTAATACCCTCCTCAAGTGTTCAGCATGTTCCTCCCGTGTCTTAAAGTATATTAGGATATCTTCAATAAACACCACCATAAATTTGTCCAAGCATGACTTAAACACTCGATTCATTAAATCAATAAAAGTTATCGGTGCATTTGTTAACCCAAAGGACATCACAAGAAAATCATAATGTCTGTATCGTGTTCTAAACGCTGTCTTTGGCACATATTTTTTTGTTACATTCAGTTGATGATAACCCGATCGAAGGTCGATCTTCAAAAAATGCTCGACTCCTTTTAACTGATCCAACAAATCACCAAACCTTAGTAGGGGTACTTATTCTTTATGGTTAACTTATTTAACTTCCGATAATCTATACATAATCTTAAAGTCACATCATTCTTATTCACAAACAACACAGGTGCTCCCCATGGTGAAACACTAGGTTGTATGTACTTCTTGTCTAAGAGCTCTTGCAGCTGAACATGCAACTCCATCAATTCCACCGGTGCCATCCTATATATATGGTGCCTTTGAAACTGGTGTTATACCAGGTGTAAGGTCGATCACAAACTCAATCACTCTGTCAGGTGGAAGACCGGGTAGGTCATTTGGGAATACGTCCGAAAACTTATTTACTATAGGGATTTGATCTAGCTTTCCCCCTTCTTTCCTTGTATCAACAACATAGGCCAAGTAACTTGTACCACCCTTTCCAAGCAATCTCTTAGCCTGCATAACTATTAAACAACGGACTTGGTTTGGTGAACAACTTCCCTTGAATACTACCTTCGTTTTCAAAGATGTCCCTAAGCTTACTTGTTTCCTCTTACAATCAATCATTGCCTTATGGCTACCCAACCAATCCATTTCCAAAATTACATTAAACTCTCCTAGCTGTATAGGGATAAGGTTTAGCAGAAACTTATGTCCTTGAATTTCTACACTACAATTCTTATGTACTGTATGAACGGGGGTTATTTCTTTATTAGCAATTTATACATTAAAAGGTACATCTAGGTCTTTATATGACATTTTTAATCTCTTAACAAAATCAACAGATGCAAACGAGCAAGAAGCACCAGAGTCGAATAACACATAAGCTTTTACGACATCAATTGGGATAATACCTGTTACCACATCTTGTGCCGCAATAGCATTCCTCACAGTCATGTTAAACGTTCTTGCATTTGGACGATTTTGAGTAACTCCCACTACTGCTGGTCCAGGGTTATTGTTGAAATTTTGACTTTCCCCCGCATTCGCCTTCTTGAGTTTTGGGCAAAACTTACCCATATGACCCTCTGCCCCACAGTTGAAACATTTGATATTCTTGCTCTTTTCCTTCTTGTGTGGACACCAGTTGGAATAGTGCCCATATTCTCCACAGGTATAACACTTCGTCCCTCTGAAGTAACATGCACCTTTGTGACTCTTTCCACAGATTTGACACCGTTCACTTCTTTGATTGATGTTGCTGTTTCCTCATTTATTGACATTATTGTTAAATTTATTTCCTCCTTTGCCGGTGTTATTTGGAAAAGCCACCTCCCATCTTCTCTTGTTATTGTTGTTGTTGTTGTTGTAAATCCGACTAGTGCTTCCCTTTCCTGTATTAGTACTCTTCTCCTTATGAAATTTTAATAGGGCCTCTCCTTGCTTCTCAGCTATAATGGCCTTTTTTAGAATCTTTGAGAAAGTTTTCAGTTGAAATACTGATATCTTACTCCTGATTTGGGGTTTCAGCCCCTTTTCAAATATTCTAGTCTTTCTCGCCTTGGTATCCACCTGGTGTGATACAAACCTAGCCAACTCATTGAATTTAGCTGTGTATTGAGATACCGTCAACTCTCCTTGTTTTAATTCTAGAAATTGAACTTCCATACGATCTTGCATTGAAGTCGGAAAATAATTTGCAAAAAAAATTCCTTAAACTTGTCCCAAGTAATGACTCCTTCTCCAGCTCGACCCTTGTTAGCTTCCCACCAGTGGTTGGCTTCCTCCTTCAAAAAGAAAGTGGCAAAATCCACTTTTTGATTATCATTTACCTTGGTTGCATTAAATATTTTCTCCATCTCTGTAATCCAAGTCTGAGCCTTTATTGGCACGTCTGTTCCTCTGAACTACGGCGGTCCCACTAGTTTAAAGTCTTTAAATTGGGTAATAATTAGGTTATTCGGTGCGGCTAGTAACGAATTTACTTGCTTTCCTTGTAGAGCTCCTATCAGAATATTCACTAGGGTTTGGATTATATCTGCTTCTACTTGTTCTGCTTCAATTTCTCCTCGGGTATCTAAATATAACAAGTAACAAAATATAAATACCAGCATAATAATTAAACAACTTAGTTTAATAGACAGAAATTTGTATTTCATATAAAAGGATTATATAAATATCTAGTGATTTATATTATATCACTAGTTTACACACAACAGAAAAGAATACATAGCCGACTAGTGATTTAATCCTATCACTAGCTACATCCCAGAATTCCCTTATACTTATTGGGAAGATAGTACTATCAACCTACAAATCTCGCTTTCTTAGCTGCTAGTTCGTTCTTTGCGTCTTCCAGTTCTTCCTCTAATTTCTAAATCCTTTCCTCTAAGTCATTGACTTTCTGGGCAAAGCTAGCCGTCGACAAGACAATTGAGGATTCTGACATTGGGACTGTTATGCTGGATCCTACTTCCTCCATCCATGCGTAGTTGGGAGGTATCATTTGCAGGGGGACAACATCAATTATCGGTTCCACAACAATTATCTGTCTTTCGTTCGACATCCTACAATCAGATTTATTAAATCGATTAGTATCTAATAACCACAACTTATTTTATTTACTACTTTATTAATGTTCTTTTCTTTTAACTCTTCCTAATAAATTTTTCGTAATTCATCCCCTTTATAAACTCTATTTGAGTTTATCTTCTTACTATCTCCTTCATAGTCCTAATTATTCCCAGGTTATATCCTAAGGTTTTTCTCCTAAGGTTTGTTACCTAGGGCTTTGATACCAAATTGTGACGCCCCCAAATTCTCGACATTCCCTGTAGCAGATTTGGTTCTCACGTAAATATTCTATAAGATAATAACTTATTTAAATCCAAAATTCGCAGTATCCATATCAGATAATAGTTGTCATTATAACAAATACTGTATCTGGATACCCTCACTTGGATGTATAGATTTATGATCTTACATATATTTCTTTTATACCGATAATTCTTATCTATCTGACATTCACAGTACAAATGATAAGATTGTTCTTGGAACCGAGGGGCGACCTCAGTGCTTACAAAACTCCCAAGATCATTCAATACCCTCATTCAGATATATAGTTCATATAGATACTTTACTTATACTTATCTTCTATTAAGAATGTAAATCTAATTATTTGATAAACTAATAACATAATAAAATTCGATTACATATATTCCAAACTATTACATCAGAGTTTTTCCCAAACATAGTCATATATTAATACAATAAACCTATTTCTTATAATCGAACTATCCACAAGAGTGTGCACTTGAAGTTTATGGAATATTGGACACAGCTGCAAAGGAAAATAACATTTGCATGGATGAGCTTGAAAAGACTCAGCAAGTTTTAGAAAATTTATATTTATACTCACATAATATTTGAATTTAATGAACATGTAGTTCAAAGAGTTTTTCTATATATATACTGAGGTTTTGTTTGCCAAACCCCGCACATTACGGGTTTCTGTCAGTCATAAAGACTTAGCTACCCGAGTTGATTTGTTCAACCAAACATTCCAGGAGTATGCATATCATCCTATCAAAAAAATTTAACCACCCGGTCAATGTAGAACTGCCGATCATAAATAAACCCCGGTTAGGGTATAACTGTCGGTCATAATATTTTCAGTATATATATTTGTACCAAACATTATTGGTTTCATCACAGTCTATGCTTTGATATCAATCAAATCTAATTTACGCAAATAACATTTCATTTCATTTTGTTATGCTTGAACAATAAGTAATAACCTTTCAATAACAGATATCACGAATAACGTTCATAACAAGTTCGTATATCAATATATAAGACTTTCATTTAATACAAAAATTAAATGAAGTTAGAAAAACTTGCATGTTCGAAGATCAACTAATTTATCTTATTCAAAACTGCCTACGCATCCTAAATATGTTTATAACAGTCGTTAGAATCAATAAAAACTAATATCTAATCAAACTATTAGCTTCTGGAACTACTAACAAATGGGCCATTTGTGATGGCCAAACTCCATCACAAGAACTAGAAAAACCATCATGAAAGGTTTACGTGATGGTTTTCAGCATCACAATGGCCGTCTTGTATACCCCCATCATGAAAGGTTTTACGTGATGGTTTTTGCAATCACGTAAATGCTTAGTGCTTTTGTGATGATTAATATAATCACATTAACACGTAATCAATTGTGATTGTTAAAGTCATCACAAAAAAATATAACTTTAGGAATCAAAGGTAAAATCATGAATTTGTATTTACGGATAATTTATTTCACTATGTTATTTGTCTCAAATAATACTCGTAGGATTCGAACCCTCCCCCCATTTGTAAACTAATATTACATCCACATAAGATTTGGTGATTGCAATTGTAGTCACAAATACTCTATAATGATGGTAAACTTAGTCATCACTGAGAGCCATCATAAATTTTATTATTTTGTGATGGCTTGAAAATTCCATCACAAAATACCTTCTTTTTATAATTGCAATTAAAAGTCATCATAAGAATTTATCTTTTTTAATAATTGTCATGGCCATCATAAAATATTGTGTTGATTATTTCTTACATTAAAATTTTAGTGATAGCTTAAATGCAATCACACAAAAGGGTATATCTATGAGTAATGACTTAGTGCGACACAAAAAGAAAATTTATTTTACGTGAAAAATTTAGTGATTGACATGGCCATCACAATTATAATACATTGATGGAAAAATTAGTCATCACAAAGAGTCATCATATATACTATTATTTTTTGATTGCTTAAAAAGTCCATCTCAAATTACTATCTTTTGTGATTATTTTTAAAAATTGTCACAAAGTTCCGTCACATATTCTTATTTTTCTAGTTAATTTCGATGTCCATTCGGTGTTTTATTGCTTTATCGAATAAATATGGAGTTAGTTTTTCAATAAACATTATTTAAAAGTTTTAATATCACTTTAGATAATTTAATCATTATTTATAATAATTTCTAGAAGTTGAATTTTTTTAAATGATTTATTATCAATTATAATGATTTTCAAATCATTAATATCATTTTTAAATATTTAATAATAATTCATAATGATTTTTAAATCATTAATATTATTTTTAAATAATTTATTTTTTTAAATAATTTTTAAATCATTAATATCATTTTCAAATAATTTATTATTATTTAAAATTATTTTTAAACTATTAATATCCATTTTAACTAATTTTTTTAATACAATTATTAAATAATTTTTATTATAATTAATATTTAAATAAATTAAATATTAATAAAATTTTATGTTAAAATATTAAAATTTATTTATTATAACTTAAAATGAATTTTAAAACTTAGTTATTTATTATTTAGTATTTTTTCTATTTATTTTAATTATTTTAATTAGTATTATTATTTTTCAAATAAAAATGTCACTAAAGGCTATAGCGACAGGAACCGTCGCCTTTGGTGTTCTTCATCAACTGAAGAACAGGTCGGTCAACTCTTTGGGGGCTGGTTTGACCAGGTTTCAATCTCAACTAGCTATGTTTCTGAGCATGTAGGTTTAATCAAGTTGTAGTGTTGATGTAGTAGTACAAGTTTATGGACATCTTAGTGTCCAACTACATCATTACAGGAACATATGAGGGGTCAAACCGTATGGTCAGGGCTGTTCTTCATTTTTGGATTTTCCAGAAATGAAAGTCATGGTCGGTCAATGCTCTTACAGCCTTAATAACCCACACTCTATTCATGGTTTAGGTGATTTAATGTCAAGGTTTTGTAGGTATACTTGTTAGGGTACAAAAGGGTAACACTTAAAGAGTCTAAATATACCATGGTAGCAAGATCTAGGCCTCTAAAGAACTTGTCAGACCTCTGTCTTTACTTTCTAGGTTACCCAGAAACACATGTGTGAACGGTTAACTCAGTTTGACCTTTAATAACTTACAATCGGTGCATTTTTAAGTCCTTAGAGTGTTATAGTGGTGTAGTGCACATATCAAATTATACCCTAGATACAATCTAACATCCTAACAGATTAACAGTTAAGAGATTCAAGCCGGTCAAACGGCTGTCAGGTCATGTTCTTCAATTTTTTGGAATTTCCAGAAAACTGGATTTCGTGGTCGGTCAACCATTTATGACTGAATATACCTTTTAGTCTGTTGATCCGATTATCATGCTATCACTTCTAGGCAACTAAAAACATTACATAGTATAACTATAAACCATTAAACAACTTCAACACTTAACAGATTAAGATATATAAGGGCTGACATTCGGTTGTCAGACCACTTTTCTAGGGTTTGACAGTTTGCTTAAATCATCATTTTTATGCATTTAGGTGTTAGAGATTCATGTTTTAGCAGCCCAGATCACTAAACAACATACTATTAAACATATTTAAAAACTGAAACATAAATTTTATTACAGATTGAAAGATCTACGATTAGGGTGAGGGTTTTAACCTTTTTGAGCAATTCTTGACTTCTTTCTTTCTGATCTCTCCTTGGCTTACTGAGGGATGTTTATGGATTGGTTTGTTATGTATTCTTAGTGTAGATTTAATGGGTTTAAGAATCTAACACTTAGTCATATATAGAAACTCAAAGTAGTGGCAAAAAGCTTAAATCTTTAATTAATTGACAACTAAGTTTAGCTTCATTAATTGGCTAGTGTTGTGGAGTCAATCTAGGGCTGATAGGGGCCAAATTCAGCATGTGTTAAAATCTTTTACTTGATGAGTCATAGATTTGATCTTCTCCCATTCAAAATAAAAGATAAAGGGCATTTTTGGTCATTTCCCACATACTAAGGGTATTTTGGTAATTTTATAATTAAACCTAAGGGTAATTTAGTCATTTCATATTCTTCTAGAAACTCTAAAACTAAAATTTGACTATTATTGTTTTATAATTTAGAATTAGGGTTAACAAATAAAATTATGGTTTAATATTTAGGGTTAGGGTTTCCTAATCCTCAATTAGGATTTTCTAACAAGATTTTCACATTTCATTTCTAAATAACCGTACATAAAGTTAATTCGCATAATATTCACAATCTTATATATAATTATAAATGTATTAAGTTATAATTTTTATTTATAACTGCAATTAGGGTTAGGGTTTTTTATTTAAATAAAATCTTAAATTAGGGTTTCCTAATAAAGATTTTTAATTTATGTTTTCATAATTACTACCATAGATATTATATCTTATTTATTGATATATATATATATATATATATATATATATCGCAATAATAAAAGTAAATACACAATACACAAAATATAAAACGTATTAATATTCACTTTTTATACTAATATTCTGTTTAGGGTTTGGATTATTACAATCATCCACTCTTATAAGAATTTCATCCTTAAATTAAAAATACATTCATTGAAAACAAATTTGGGAAATCTTCTCGCATTTTGTCCTCCAGCTCCCACGTGGCCTCTTCAATATCATGATTCTTCTAGATCACCTTAACCGATGATATAACCTTAGTTCTCAACACTTGTTCCTTCCGATCAATTATCTGTACCGGAACTTCCACATAAGATAAATCTTTCTCAATCTGGACAAGTTTATAGTTTATAAGGTGCTTATAATCAGCTTTATATGGACGTAGCACGGACACATAAAACACATTATGGATGTGTTTTAACTCAACGGGTAGGGCTACCACGTAAGCTACTTCACCTATCCTCCTTAATATATGAAATGGTCCAATGAATCTCGGGCTTAACTTTCCCTTTTTACCAAAACGAATCTTGCCTTTCCAAGGGGATACTTTCAATAATACATGACTTCCAACACTACATTCTCGTAGCTGTCAGTGTTGATCTGTATACTTCTTCTGTCGGTCTTGAGATGCTTGCAAGCTGTGACGTATAATTCGAATCTTCTAAGTGGTTTGCTGAACTATCTCAGGTCCAAGCATTTATCTTTCCCCAACTTCATCCCAGCACAAAGGTGTTCTACACTTCCTACCGTATAAAGCTTCATATGGCGGCATTCCAATGCTGGCATGGTAACTGTTGTTGTACGTGAACTCTACCAAAGACAACTGATCCTCCCAACTTCCTTTAAAATACATGATACAGATCCTTAACATATCCTCCAACGTTTGAATGGTTCTCTCACTTTTTCCATCAATTTGCGGGTGATATGTTGTACTTAACCTCAACTGGGTTCTTAAATGCGTTTGAAGACTCCTCTAAAAGTTTAAAGTAAACTGTGGATCTCGATTTGACACTATAGATACAGGAACTTCATGTCTAGAGATAATTTCGTTTATGTATAACTTTGCCAGCTAATCAAGATTATAAGTAACCTTAATAGGCACAAAATGGGCTAATTTGGTGAGACGATCAACAATTACCCAAATGTCATTGTGGCCTTTTTGTGTGACAGGAAGTCCTACCACAAAGTCAGTGGTGATGTGTTCCCACTTCCATTCAGGAATCGGTAGAGGTTGTAGTAATCCACTCGGCTTTAGGTGGTCAGCCTTAACCCCTTGACATGTGAGACACTTGCTTACCCATTCTGCAATCTCTCGTTTCATGTTCGACCACCAAAAGTGCTGACTCAATTCTTTATACATCTTAGTGCTCCCTAGGTGCACAAAAAATGGGCTTCTTTTAAGATTTTATATTTCAGTACCGATACCGATGGAACCCAAATTCTATCCTCATACCTCAGTACTCCCTCTTTATCTACTCGGAACTTGATGTTCTTTTCCTGAGTTATCTCATCCTTACTCTTCTGACACGCTTTATATTTCTGCAGCGTCTCTTTGATTCTTTCTAGTAAGGTTGAGGCCGTCTCTATCACAAATAGCTTCTGATTAGGGTTAGTTGGAACTCTTACTTCAATCTCGAGTTTTTCAAACTCTTTTATTAGTACCTCGTTGTTTGTGATGACATTCAACTTTTCTTGATTCTTTCGGCTTAATGCATCTGCAACCACATTGGCTTTACCGGGATGATATAGGATTTCAAAATCAAAGATCTTTATTAATTTTAACCACATCCTCTACCTCATATTTAACTCCTTCTATGTAAAAATATACTTCAGACTTTTGTGATCTGTGTATATTTCACAGTTTCCCCCATACAAATAATGTCGCCAAATCTTAAAGCAAAAACTACCGCGGCTAACTCCAGATCGTGAGTAGGATACCTTTTCTCAAAATCCTTGAGTTATCGCGAAGCATAGGCGATCACCTTCCCATGTTGAATTAACATACATCCTAAACACCTATGTGAAGCATCACTATAAACCAAAAGACCCTCAGTATCATCTGGTAGTGATAACACTTGTGCCCTACTCAACAATTTATTCAGTTCTTGAAAGCTCTTCTCACACTTTTCTGTCCAAATGTACTTCACCGTCTTTTGAGTTAAATTGGTTAGCGGGGCACTATTTTTGAAAAAATATTTTATAAAACGACGATAGTACCCTAATAAACTAAGAAAACTTCGTACTTCTGTTGGTGTTTTTGGTTGATCCCAATTCATGATTGTTTCTATCTTTGTCGGATCTACTGCTACCCCATTCTTATCAACTACGTGACCTAGGAACTGGACATCCTCTAACCAGAATTCGCACTTGGAAATTTTTACGTAGAGTTGTTCCTTTCATAATATCTCTTATACCCTCCTCAAGTGTTCAGCATGTTCCTCCCGTGTCTAAGAGTATATTAGGATATCATCAATAAACACCACCACAAATTTGTCCAAGCATGACTTAAACACACGATTCATTAAATCAATAAAAGTTGTCGGTGCATTTGTTAACCCAAAGGAGATCACTAGAAACTCATAATGTTCGTATCGTGTTCTAAACGCTGTCTTTGGCACATATTCTTTTCTTACATTCAGTTGATGATAACCCGATCAAAGGTCGATCTTCAAAAAATGCTCGACTCCTTTTAACTGATCGAACAAATCATCAATCCTTGGTAGGGGTACTTATTCTTTATGGTCAACTTATTTAAGTCCCGTTAATCTATACATAATCATAAAGTCACATCATTCTTCTTCACAAACAACACAGGTGCTCCCCATGGTGAAACACTAGGTTGTATGTACTTCTTGTCTAAGATCTCTTGCAGCTGAACATGCAACTCCTTCAATTCCACCGGTGCCATCCTATATGGTGCCTTTAAAACTGGTGCTGTACCAGGTGCAAAGTCGATCATCAAACTCAATCTCTCTGTCAGGTGGAAGACCGGGTACGTCATTTGGGAATACGTCCGATAACTCATTTACTATAGGGAGTTGATCTAGCTTTCCCCGTTCTTTCCTTGTATCAACAATATAGGCCAAGTAACCTGTACCACCCATTCCAAGCAATCTCTTAGCCTGCATAACTGTTAAGCAATGGACTTTCTTTGGTGACCAACTTCCCTTGAATACTACCTTCGTTTTCAAAGATGTCCCTAAGCTTATTTCGCTTACAGTCAATCACTGCCTTATGGCTACCCAACCAATCCATTCCCAAAATTACATCAAACTCTCCTAGCTGTATAAGGATAAGGTTTACTAGAAACTTATGTCCTTGAATTTCTACACTATAATTCTAATGTACTGTATGAACGGAGATTATTTCTTTATTTGCAATTTCAACATTAAAAGGTACATCTAGGTCTTCATATGGCATTTTTAATCTCTTAACAAAATCAACAGATGCAAATGAGCAAGAAGCACCAAAGTCGAATAACACATAAGCATTTATGACATCAATTGAGATAATACCGGTTACCACGTCTTGTGCCGCAACAGCATCCCTCACAGTCATATTAAACGTTCTTGCATTTGGACAATTTTGAGCAACTCCAGCTACTGCTGGTCCAGGGTTATTGTTAAAATTTTAACTTCCCCCCACATTCGCCTTCCTGTGTTTTGGGCAAAACTTAGCCACATGACCTTCTGCCCCACAGTTGAAATATTTGATATCCTTGCTCTTTTCCTTCTTGTGTGGACACCAGTTGGAATAGTGCCCATCTTCTCCACAGGTATAACACTTCGTCCCTCTGAAGTAACATGCACCTTTGTGACTCTTTCCACAGATTTGACACCGTTCACTTCTTTGAATGGTGTTGTTGTTTCCTCCTTTATTGACATTATTGTTAAATTTATTTCCTCCTTTGCCGGTGTTATTTGGAAAAGCCACATCCCATCTTCTCTTGTTATTATTGTTGTTGTTGTAATTCCCACTAGTGCTTCCTTTTCATGTATTAGTCCTCTTCTCCTTATGAAATTTTAATAGGGCCTCTCCTTCCTTCTCAGCTATAATGGCCTTTTCTAGAATCCTTGAGAAAGTTTTCAGTTGAAATACTGATATCTTACTCCAAATTTGGGGTTTCAGCCCTTTTTCAAATCTTCTAGTCTTTCTCGCCTCAGTATCCACCTGGTGTGATACAAACCTAGCCAACTCATTGAATTTGGCCGTGTATTGAGATACCGGCAACTCTCCTTGTTTTAATTCTAGAAATTGAACTTCCATGCGATCTTGCATTGAAGTCAAAAAATAATTTTCAAAAATAATTCCTTAAACTTGTCCCAAGTAATGACTCCTTCTCCAGCTCGACCCTTGTTAGCTTCCCACCAGTGGTTGGCTTCCTTATTCAAAAAGAAAGTGGCAAAATCCACTTTTTGATTATCATTCACCTTGGTTACATTAAACATTTTCTCCATCTCTGTAATCCAAGTCTGAGCCTTTATTAGCTGGTCTGTTCCTCCGAACTCCAGCGGTCCCACTAGTTTAAAGTCTTTAAATTGGGTAGTAATTGGGTTATTGGGTGCGGCTGGTAACGAATTTACTTGCTTTCCTTGTAAAGCTCCTATTAGAATATTCACTACGGTTTGGATTGGATCTGCTTCTACTTGTTCTGCTTCAATTTCTCCTCGGGGTCTTCTTCTGGGTGCCATTTATCTAAATATAACAAGTAACAAAATACAAATACCAGCATAATAATTAAACAACTTAGTTTAATAGACAGAAATTTGTATTTCAATATAAAAAGATTATATAAATATCTAGTGATTTATATTATATCACTAGTTTACACACAACAGAAAAGAATACATAGCCGACTAGTGATCTATTCCTATCACTAGCTACATCCCAGAATTCCCTTATACTTATTGGGAACATAGTACTATCAACCTACAAATCTTGCTTTCTTAGCTGCTAGTTCCTTCTTTGCTTCTTCCAGTTCTTCCTCTAATTTCTAAATCCATTCCTCTAAGTCATTGACTTTCTGGGCAAAGCTAGCCCCCGACAGGACAATTGAGGATTCTGACATGGGGACTGTTATGCTGGATCCTATTTCCTCCATCCATGCGTAGTTGGGAGGTATCATTTGCAGGGGCACAACATCAATTACCGGTTCCACAACAATTATCTATCTTTCGTTCGACATCCTACAATCAGATTTATTAAATCGATTAGTATCTAATAACCACAACTTATTTTATTTATTACTTTATTAATGTTCTTTTCTTTTAACTCTTCCTAATAAATTTTTCGTAATTCATCCCCTTTATAAACAATATTTGAGTTTATCTTCTTACTATCTCCTTCACCGTCCTAATTATTCCCAGGTTATATCCTAAGGTTTTTCTCCTAAGGTTTGTAACCTAGGGCTTTGATACCAAATTGTGACTCCCCCAAATTCTCTACATTCTATGTAGCAGATTTGGTGCTCACGTAAATATTATATAAGATAATAACTTCCATAAATCCAAAATTCACAGTATCCATGTCAGATAATAGTTGTCATCAGAACAAATACTGTATCTGGATACCCTCACTTGGATGTATAGATTTATGATCTTACAGATATTTCTTTTATACCAATAATTCATATCTATCTGACATTCACAGTACAAATGATAAGATTGTTCTTGGAACCGAGGGGCGACCTTAGTGCTTACAGAACTCCCAAGATCATTCAATACCCTCATTCAGATATATAGTTCATATAGATACTTTACTTATACTTATCTTCTATTAAGAATGTAAATCTAATTATTTGATAAACTAATAACATAATAAAATTCGATTACTTATATTCCAAACTATTACAACAGAGTTTTTCTGAAACATAGTCATGTATTAATATAATAAACCTATTTCATATAATCCAACTATCCACAAGAGTGTGCTCTTGAACTTTATGGAATATTGGACACAGCTGCAAAGGAAAATAACATTTGCAAGGATGAGCTTGAAAAGGCTCAACAAGTTTTAGAAAATTTATATTTATACTCACACAATATTTGAATTTAATGAACATGTAGTTCAAAGAGTTTTTCTATATATATTATGAGGTTTGTCTACCAAACCCCGCAGATTACGGGTTTCTGTCAGTCATAAAGACTCAGCTACCCGAGTTAATTGGTTCAACCAAACAATCCAGGAGTATGCATATCATCCTATCAAAAAATTTTAACCACCCGATCAGTGTAGAACTGTCGATCATAAATAAACCCCGGTTAGTGTATAACTGTTGGTCATAATATTTTCAGTATATATATTTGTACCAAACATTCTTGGATTCATCACAGTCTATGCTTTGATATCAATCAAATCTAATTTACGCAAATAACATTTCATTTTATTTTTTTATGCTTGACCAATAAGTAATAACCTTTCAATAACAGATATCACGAATAATGTTCATAACAAGTTCGTATATCAATATATAAGACTTACATTTAATACAAAAATTAAATGAAGTTAGAAAAACTTGCATGTTCGAAGATCAACTATTTATGTTATTCAAAACTGCCTACGCAACCTAAATATGTTTATAACAGTCGTTAGAATTAATAAAAACTAATATCTAATTAAACTATTAGCGTCTGGAACAACTAAAAAAATGGCCATTTGTGATGGCAAAAATCCATCACAAGAACTAGAAAAACGAACATTAAAGGTTTACGTGATGGTTTTCAGCATCACAATGGCCGTCTTGTAGACCCCCATCATGAAAGGTTTTACGTGATGGTTTTTGCAATCACGCAAATGCTTAGTGCTTTTGTGATGATTAATATAATCACATTAACACGTAATCAATTGTGATTGTTAAAGTCATCACAAAAAAAATATAACTTTAGGGATCAAAGGAAAAATCGTGAATCTCTATTTACGGATAATTTATTTCACTATGTTATTTGTCTCAAATGATACTCGTAGGATTCGAACCCTCCCCCCATTTGTAAACTAAATAACGAGTATTACCACTACACAAAAGCCCAAATCATGATTATAATTTAAAAAATATATATAAAAGAAAACATATGTTAGTTGACTTATTAAATAATATTACATCCACATAAGATTTGGTGATTGCAATTGTAGTCACAAATACTCTATAATGATGGTAAACTTAGTCATCACTGAGAGCCATCATAAATTTTATTATTTTGTGATGGCTTGAAAATTCCATCACAAAATACCTTCTTTTTATAATTGCAATTAAAAGTCATCATAAGAATTTATCTTTTTTAATAATTGTCGTGGCCATCATAAAATATTGTGTTGATTATTTCTTACATTAAAATATTAGTGATAGCTTAAATGCAATCACGAAAAATGGTATATCTATGAGTAATGACTTAGTGCGACACAAAAAGAAAATTTATTTTTCGTGAAAAATTTAGTGATTGACATGGCTATCACAATTATAATATATTGATGGCAAAATTAGTCATCACAAAGAGTCATCATATATACTATTTTTTTTTGTGATTGCTTAAAAAGCCCATCACAAATTACTATCTTTTGGGATTATTATTAAAAACCGTCACAAAGTTCCGTCACATATTCTTATTTTTCTAGTTGATTTCGATGTCCATTCTGTTTTTTATTGCTTTATCAAATAAATATGGAGTTAGTTTTGCAATAAATTTTATTTAAAAGTTTCAATATCACTTTAGATAATTTAATCGTTATTTATAATAATTTTTAGAAGTTGAAAATAATTTTTAAATGATTTATTATCAATTATAATAATTTTTAAATCATTGATATTATTTTTAAATAATTTATTTTTATTTTTAATGATTTTTAATCATTAATATCATTTTCAAATAATTTATTATTATTTAAAATTATTTTTAAACTATTAATATCCATTTTAACTAATTTTTTTAATATAATTATTAATTAATTTTTATTATAATTAATATTAAAAAAAATTAAATATTAAAAAATTTTTATGTAAAAATATTAAAATTTATTTATTATAACTTAAAATGAATTTTAAAATTTATTTATTTATTATTTAGTATTTTTTTCTATTTATTTTAATTTTTTTAATTAGTATTATTATTTTTCAAATAAGAATGTCTCTAAAGGCTATAGCGACAGGAACCATCGCCTTCGGTGTTCTTCATCAACTGAAGAACAGGTCGGTCAACGCCTTGGGGGCTGGTTTGACCAGGTTTCAATCTCAACTAGCTATGTTTCTGGGCATGTAGGTTTAATCAAGTTGTAGTGTCGATGTAGTAGTACAAGTTTATGGCCATCTTAGTGTCCAACTACATCATTCCAGGAACATATGGGGGTCAAACCATATGGTCAGGGCTGTTCTTCATTTTTGGGTTTTTCAGAAATGAAAGTCATGGTCGGTCAATGCTCTTATAGCCTTAATAACGTACACTCTATTCATGTTTTAGGTGATTTAATGTCAAGGTTTTGTAGGTATACTTTTTAGGGTACAAAAGGGTAACACTTAGAGAGTCTAAATATACCATGGTAGCAAGATCTAGGCCTCTAAAGAACTTGTCAGACCTCTGTCTTTACTTTATAGGTTACCCAGAAACACATGTGTGAACGGTTAACTTAGTTTGACCTTTAATAACTTACAATCGGTGCATTTTTAAGTCCTTAGAGTGTTATAGTGGTGTAGTGCACATATAAAATTATACCCTAGATACAATCAACATCCTAACAGATTAACAGTTAAGAGATTTAAGCCGGTCAAACGGCTGTCAAGTCATGTTCTTTAGTTTTCTGGAATTTCAGAAAACTGGATTTCGTGATCGGTCAACCATATATGACTGAATATACCTTTTAGTCTGTTGATCCGATTATCATGCTATCACTTCTAGACTACTAACAACATTACATAGTATAACTATAAACCATTAAACAACTTCAGCACTTAACAGCTTAAGATATATAAGGGCTGACATTCGGTTGTCAGACCACTTTTTTAGGGTTTGACAGTTTGCTTAAATCAACATTTTATGCATTTAGGTGTTATAGATTCATGTTTTAGCAGCCCAGATCACTAGACAACATACTATTAAACATATTTAAACACTGAAACATAAATTTTATTGCAGATTTAAAGATCTAAGACTAGGGTTAGGGTTTTGACCTTTTTGAGCAATTCTTGACTTCTTTCTTTTTGATCTGTCCTTGGCATACTGAGGGATGTTTATGGGTTGGTTTGTTATGTATTCTTAGTGTAGATTTTGTGGGTTTAAGAATCTAACACTTAGTCATATATAGAAACTCAAAGTAGGGACAAAAACCTTAAATCTATAATTAATTGATAACTAGGCTTAGCTTCATTAATTTCCTTGTGTTGTGGTGTCAATCTACGGCTAATATGGGCCAAATTCAGCATGTGTTAAAATCTTTTACTTGATGAGTCATAGATTTGATCCTATCCCATTCAAAATAAATGATAAAGGGCATTTTGGTCATTTCCCACATACTAAGGGTATTTTGGTAATTTTATAATTAAACCTAAGGGTAATTTAGTCATTTCATATTCTTCTAGAAACTCTAAAACTAAAATTTGACTATTATGGTTTTATAATTTAGAATTAGGGTTAATAAATAAAATTAGGGTTTAATATTTAGGGTTAGGGTTTTTTAATCCTCAATTAGGGTTTTTAACAAGATTTTCACAATTCATTTCTAAATAACCATACATAAAGTTAATTCGCATAATATTCACAATCTTATATATAATTATAAATGTATTAAGTTATAATTTTTATTTATAACTCCACTTAGGGTTAGGGTTTCTTATTTAAATAAAATCATAAATTAGGGTTTCCTAATAAAGATTTTCAATTTATGCTTTCATAATTACTACCATAGATATTATATCTTATTTATTGATATATATATATATATATATATATATATAGCAATAATAAAAGTAAATACACAATACACAAAATATAAAACGTATTAATATTCACTTTTTATACTAATATTCTATTTAGGGTTTGGATTATTACAATCACCCACTCTTATAAGAATTTCATCCTTAAATTAAAAATACATTCATTGAAAACAAATGTGGGAAATCTTCTCGCATTTTATCCTCCAGCTCCCACGTGACCTCTTCAATATCATGATTCTTCTAGATCACCTTAACCGATGATATAACCTTAGTTCTCAACACTTGTTCCTTCCGATCAACTATCTGTACCGGAACTTCCACATAAGATAAATCTTTCTCAATCTGGACAGGTTTATAATTTATAATGTGCTTATAATCAGGTTTATATGGACGTAGCACGGACACATAAAACACATTATGGATGTGTTTTAACTCAACGGGTAGGGCTACCACGTAAGCTACTTCACCTATCCTCCTTAATATATGAAATGGTCCAATGAATCAAGGGCTTAACTTTCCCTTTTTACCAAAACGAATCTTGCCCTTCCAAGGGCATACTTTGAAAAATACATAACTTCCAACACTACATTCTCGTAGTTGTCAGTGTTGATCTGCATACTTCTTCTGTCAGTCTTGAGATGCTTGCAACCTTTGACGTATAATTCGAATCTTCTTAGTGGTTTGCTGAACTATCTCAGGTCCAAGCATTTATCTTTCCCCAACTTCATCCCAGCACAAAGGTGTTCTACACTTCCTACCGTATAAAGCTTCATATGGAGGCATTCCAATGCTGGAATGGTAACTGTTATTGTACGTGAACTCTACCAAAGACAACTAATCCTCCCAACTTCTTTTGAAATCCATGATACAGATCCTTAACATATCCTCCAACGTTTGAATGGTTCTCTCACTTTTTCCATCGATTTGCGGGTGATATGTTGTACTTAACCTCAACTGGGTTCTTAAGTTCATTTGAAGACTCCTCTAAAAGTTTAAAGTAAACTGTGGATCTCGATTTGACACTATAGATACAGGAACTCCATGTCTAGAGATAATTTCGTTTATGTATAACTTTGCCAGCTGATCAAGATTATAAGTAACCTTAATATGCACAAAATGGGCTGATTTGGTGAGACGATCAACTATTACCCAAATGTCATTGTGGCCTTTTTGTGTGACAGAAAGTCCTACCACAAAGTCAATGGTGATGTGTTCCCACTTCCATTTAGGAATCAGTAGAGGTTGTATTAATCCACTCGGCTTTTGGTAGCTTTAACCCTTTAACATGTGAGACACTTGCTTACCCATTCTGCTATCTCTTGTTTTATGTTCTACCACCAAAAGTGCTGACTCAATTCTTTATACATCTTAGTGCTCCATGGGTGCACAACAAATGAGCTTCTTTTAAGATTTTATATTTCAGTACCGATACCGATGGAACCCAAATTCTATCCTCATACCTCAGTACTCCCTCTTTATCTACTTGGAACTTGATGTTCTTTCCCTGAGTTATCTCATCCTTACTCTTCTGACACGCTTTATATTTCTCCTGCATCTCTTTGATTCTTTCTAGTAAGGTTGAGGCCGTCTCTATCATAAATAGCTTCTGATTAGGGTTAGTTGGAACTCTTATTTCAATCTCGAGTTTTTCCAACTCTTTTATCAGTACCTCGTTGTTTGTAATGACATTCAACTTTTCTTGATTCTTTCGGCTTAATGCATCTGCAACCACATTGGCTTTACCGGGATGATGTAGGATTTCACAATCAAAGTTCTTTATTAATTCTAACCACATCCTCTGCCTCATATTTAACTCCTTCTATGTAAAAATATACTTCAGACTTTTGTGATCTGTGTATATTTCACACTTTCCCCCATACAAATAATGTCGCCAAATCTTTAAAGCAAAAACTACCGCGGCTAACTCCAAATCGTGAGTAGGATACCTTTTCTCAAAATCCTTGAGTTGTCGTGAACCATAGGCGATCACCTTCCCATGTTGAATTAACACACATCATAAACCCCTGTGTGAAGCATCACTATAAACCAAAAGACCCCTAGTATCATCTGGTAGTAATAACACTTGTGCCCTACTCAACAATTTATTCAGTTCTTGAAAGCTCTTCTCACACTTGTCTGTCCAAATGTACTTCACCGTCTTTCGAGTTAAATTGGTTAGCGGGGCACTATTTTTGAAAAAATATTTTATAAAACGACTATAGTACCCTAATAAACCAAGAAAACTTCGTACTTCTGTTGGTGTTGTTGGTTAATCCCAATTCATGATTGTTTCTATCTTTGTCGGATCTACTGCTACCCCATTGTTATCAATTACGTGACCTAGGAACTGGACTTCCTCTAACTAGAATTCACACTTGGAAAATTTTACGTAGAGTTGTTCATTTCATAATATCTCTAATACTTTCCTCAAGTGTTCAGCATGTTCCTCCCATGTTTTAGAGTATATTAGGATATCATCAATAAATACCACCACAAATTTGTCCAAGCATGACTTAAACACACAATTCATTAAATCAATAAAAGTTGTTAGTACATTTGTTAACCCAAAGGACATCACTAGAAACTCATAATGTCCGTATCGTGTTCTAAACGCTGTCTTTGGCACATATTCTTTTCTTATATTCAGTTGATGATAACCCGATCGAAGGTCGATCTTCAAAAAATGCTCGACTCCTTTTAACTGATCGAACAAATCATCAATCCTTGGTAGGGGTACTTATTCTTTATGGTCAACTTATTTAAGTCCCGATAATCTATACATAATCATAAAGTCACATCATTCTTCTTCACAAACAACACAGGTGCTCCCCATGGTGAAACACTAGGTTGT
Source organism: Panax stipuleanatus (assembly GCA_020205555.1). Lineage (NCBI taxonomy): Eukaryota > Viridiplantae > Streptophyta > Magnoliopsida > Apiales > Araliaceae > Panax > Panax stipuleanatus. Next base: position 56,683,040 of record CM035116.1, on the reverse strand, counting down.
ATGTACTTCTTGTCTAAGAGCTCTTGCAGCTGAACATGCAACTCCTTTAATTCCACCGGTGCCATCCTATATGGTGCCTTTGAAACTGGTGCTGTACCAAGTGCAAGGTCGATCACAAACTCAATCTCTCTGTCAGGCGGAAGACCGAGTAGGTCATTTGGGAATACGTCCGAAAACTCATTTACTATAGGGATTTGATCTAGCTTTCCCCGTTCTTTCCTTGTATCAACAATATAGGCCAAGTAACCTATACCACCCTTTCCAATAAATCTCTTAGCCTGCATAACTATTAAACAACGGACTTGCTTTGGTGAACAACTTCCCTTGAATACTACCTTCATTTTCAAATATGTCCCTAAGCTTACTTCTTTTCGCTTACAATCAATCATTGCCTTATGGCTACCCAACCAATCCATTCCCAAAATTACATCAAACTCTCCTAGTGTATAAGGATAAGGTTTACCAGAAACTTATGTCCTTGAATTTCTACACTACAATTCTTATGTACTGTATGAACGGAGATTATTTCTTTATTAGCTATTTCTACGTTAAAAGGTACATCTATGTCTTCATATGGCATTTTTAATCTCTTAACAAAATCAACAGATGCAAACGAGCAAGAAGCACCAAAGTCGAATAACACATAAGCATTTATGACATCAATTGAGATAATACCGGTTACCACGTCTTGTGCCGCAACAGCATCCCTCACAGTCATATTAAACGTTCTTGCATTTGGACAATTTTGAGCAACTCCAGCTACTGCTGGTCCAGGGTTATTGTTAAAATTTTAACTTCCCCCCACATTCGCCTTCCTGTGTTTTGGGCAAAACTTAGCCACATGACCTTCTGCCCCACAGTTGAAATATTTGATATCCTTGCTCTTTTCCTTCTTGTGTGGACACCAGTTGGAATAGTGCCCATCTTCTCCACAGGTATAACACTTCGTCCCTCTGAAGTAACATGCACCTTTGTGACTCTTTCCATAGATTTGACACCGTTCACTTCTTTGATTGGTGTTGTTGTTTCCTCCTTTATTGACATTATTGTTAAATTTATTTCCTCCTTTGCTGGTGTTATTTGGAAAAGCCACCTCCCATCTTCTCTTGTTATTGTTGTTGTTGTTGTTGTTGTTGTTGTAATTCCCACTAGTGTTTCCCTTTCATGTATTAGTCCTTTTCTCCTTATGAAATTTTAATAAGACCTCTCCTTCCTTCTCAGCTATAATGGCCTTTTCTAGAATCTTTGAGAAAGTTTTCAGCTGAAATACTGATATCTTGCTTCTGATTTGGGGTTTCAGCCCCTTTTCAAATATTCTAGTCTTTCTCGCCTTGGTATCCACCTGATGTGATACAAACCTAGCTAACTAATTGAATTTGGTTGTGTATTGAGATACTATTAACTCTCCTTGTTTTAATTCTAGAAATTGAACTTCCATGCGATCTTGCATTGAAGTCGAAAAATAATTTGCAAAACAAATTCCTTAAACTTGCCCCAAGTAATGACTCATTCTCCAACTCGACCCTTGTTAGCTTCCCACCAGTGGTTGGCTTCCTCCTTCAAAAAGAAAGTGGCAAAATCCACTTCTTGATTATCATTCACCTTGGTTACATTAAACATTTTCTCCATCTCTATAATCCAAGTCTGAGCCTTTATTAGCTGGTCCGTTCCTCTGAACTCCAGCGGTCCCACTTGTTTAAAGTCTTTAAATTGGGTAGTAATTGGGTTATTGGGTGCGACTGGTAATGAATTTACTTGCTTTCCTTGTAGATCTCCTACCAGAATATTGACTAGGGTTTGGATTGGATCTGCTTCTACTTGTTATGCTTCAATTTCTCCTGGGGGTCTTCTTCTGGGTGCCATTTATCTTAATATAACAAGTAACAAAATATAAATACCAGCATAATAATTAAACAACTTAGTTTAATAGACAGAAATTTGTATTTCATATAAAAGGATTATATAAATATCTAGTGATTTATATTATATCACTAGGTTTACACACAACAAAAAAGAATACATAGCCGACTAGTGATCTATTCCTATCACTAGCTACATCCTAGAATTTCCTTATACTTATTGGGAACATAGTACTATCAACCTACAAATCTCGCTTTCTTAGCTACTAGTTCCTTCTTTGCTTCTTCCAGTTCTTCCTCTAATTTCTGAATCCTTTCCTCTAAGTCATTGACTTTCTGGGCAAAGATATCCTCAGACAGGATAATTGAGGATTCTTACATGGGGACTATTATGCTGGATCCTACTTCCTCCATCCATGCGTAGTTGGGAGGTATCATTTGTAGGGGCACCGCATCAATTACCGATTCCACAACAATTATCTGTCTTTCGTTCGACATCCTACAATTAAATTTATTAAATCGATTAGTATCTAATAACCACAACTTATTTTATTGATTACTTTATTAATGTTCTTGTCTTTTAACTCTTCCTGATAAATTTTTCGTAATTCATCCCCTTTATAAACTCTATTTGAGTTTATCTTCTTACTATCTCCTTCACCGTCCTAATTATTCCCAGGTTATATCCTAAGGTTTTTCTCCTAAGGTTTTTAACCTAGGGCTTTGATACCAAATTGTGACGCCCCCAAGTTCTCTACATTCCCTGTAGCAGATTTGGTGCTCACGTAAATATTCCATAAGATAATAACTTCTATAAATCCAAAATTCACAATATCCATATCAGATAATAGTTGTCATCAGAACAAATACTGTATCTGGATACCCTCAATTGGATGTATAGATTTATGATCTTACAGATATTTCTTTTATACCGATAATTCCTATCTATCTAACGTTCACAGTACAAATGATAAGATTGTTCTTGGAACCGAAGGGAGACCTCAGTGCTTACAGAACTCCCAAGATCATTCAATACCCTCATTCAGATATATAGTTCATATAGATACTTTACTTATACTTATCTTCTATTAAGAATGTAAATCTAATTATTTGATAAACTAATAACATAATAAAATTCGATTACATATATTCCAAACTATTACATCCGAGTTTTTCCCAATCATAGTCAAGTATTAATACAATAAACCTATTTCATATAATCCAACTATCCACAAGAATGTGCACTTGAACTTCATGGAATATTGGACACAGCTGCAAAGGAAAATAACATTTGCAAGGATGAGCTTGAAATGGCCCAACAAGTTTTAGAAAATTTATATTTATACTCACACAATATTTGAATTTAATGAACATGTAGTTCAAAGAGTTTTTCTATATATATTATGAGGTTTGTCTACCAAACCCCGCAGATTACGGGTTTCTGTCAGTCATAAAGACTCAGCTACCCGAGTTAATTGGTTCAACCAAACAATCCAGGAGTATGCATATCATCCTATCAAAAAAATTTAACCACCCGATCAGTGTAGAACTGTCGATCATAAATAAACCCCGGTTAGTGTATAACTGTTGGTCATAATATTTTCAGTATATATATTTGTACCAAACATTCTTGGATTCATCACAGTCTATGCTTTGATATCAATCAAATCTAATTTACGCAAATAACATTTCATTTTATTTTTTTATGCTTGACCAATAAGTAATAACCTTTCAATAATAGATATCACGAATAATGTTCATAACAAGTTCGTATATCAATATATAAGACTTACATTTAATACAGAAATTAAATGAAGTTAGAAAAACTTGCCTGTTCGAAGATAAACTAATTTATGTTATTCAAAACTGCCTACGCAACCTAAATTTGTTTATAACAGTCGTTAGAATAAATAAAACCTAATATCTAATCAAACTATTAGCGTCTGGAACCAATAAAAAAATGGCCATTTGTGATGGCCAAAATCCATCACAAGAACTAGAAAAACCATCATGAAAGGTTTATGTGATGGTTTTCAGCATCACAATGGACGTCTTGTATACCCCCATCATGAAAGGTTTTACGTGATGGTTTTGGCAATCACGCAAATGCTTAGTGCTTTTGTGATGATTAATACAATCATATTAACACGTAATCAATTGTGATTGTTAAAGTCATCACAAGAAAATATAACTTTAGGGATCAAATGTAAAATCGTGAATCTCTATTTACGGATAATTTATTTCACTATGTTATTTATCTCAAATGATACTCGTAGGATTCGAACCCACCCCCCATTTGTAAACTAAATAACGAGTATTACCACTACACAAAAACCCAAATCATGATTTTAATTTTAAAAAAATATATAAAAGGAAACATATGTTAGTTGACTTATTAAATAATATTACATCCACATAAGATTTGGTGATTGCATTTGTAGTCACAAATACTCTATAATGATGGTAAACTTAGTCATCACTGAGAGCCATCATAAATTTTATTATTTTGTGATGGCTTGAAAATTCCATCACAAAATACCTTCTTTTTATAATTGCAATTAAAAGTCGTCATAGGAATTTATCTTTTTTAATAATTGTCATGGCCATCATAAAATATTGTGTTGATTATTTCTTACATTAAAATATTAGTGATAGCTTAAATGCAATCACGAAAAAGGGTATATCTATGAGTAATGACTTAGTGAGACACAAAAAGAAAATTTAGTTTACGTGAAAAATTTAGTGATTGACATGGCTATCACAATTATAATATATTGATGGCAAAATTAGTCATCACAAAGGGTCATCATATATACTATTTTTTTTGTGATTGCTTAAAAAGCCCATCACAAATTACTATCTTTTGGGATTATTTTTGAAAAATGTCACAAAGTTTTGTCACATATTCTTATTTTTCTAGTAGTGGATTTCGATGTACATTCGGTGTTTTATTGCTTTATCGAATAATTATGGAGTTAGTTTTTCAATAAATTTTATTTAAAAGTTTCAATATCACTTTAGATAATTTAATCGTTATTTATAATAATTTCTAGAAGTTCAAATTAATTTTTAAATGATTTATTATCAATTATAATGATTTTCAAATCATTAATATCATTTTTAAATATTTAATAATCATTCATAATGATTTTTAAATCATCAATATTATTTTTGAATAATTTATTTTTATTGTTAATAATTTTTAAATCATTAATATCATTTTTATGTAATTTATTATTATTTAAAATGATTTTTAAACTATTAATATCATTTTAATTAATTTATTTAATATAATTATTAAATAATTTTTATTATAATTAATATTTAAATAAATTAAATGTTAATAAATTTTTATGTCAAAGTATTAAAATTTATTTATTATAAATTAATATGAATTTTAAAACTTATTGATTTATTATTTAGTATTTATTTTAATTATTATTATTATTTTTCGAATAAAACTGTCGCTAAAGGCTATAGCGACATGAACCGTCGCCTTTGGTGTTCTACATCAATTGAAGAACAGGTCGGGTCAACGCCTTGGGGGCTGGTTTGACCAGGTTTCAATCTCACCTAGCTATGTTTCTAGGCATGTAGGTGTAACCAAGTTGTAGTGTTGATGTAGTAGTACAAGTTTATAACCATCTTAATGTCCAACTACATCATTACAGGAACATATGGGGGGTCAAACCACATGGTCAGGGCTTTTCTTCATTTCTGGGTTTTCCAGAAATGAAAGTCATGGTCGGTCAACGCTCGTACAACCTTAATAACCTACACTCTATTCCTGTTTTAGGTGATTTAATGTCATGGTTTTGTAGTATACTTGTCAGGGTACAAAAGGGTAACACTTAGAGAGTCTAAATATACCATGGTAGCAAGATCTAGGCCTCTAAAGATCTTGTCAGACCTTTGTCTTTTCCTTCTGGGTTACCCAGAAACACATGTGTGAACGGTCAACTCAGTTTGACCTTTAATAACTTACAATCAATGAATTTTTAAGGCCTTAGAGTGTCATAGTGGTGCAGTGCACATATCAAATTATAACCTAGATACAATCTAACATCCTAACAGTTTAACAGTTAAGAGATTCAACGGTCAAACGGCTGTCAGGTCGTGTTCTTCAGTTTTCTGGAATTTTCAGAAAACTGGATTTCCTGATCGGCCAACCCTGTTTGACTGGCTATAACATTTAATCTGTTGATCCGATTATCATGCTATCACTTCCGGACTACTAACAACATTACTTTGTAAAACTATAAACCTTTAAACAACTTAAACACTTAACAGATTTAAATCTATAAGGGCTGACATTCGGTTGTCATACCACTTTTCTAGGGTTTGACAGTTTGCTTAAATCATCATTTTTATGCATTTATGTGTTATAGATTCATGTTTTAGCAGCTCAGATCACTAAACAGCATACTATTAAACATATTTAAACGCTGAAGAAGAAATTTTATTGCAGATTTAAAGATCTAAGACTAGGGTTAGGGTTTTGACCTTTTTGAGCAATTCTTGACTTCTTTCTTTTTGATCTGTCCTTGGCATACTGAGGGATGTTTATGGGTTGGTTTGTTATGTATTCTTAGTGTAGATTTTGTGGGTTTAAGAATCTAACAATTAGTCATATATAGAAACTCAAAGTAGGGACAAAAAGCTTAAATCTATAATTAATTGATAACTAGGCTTAGCTTCATTAATTTACTTGTGTTGTGGTGTCAATCTACGGCTAATATGGGCCAAATTCAGCATGTGTTAAAATCTTTTACTTGATGAGTCATAGATTTGATCCTATCCCTTTCAAAATAAATGATAAAGGGCATTTTGGTCATTTCCCACATACTATGGGTATTTTGGTAATTTTATACTTAAACCTAAGGGTAATTTAGTCATTTCATATTCTTCTAGAAACTCTAAAACTAAAGTTTGACGATTATGGTTTTATAATTTAGAATTAGGGTTAATAAATAAAATTAGGGTTTAATATTTAGGGTTGGGTTTCCTAATCCTCAATTAGGGTTCTCTAACAAGATTTTCATAATTCATTTCTAAATAACCATACATAAAGTTAATTCGCATAATATTCACAATCTTATATATAATTATAAATGTATTAAGTTATAATTTCTATTTATAACTCCAATTAGGGTTAGGGTTTCTTATTTAAATAAAATCTTAAATTAGGATTTCCTAATAAAGATTTTCAATTTATGTTTTCATAATTACTACCATAGATATTATATCTTATTTATTGATATATATATATATATATATATATATATAGAAATAATAAAACTAAATACACAATACACAAAATATAAAACGTATTAATATTCACTTTTTATATTAATATTCATGTTTATGGTTTGGATTATTACATAAGTCCTGATCTCCTTTGATGGGAGTACGTAGGCAGCCAGTGATGGCACGGTCTAACCCTTATAAAAATCACAAACCCCTTCAATAATTCAGTAATCCCAAGATGCGACTCTTCAAGAACTCATCAATCATAAAGTGTGAGAAGACTTGATCTCCTTTTGACCTACAGAAGTGCGTGAGTGGCCATCGTGACAAAGTCTATCTCATATTTGATGGCCTGTTCTCTGAGATAAAAGCCACAAATCAAGCCTTACAGATCGAACCAAGCCTGGTTGAAACTGTCACATCAGAAACCAAGCCGAGCTCTTAGATTCAAATCAATGGAATCCGAAGGCCTCTCGACATCAATCATCAAAGCTAGAGCGATAACATGAAATGAGAAATATAGCGATATATCAAACATGATCATCAGCGAGTACATATACAAAACAAGGCGATGCGAAATGTGAATATAGAGAAGATTACAACAAGTGCGCCTGCAAGTTAGAAGTGATGATTGGGGCAGCCAAACATCAAAGCCAATATCCACTACCTGTTCACCATGTGGGTTAGGAGGTAAAAGACTCTTGCGATCTCGGCATCTTATTAGCCCATCTGTCAAACATACAACAAATCGACTACTCTAGACGACAAGAAAGACTGGGGAAATTTCAAAATCAACGACAACTCGATATTGGTACCCTTACAACAAACAAGACTGGGGCAATGTCAGAGACAACGACAACTAGACACTGGGGCATTTATCGACCATCCCAAAAAGGAAAATGCAAGTCGACACCTATAGCGCGATCTTTTCAACATGCGACGTCATCATTAGAGCTTATCTCATATCATTTCACTGGCAATCCAGTACGATCATTTGGTCTCTTCCAATCATAACTTTCTTAGAATGCAGCGATCCATGTGTGAGGTACGACTCTTTCAACTCTTTATCTATTTTCTGTCTCCATACTATAGCGATGATAGCCAGTTTAAGTATAGATAAATCTTACGTTAGAATCTTAGAAAAAGGTTTTAAAAGAGAAGATTTTGTTTAACTTGTTATGAATAGATTAATTCCTATAAGCATCCGTGGAGCAAAAATCACGAGAACGATTAGAGAATTAAGACTATTCAAGCTTTTTATTAGGCACGACATCGTAGTTCAAAGTGCTTTTTAGAGCAGAATCGTCCTCATATATATCTGCACTTTGCGGTTGCCTTAACTCTTAGTTGTGGGGTATGAAACTATGGCGACAATGATGACAGCTGATGCGATGTTAGATGGTAAGAAGTGTCCAATATAATGTCTCGAATTACTGCCTCAATTACTCGAGTAATTAAGCCTGAGGGGTGTCTTTACACCTGGTGCCCTATAACTGTCTGGTTTGGGAGTCACCGGCCTAACGCTAGCTACATGGGTAACTTAGTGCCTAAGAAAATGAGCATTGCGAGGAGGTAAAAGGCGAGACCTGAGCAGATCCAAATCGTGGCCTGGGTTACTCGAGTAATTAAGCCTGAGGGGTGCTTTTACACCCGGTGCCCTAAAGCCATCTAGTTTGGGAGTCACCGGCCTAACACTCGTTGCATGGGTAACTTAAGCCTAAGAAAACGAATCTTACATAGGGTCAGGTAAAGAGCAAATAGATTAGATCGTCTGAATTATCTTGAAGTGTGGCCTTTGTTACTCGAGCAAGTAAACCCGAAGGGTTGTCTTTACACCTAATGCCCTAAAGGCGTTTGGTTTGGGAGTCATTGGTCCAAAACTCGTTAAACGGGTTACACTAAATAGCCTAAGAAAATGAGATATGTTAAATAAGGGGAAAAAGAAAGAAAAAGAAAATTTGGAGTTAAGAAAAATTTTACGAGATTCAAATGAGATCATCTAAAGTCAGAAAAGAGAAATCCATGCTAAGGGTTGCGTCACTCATAGTGCACATGTCATATGACGTTAATTCTGCGAAGAACGATATCTAGAGCGAAGACGAAGTATATTTGATAAAGGGAGATAAGTCTTTTGAATCTAATCTTACTCATGAACAATGACCATGGATGCTTAAAAGTTTTCTTGCGATTTCATAACTTGTTAAATGAAAAAATTCCTTAAGATAAAAGATATAAAAAAATAACCTTGAGGTTAGCGATTCACAACTTGCTTAGAGAAAAATTCATTATCATACTCAAGTTCAAGATTTTTAGCGATAAGATAAAAACACAGTAATTACGAGTTAAGTGGCAAACCCGATGAGCATTCAATTTCATGTATTTTAAATGTGTCTCATAGACAAGATCATACTAATCTTTATATACAAGCTACCCCTCGACAGCCCTAGTCGTCAAGCTTTTAGCGCATTTTGTTATTCGTCTGATGTGCAAGATATTGCTCATTCTTGACGTGGTCAACAAAGCGAGTTTGTTATATGAATCCCCCGTAATAACATGCGAAAAGGCTGGGACATTTTTTCAATTCAATTAAAAGGAATGAGCTTAAGGCAGGACCAAGCTTCTCATCAAAAGAAATGAGAGGACTTCTGAAAGAAATTACAATGAAATGAGCTTGTGAGGACAAAAGTGTGACGCCCCCAAATTCTAGGACCGCCACCTGGTCTCTCGAATTCGGTTCATCACGTGCTCATGGCAATACATCACAATAATAATAACTAAAAATATCACAATCACAGCGAAAAATCTAATCTAGAATAATTTATAATGAATTATTATAATTATTCCCCCCAAGTCTCGCAACCTACAGTACTTAATATATTACATAATAATATCAATTAACGACTTATTACATAATCTAACTTAAGCTTAAACATAATCAAATCCAGTCTTACTACATCATCTTAATACAACATTAAAATATTTAAAACATAAAAGAGACAAGATAGTTGGAAGCCTTGCCCTTGCCCTTATCAACGCCCGAAGGTTCGCCACGCTCTGCCTTAACTGAAATGTTTTAGGAAAAGCAAGAATGAGCACAAATTACCCAGCAAGTAATATACAATAAGGGTAAGTGATATAATTCTCAATTCTCGAAAGGGTATAACAAGGTTTGATAGTTCAAGGATAACAAGAATATCAACAACTTTCAATAACAGTCGCTAAGGACAGAATAATATCAATGTGATTTAATAATAAATCAATTCAAGATTTCAAGATAACTGAATACTGAGCAGTCGCTAAGGACTATAAACTTCTACTAGAATTAACAGTAATAAACTGAAAATCCAACAAAAATAGGTACAACAGGTGATCAGCCTAAAGTACCATCGTTATGCATAACAATCATTCAGACTCAAGTGTGCACGTCGGTTCTCCGACAATTATATATTCCCTTCAAAGAAGGTTATTCTTCTCGGTCAAATACAAGATCCCGCACCAATCAATTAGTTTGGGTCGCTTTTCAATAATATAAGTCTAGCCGAATCAAATGGCATAGACACTTTCACAATATTCAAGAACAATACCAAGTTCCACATGAATAATAGCTTTAATGAAATAAGAGTTCAAGTATGCTAATTTAATTCAAACGATTAAGTACGAAACTAGTTCGCAATATACAAAGATAGAATACTTGTATCTAAAGAGATAAGATTTAGATACTCGCTTACGATATTCATTGAATAAAGTAATGCAAGTGTTTAGGATACTTGCACTTTAAAAGAGTGTAAGTTAGAGAACTTGCCTTTAGCGTAGTTTATCCACGAAAAGCAAATCAACACTTTCGAATTCTTATCGTAATACAGTTACGTATATATATGATATTCATTAGTCATATAATTTAACTTCACATTATATCTTCGAATATACGATCAACACACAAGCTAAGTTCTAACCTAGCTACACAATTATATAGAATATAATTTCTATCCTTAACTATCATCTTTTCTCAAGTTGATCATATTTATACATTATTACTATCATATAAGACTACCACACTTAGCAAACATACTCGCATATTATTATTATCACGTAAGACTACAAGCAATACTAAAATATATTTTATTTTAGCAAGTTAAGGCATTCTCAAAAGTTAACCGTCAAAATCGGGTTCAAGTAACACATAACATATGATATGACAAAGTATGTATACATATTTACGGGATACTTTCATGCTTGTTCAACCTTTCTAATTCCAATCATATATGATTTAGTTCTTAAGTTAATACTTAAAGCCATTCAAGGACACGAACTCATAAGGTCTAACATGCTCGCTTTTTAAACACATAAGATATTCATATAACTTGTACTAAACATGTTCATGAGTTTTCATATCACATATATGCAACTATCATTGTCATTAGTTTGAAAACATGCTTCACTTAGGCCTATCTTGATTTCATGATATCTAGCATGGTAGGCATACATGTATAATACATTAGTGAGTCTAAGATTACCATCAAACACGTTCAAAATTATCAGATTCTAACTCTCGACATAACATATCAAAGTTCATGTTCAAAGCTCATATTTTCATTAGTAAAGCTTGCTAATAAGGCCTAACATGTCCATGCTATCTATATACATATGTTATCATGTCCGACATGCATTTCACGGCCATATAAACATGCTTATAAGATCAGAATATCAACATGGTCATAGCATGTCAAAGTTTCTTTTCAAAACTTATATTTTTGTTAGAATGTCCACTATTGAGGTTCACATGCTCAAATTACATCATGAAGCATGTATACATCTACTAACATGCTTTCCATGCCTTGCTAGATCATACTAGTATGTCTCAATAGTCAGAATACTAACATGGTTCATATATGTTTAACGTCCGTTCATGAAACTTTTGTTTATTTTCATAATTATATGTCGTTTCATATACTTTACATGCAAACATAGCAATATATGTTCATACTAGGTCTAGGTATATTACTATACATATTTAACCAGACACCAAGCTTGTTTAAACCTATACGTGCAAGCCATGACTCAACAGATTACAGCAGGATGCAGAAAACTACAGCAAGGTGCCAGTGCAGCTGCGCCGCATCCCAGGCTTAAACCTGCGCAGCTGCGCAACTACTGGTTCACACCAGACAGCAGGCAGCCACGACAGTTTCTAGCCCAACTTATGAAATGACTTCATGAAAATAGTTTTTAAACAACTACAATCCAGTTCAAACATGTATATAAGCCATATAGCAACTAAGAAACATATCCCAATCCAAATTGGGATGAATTACAACAAGAATCAAGAATTTGATTTTGACAGAGTTTGAAAATGAAGACAGGGAATGGAATTATACCTCTGCTATCCAAATGAACTGCTGCTAAACTCAGAATACTCACACTGTTATATGTATATGCTCTTCCTCTCAACACTTAGCAAAATCTCAGCAAAGAAAAATGGAGAAGGAGAGCTCAATTTATAGAAAATACATTAACCAGACAATGTTTTGCACCCTCAAACTAAACCAACGGATTGTTGTATTCTTTGATGGCTAATGAGAAGTAGTAGTTGGTGGAATGCATCATGAGAGCCACTCTCCACTGAATCATGCTAGCTAGAATGTGCTGAGTTTGAGGATATAGGGAGTAGGATAGCTTCATGAGTGTTCACGTGTGAAGAGATAGTGACTATCATTTAGGGACAAGGTAATATGAAACTCAGCATTTGCAAAATGAAGTATATTAACACTAAGGCCATATATACATATATCATACACTTAGGCTATTATATATATATATATATATATATATATATATATATATATTCATACTATATATTATAATTAACATTATAATGTAAGTCACATGCTTAATATTTCAAGGTAGTAGATGTGATATGGCAATGTAACATACATATCATCCATGTACATTTATTAATACCGGATATAATCACATCAAATTATTTCCTTTATTAAATTTTATTATTCCATTATATATATAAATATTCATCAATTATTATTTATATTCATGATACAATATTTTAATGTATACTTACATACATATTGTCACACATGCTATTTTAATGTCAAAACACATCTTGCCTTATTCAATGAATGAAGGAACTTTATTAATTATTTATATACTAGTGTCACACTACCTTTCATATCTAATAAGGAACTTTATTGTATGAATACCCACACATGCTAATGTTACAAAAGTAGCATTATAATGCATGTTTACACCTCAAGTATCAAAACACATAGTTTTACTATGTACAATCATATAGTATAGTTTAAATATACTTGCACGTAACAATTACTATAATCTTATTACGTTAATAACTTACTTATTTATTTTATTATTCCTAATGTCAAATAAATAAATTATTCATCTCATTGATTAATTAACAATAATATTAATTAATCTATTCCTCGTTAGTTAATGAAATTATTAATATTCACAACCATTGCTCATTTATCACGCACAGTATATAAATATAAATCTTATTATATTATAGACATGTTGCTCATTATTATTATTATATTTCTTGTAATAATAATAATCACATATTATTATTTAATCACAGTTAATATTCCACAACAATTAATTAATATTCTATGATAACAATTAATTAATATTCTATAATAATAATTAATATAGATTAATTATTCGCTTAAATTATTATAATCATTCTTATATTACGTCAATGTGCCACACAAGGCTATCAATGAGTTTATCGCAAACTCCATCAATTTCTCAATTATTATAATTATTCAATTTTATATAATTGAATTAATTCATCTCATAACAAAATATCATTTATATTCAAATAAATTCTCATTTCCATTAATATATTTATTTAATAATATATGAAAATTCTCGGGTATTACAAAAAGAAAGGAAAAGTTCCTTGAAGATCTTTGTCGGAGGAAAAAACCAACGCCTCATCTTTAAAACAGTATCAAAAGACAACGCAGGGGTCAATCCTAACTCACAACATATAATGCATGCATCATGACATAAACAGTAAATGAGAAGCATTATATATACATCTCTTTGAAATATATAAAACTGTATACCTCAAATATCATTTCTGTCCTACAAATAAAAGTAAAAAGTACAGGAAAATGGGGCAGAGCCGCCCGTCAACTAACAAACGGCCTAGCAAATGAAATCTAAATCATCAAACATATCAACCTGCGCCAAGTCCACCTACGTCGAGGCCTCTGCACCGAAGTTCAAATCTGTATAGTGAAAGGATGGATCGCATCCTCCAGGGACATCAGCGGCACCCGAGTCATCAGTCAAGCCAGTATCTAATCCAGCGGAGTCACAAGTAAAAGAACTCACCCTTTTATAATCATTGGTGTAATCCGTTGGCAACAACCCAACGCAGACGTCGGCTTAACCCCGATGGTGTAATCCGTTGGCAACAACCTAATGAAGGCATCGACTCGACCCCCGGTGATGTAATCCGTTGGAAACAACCCAGTGAAGGTATCAGCTCAACCCCCGATGATATAATCCATTGGGAACAACCCAGTGAAGACATCGACATAACCCTGATGATGTAATCAGTTGGCAACAACCCAACGCAGATGTCGGCACAACCTTGATGGTGTAATTCGTTGGCAATAACCCAATGAAGGCATCGACTTAACCCCGATGGTGTAATCCATTGGCAACAACCCAATGAAGGCATCAGCACAACCCAGATGGTGTAATCCGTTACCAACAACCCAGTGAAGGCGTCGGCTCAACCCTGATGATGTAATCCGTTAGCTACAACCAAGTGAAGGCATCGGCTTGACCCCCTATGATGTAATCAGTTGGCAACAACCCAGTGAAGGCATCAGCTCAACCCCCGATGATGTAATGGCAATGATCCAACGCAGGTCGGCTCAACTCTGATGGTGTAATTCGTTGGCTAAAACCCAATATGGACGTCGGCTTAACCCCAACGACATAATCCTTATGACCCTTTCATAATCCCACATATTATTACATACTTTATACATTATATTGCATCATTAGATATACCTTGTCATGCATTCTCCATGTCTAGTAATCTTTTTCATGTTCATTCCATTACATTGCATAAACCTGACAAAGAGGGGCATCTACAGACACTCGAAATTTTGATTTCTTTGAACTAACCTTGCAGAAGGGCAAAAGCGTAACTTTACTTTGGAGACAACCCCGAGGTAGGGAAAAAGTATTTGGTCACCCCGGAGACAACTCTGTGGATGATTCAAAGGGCCAATGACATTCGAACATGATGCGAATCGAACGAGGATCGCAAAGCTGAGAAAGTGTCCGTAAGAAGTCACCTCAGCAAACATCGAACTGCGTGCTATCAAAGATGAGCTAGTTAACTACAGCCATGAACCGGGAGATACCTTTTAGCTACTAGCATTATCTTTCTGAACCCCAATTCAGTCAGACTCAAGCTTGTTTCACAGTCTTTCGGAAGGACTTTCTAGATTTTTGGGTACGGAGCTCAACTTTCACCAAACCAAGACCTAAGGAATAAACTTTGAGATGGTGGGACCCATGGGGCCCAGACTCAGTCATACTTGCTCCATCCATAGGTATACCTATGGCTGGTCTCCCAGGTCTTTAACCAGCAGCCAGCAGCTCATTTGAAAAAAGAGAGAGGAAGAAGTTAGAGAGAGAAAGTCATTTTCTAGAGAGAGAGAAGCCCGGGTCTAACATTTTCTTCAATAGTTGAGTTGTTTGATCTTAGATATCTCATACTTTGAGTCTCAAGAGTGTTCTATGTTGATCCCGAGCCTCAAAAAGCTTATTCACGAGTCCCCCAAGGTGAAGAACGCCCTTTTTGGGTCACTTTCGTTGTAAGTAATGTTTGAAACACTAGTTTTATGTGATATATTGTGTAAACGTAGTCTAACTTATTTACATAAATATTGTATAGGTGGTGGCGGATATTGAGTTTCCACCGGTTATTATGCGATTTTATTGTTGTAGATCGAGTCTGTAGGCTAGATCTACCTAGATCTAAGTCGGAACTAGCCTTTTAAGTTGTTATCAAGCATGAAGCTTTAACCCGTATGCTAGATCGGTTTAGATCCACAGTAGATCTACGTGTTTTACCACTTTATATCATTCCCGGTCACTCCGTTGAGCCCTATATCTATATCTAGAGGTGAGGAGGGTCCTAAGCTCTCGTGATCGGTTTTCAACCGATGAAACCGTCGGATCTTGAGTTTAGGACATGTTTTATATATGTTTATTTCAATAAATGTGAGCCTCAGAATCCCGGGTTAGAGATATAATGATTAGATTTAGACTAGATTCCCACGATGGACATTTTATTCACTTTGTAATGTTTAAATAACGTCGAGTCTTTGTATGTGTAATTTTGGATCTTAAAATGAGTTCGAGGGGTTAGTCCCGAGAAGTCAGATTTCGGATCTCGTGATAGTAAAACTTGTGTTTGGGGGTGTTCGGTTCATCAAGATGGCTTTCATGCCCGATGATGATCCCAAACCTTTTTGATATTTTTTTCGTGCATATCACTAAAACGTTTTTCTAATAAAACCACAAAGAGCTTTCATAAAGAAAAGGCGATTCAGGGTAGATCACCTTACGAACATAGAGATAATAAAAGGAAGTATCGAAGTCCTCAGTTCCTAGTCGGGCAAAGGATTTGAAAACCTTATTTTCCAAAGCATCATTTTAATTCATATATCTTGTTTAAAAATGAACTTTTTGCTAAATCAAATCCTTCGTACCTAGGCACAAAAGAGGTACAACACTACTTTCCCCTAACTCAGAAAAAGACTTAAAATAAGATATATAAACTTAAAATAAATAACACACACACACACACACTCACACAAACATACACACACACACACACACACTTTATGCATAGAAAATCATTAACATGCGGTAACCGTGTTTTCACGGAAGTCGGGGGTTGCCTAACACCTTCCCCTCGCTTAAGTAAGTCCCCGAACTCTATGAATCTTGGGTATCCAGACCAATCTTACTGAGTCACATATTGGACCACATTGTGAAAACCTTAAAAATCGGATGAGTTGGTACATCTATTTACATTATACCAACTGGCGGCTCTGTCTCATTCGGTCCAATCATAAAATAATAAATTAATCTTTTCAAAGTCGTCGACATTTATGTCGGTATCGCTTTCCTAAAACCTCACCCTTTAATAAAACCCATAGACATAGCGAATCACAAAAGGGTAAAGTATACAACACAAACTTAGGAAAGACGGACACCTAATTTTTCCCAATGTCGACAATTATCATGTAGGTTATAATAATTTAACAAAGATGATTTATTGTGACCAAGGAAATTGGATTTCTATTTAAGGGACTAGTGTATTAACGGTGTGCATTAAACAGAACGTGTAATAATATTTTATTCATAAAATATTTTCACATAAATATTAATTTGTGAATTTCTTAATTTTAAAATAATAATGGACTTAATATTGTTATATATATTAATTTGAGATTCCAATGAGTAAGATTACATTGTGTTAATTAATACCTTGATCGAAATGTCGATTACTATATTTACTTAATATGAGGAACATTATTATTGTCAAAATATCTATAAGATTTTTCATAAAATAATTTATCATTGATCATAGAATTTTGGTCGAGACTTTTAATATTTATTATTAAAAGGATTGATTTAATTGTTAAATTAATTTATGAACAAAAAGAGGACTTATGAAATTAGTTTAAATATATCAGAATTATATTAACTGATTCTGAAATATGTATGTACATTTATACAGAAAATATTTACAGTTTATTAGTAAATTGTTTATTTAATTAATTACTAGATTGAAGTGCAATTAAAATTATTTAGTGAAATTAATTATAATTAATATTTATTTAGAAAATTATTATTAGATAATAATATCTAGATAAATATTGGAGTCAGAAAAGGAATCCTTTAGGATACCCTTCCTAGCCTAATGAAAGTAGTATGCCCTCAAACCATTTACATTGGATGTAATAAGCATTTACTTTATAATCTTGTTCATTTATCAATAAGAGAGTTTATATAATAAAAGACATTCTTTACCCATATTAATTAGTGGAATTAATAAATATGATAAACCCATAGTTATAGTGCAATGGTTTTAGAATCATGATGTTGATCATGCTAATGAGATCTAAATTCTATGATTGCTCAAAACTAAAATGTTCTTCATCGTTGGATCACGAATGTGGGATTACTGATTCCGGATAGATTAGTACATATTATGCTTACTTTGTTGAAGAGAATGATGGATCTCATGATCATTTGTGTGGAGATACTAAAGCAAGTATGTAGGTGCTTATTGGAGAATAAGTTCACTGAATGTGACGTATATATGAATCCTAATGGAGTTTTACTTGTCTGTCAATAGGAGTTCCTAAAGTGATAGTAGTACAAGTGATCATTGGATTTGAGATCATCATAGTATCTTATATATACTAAATTATGTATTGACATATTCCTTAATACTCTTGAGTATGTCGTAGGGTATGCTCGAATATAATAAAGTATATATAGTGATAGGCGAATGATCAACAAAGGATCTATTGCTTCCAGTAAAGGAAAAAAATGTCTATGTGATTCGATAAAGTGACAACATGAAAATCCCTGACCAGGGTGAATGGAAATTACAAAAAAAGTTTCTAATTTACATTAAATATTGTTATGAATTTTAGAATCGAAATACATATAATCAAATAAATAAAACTTGATAGTAATTTCATATTTTATATTTGACTGGGACATTGTATGGTAGAAGGATAGAATTGTATGATAACTATTTACAGAATAGGTTATTTGTATTCTTTGTGATAATCTTTGTGATTAACGTTGAATTCATATTATCCGAATAGTCATGGCACATTATTTATAAGGTGTTACTCATGATGTAGAATAAATATTATTTATTTATGTTTAAAGGAGTTTGATTCATTATAAAAAATATTAGAATTGTTCTAATTTATTTATTCTACTACTGACTTAATATTGAACCTAGAGGATCACACCACAAAAAAGAAAAAAAATATGATTTTAAAATTGATTGACTTAATAATAATAAATTAAATATATTTAATTTATTAGTGGAATAAATTAAATAGCTTAAGATTTATAATTAAGTATTTGGAGAAATACTAATATTATAAATTAATAAGATTAGTCATCTTATTATTATTATTATTATTATTATTATTTTATTTAGTTTCTAATTAGATTGAGAATTAAATTAAAACCCAATTCCTTAAGGGTTAAGGATTATGGTTAGTCTTTAAATAAGAGGAGTTTTATTATGGGAAAGATTAATGCACATGCATCTTGCATCTCTCTAGCACATATTCTCAAGACCCTAAGTTGTTAGAAAAGTGAGAATTAGGATTAGCCATCCAAGACATAGTTGAGTCTAAATTAATTCTTCAATTAATTACTCTTGGTGGATACCTCTTGGGTGTTGCATACACTTTGTGACGAACGTGTGATTCGGAGATTGGAGAGATCGTGAATGTGACGCCCCCAAATTCTAGGACCGCCACCTGGTCTCTCGAATTCGGTTCATCACGTGCTCATGGTAATACATCACAATAATAATAACTAAAAATATCACAATCACAGCGAAAAATCTAATCTAGAATAATTTATAATGAATTATTATAATTATTCCCCCCAAGTCTCGCAACCTACAGTACTTAATATATTACATAATAATATCAATTAACGACTTATTACATAATCTAACTTAAGCTTAAACATAATCAAATCCAGTCTTACTACATCATCTTAATACAACATTAAAATATTTAAAACATAAAAGAGACAAGCTAGTTGGAAGCCTTGCCCTTACCCTTATCAACGCCCGAAGGTTCGCCATGCTCTGCCTTAACTGAAATGTTTTAGGAAAAGCAAGAATGAACACAAAGTACCCAGCAAGTAATATACAATAAGGGTAAGTGATATAATTCTCAATTCTCGAAAGGGTATAACAAGGTTTGATAGTTCAAGGATAACAAGAATATCAACAACTTTCAATAACAGTCGCTAAGGACAGAATAATATCAATGTGATTCAATAATAAATTAATTCAAGATTTCAAGATAACTGAATACTGAGCAGTCACTAAGGACTATGAACTTCTACTAGAATTGACAGTAATAAACTGAAAATCCAACAAAAACAGGTACAACAGGTGATCAGCCTAAAGTACCATCGTTATGCATAACAATCAATCATACTCAAGTGTGCACGTCGGTTCTCCGACAGTTATATATTCCGTTCAAAGAAGGTTGTTCTTCTCAGTCAAATACAAGATCCCGCACCAATCAATTAGTTTGGGTCGTTTTTAATAATATAAGTCTAGCCAAATCAAATGACATAGACACTTTCACAATATTCAAGAACAATACTAAGTTCAACATGAATAATAGCTTTAATGAAATAAGAGTTCAAGTATGCTAATTCAATTCAAACGATTAAGTAGGAAACTAGTTCGCAATATACAAAGATAGAATACTTGCACCCAAAGAGATAAGGTTTAGATACTCGCTTACGATATCCGTTGAATAAAGTAATGCAAGGGCTTAGGATACTTGCCTAATGCGTAGTTTACTCACGCAAAGCTAATCAACACTTTCGCATTCCTATCGTAATACAATTACGTATATATATGATATTCATTAGTCATATAATTAAACTTCACATTTTATCTTCGAATATACGATCAACACATAAGCTAAGTTTTAACCTAGCTACACAGTTATATAGAATATAATTTCTATCCTTAACTTCCTCTTTTCTCAAGTTGATCATATTTATACATCATTACTATCATGTGAGACTACCACAATTAGCAAACATACTAGCATATTATTAATATCACTTAAGACCACAATCAATACTAGATATATTTCATTTTAGCAAGTTATGGCATTCCCCTAAGTTAACCATCAAAATCGGGTTCAAGTAACATCATAGCATATAATCATTCTTGAGTTCATTATCACAATTTTAACTTACATTTTACACGGTATTAAGGGATAGAAAAACCATGTGGTTATCATGCTTTATAACTTGGCTATATGTTTACATAGATGTCACATAATCTATTAATACACATGCTTATAGTGTTCACATTATTTATTCATAACTAGTATTGTTTAATACTTGGGAGCATGCTTTAAACTCATGTTATCATTATGTCTACTACATACGAATCATGTTTAGAGACATATCAAACCCGAACATGCCATCTTAACCCTTTAGAATCTAGATACTCACGTGATGTAACTATCTTTTTGAAAACATGTTCAAGGTTTACGTTTCAAACTTATACTTTTACTTAGCAAGGTTTTACAATTGAAGTCCACATACTCATGTCATGCTATGAAACATATCTAAACAAGTCAACATGCTTTTCGTGCATTCTTAAACCATATCAACATGCTTGTATGGTCAGAATATCAACATGAATATAATTTATCGAAGTTTGTTTTTAAAAATCTACCCTTTTTTTAGAAATGTGCACTAGTTAGGTTCACATGTTCATATTGTATCACGGAACCTATATACATAAGTTAGCATGCATTTCATGTGTTTCTAAGTCATATTAACATGTCTCAAAAATCAAAACCTAACTATAGCGCTTATATATCAAAGTCCATTCTTAAAGCTCCTAAGTTCACTTCGGAAACCTAACGCTTTTTGTTAACCATGTATGCTAGTATAATACAACATGTTTACATCGTCTTAATATATTCATATACATGTGTTACACAAGCTAGCATGCTGTTCTAACCATGTAAACAAACTATCACCTAGCAGAATCAAGCAGAAAGCAGGGAACTGCTGCAAGCTGCTGGCGCAGCTGCGCAGCTGCCCAGTGTAAAACTGGCGCAGCTGCGCCGGCTCCCAGCCAGCAGCAAACAGTTCCAGAACACGGCAAACTTCCAGGCCAAATGCCAATTTACTTCACCAAATCAGTCCCCAGCAGTTACATTGTGCTTTTAAACATACTACTAAGGCCATATAACAATCAAATAAACATTCTAACCTCTAATTGTCATCCAATTTCACCAATTCAAGAATTTATGTTTTTCACAGAAATCTCAGAAACAGAAACACAAAATGAAATTGAAGAGCAAGGAAGCTTATATAGTAATTCTAACATATATATAAGTCCTTTTAGCAACTAATTATTATTCTCAAATCACAAAAATCCAACTGGAATCAAGAATAGAAATTTTTGACAGAAACCAAGAATGAAGAATACAGAAATGGGATTATACCTCTGTTAAATGGAATTTGAATTCTCAACTACTCAGAATACTAACACTGATGATATACTAGCTCTCAACTCAATACTTAGCAATTTTCTCAGCAAATGAATTTGTGAAGGGAGGACTCAATTTATAGAATTCCCTATACACAGACAATGTTAATGTTCTCCAAATTAAACCAACGAAATATAGGCGAGTAGGATAGCTTGTGTATTTCACGTGAAAGAGAATGAGTGCCTCATATTATGGGACAAGCAAGATAAGTCTCAGCAATTGCAATGGGACTAAATGCTACACTTGTATACACATGCTATATATTAAATGTACTCTTAGGTTACATCTTGTATACATTTTATCCCTACATAGGTTTAAATGTCACAATAAAATAGTATTTCAATGTAATTCTAATGATACTAACATGGATTCACATGATGTAGTAAATGCATTTTGAGCACAAAATCCATGTACATTGGTTCCACATTTTAATAATTAATGAAGATAACATAACATAGTTAAGCATTATTAAATTATCTATCATATAATCATGATGTCCTACTTTAATGTATATTCACATTTCATGCAACTCTCATAATTCAATAAACCTTACTATATAATAGTGTCATATTACACTTCATATAATACATAGTTAGCTACCATATGTTACACATTTAATTCGCATGCTTGCACATAGAATTACTGATCTTATTAATTAAATTTTAATTAATAATATACACCCATCCTTCATCAATCAATATAATTGTTAATCTCCATAACAATTTAATTAACCCTTATATGATTAATTATCACTTTAATATAAATCTTATTATATTTATAAACACGTTGCTTATTATTATTATTATATTTCTTGCAATAATAATAATCACATATTATAAATAGATCACAGTTAATATTCCACAACAATTAATTAATATTCTACGATAACAATTAATTAATATTCTATAATAACAATTAATATAGATTAATTGTTCGCTTAAATTAATATAATCATTCTTATATTACGTCACTGTGCCACACAAGGCTGTCAACGAGTTTATCGCAAACTCCATCAATTTCTCAATTATTATAATTATTCAATTTAATATAATTGAATTAATCATTCTCATAACACAAAATCATTTATATTCTAATAAATTCTCATTTCCATTAATATATTCATTTAATAATATTAGGAAATTCTCGGGTATTACAGTGAAGGTGCAAAGATTTAATTTGAAGTCTTCATCAAAGGTTGATATGCTTTAAAGGTATTACTTTATCATTCCTCAATTAATAATGTTTACATTAGGCTACACATGGGTTGTTAAAATTTTAAATTGTTATTTTTCATGCTACTGCTATTATTTCAATTAGATTGAATGCTTTGATTACGTTTTAACATTCCTACACCTAATATGGACCAGATTCATAAGAGAGGGTAAAGATCAATGTTTTATATATATCATTGATCAAAAACGTATTTTGGGACTTTTTCTATCAGAAGAAAATATCAAATTTTGTATTTTCTCTTTCAGCTTAGGAAAAACACAGGTAGTTTATTTTCCATAAGGGTGCTTTTGAGGCCACACTCCAGGTTCAACATAAGGTCATAAGATGGAATATCTTGATGATACTAGAGACTGTACGAATTTTCAAAACGTGTTAATCCAATCAAGCACTAAGTAACTAATTCGTACTCTAAATACATGTTATATAATATGTTTGTTGTTTGCATAAAATCTTAAAAATGATCCCGATTTTATTATTTTTTTAAAACATATTTTTGAACTATTTTTCCATCAATAAAATTTAATAATTATTTATTGAATTTGTTATAATAAATGTTCAATTTTAACTCTAGTGTTCATTTGTAGGTAAACACAAAAAAAAAGAGTCAAAATTATTGAAATTTATTAAAACTGTAATCTGTCACAGTAATGAAAAAATTATTATTGTAGAAAATTAAAATTAAAATTCTTTTAGACTAATAACATAGATCAAATTAGGAAGAGGATCAATTATAAAAATAGTTAGTGGAAACCAAAAATACTTGTGATGAGTGGGAAATATACCCATGAATCGGTTACTTTTTTACTTACTACTATACTTGCTATAAGTAGTGTTGGTGAATTTTATTTTCTTTTTATGTTATTTTGTATGAATATGCAAAGAATGGGACAAATTTGGAATGTTTGAGAAAACAGTGAAAATTTCGTAAATAATTGGAAGTTGTATGATGGGTGTGACACCCCCGAATCCGGATTACCTTTACCTCGGGTTTGATGTTCATGATACTATCATATCCATACATCCCATCATATTACTAATTTAAACCTGTCTTAGATTACATATCAATCTTAACTTAAATCCCAGGTTCTATAAAGCTTTACATATTACAATACCAAATAATAATACAAGAAAATAATAATAAGGTAATTATTACAATAACTCCTTAAGTTCATATAAGCACATGTGCTTAATAATAATTTATTCTGCAACTTTGCCTTTTTCCTTATCCTTCCCTGAAGTACCCACGTTCTCGATTTTAACTAAAAATATTATATTCAATGCAAGGGTGAGCAAAAGCTTGCTCATAAAGGAAATAAACATTTGAATATAATGGAACAAGAATAATTATAATAAAGGAAATAAAAATCATGAGATACTGAGCAAAATAGTTCTTTAAAAGTTCTAATTTTGAAAATCAGGCTTTAGCAGGCTGTAAGGTCAAATGAGCAGTGAACTCTGTACTAGAATTAACAGTATTAAAACTACAATCCATAGATATAAACAGATACTAAAAATTGAATATACCCTAGACATGTACTTTAGGTGTTCAACCCAAGTACCCTATATTGTGCACAATATAATAGTCTAATGACACATTATATGTCCTTCAGGATTATATGTTCGGTATCTTATTCCCCTATAAAGGGATATTCGTTCACAGCATTACATAAGAGTTCGCACCACAAAAAATGGTTTGGAGAACTTTAAATGAGATTTTCACAAATTAATAATATCAATATATCTCAACATTTGTCTAGCCGAAATAATGGCATTGACATACTTTCAATTTCATAAGAATAGCTTGAAAAGATAACTTTCGAGTTGCAATGTAAACTTATTTAAGAAATAAGTTCGATATACTTGGAATATGAATTTATTTGAGTAAGAAAGGTTGATGTACTTACTTCTTGCGCTGATTAAACTTTTTAAGAAAGTTCTTTGCAACTGAGTAGCCTACATATATATAGTGTTGGCTCACTTAGTTATCTTATAGAACAAAATATATATTTATTGATACACATAACTCAACTCTAATAATTATTATGTATGTTATTTACTAACATCTAACAATCATATAGATAACCTTTAATTGCAACTACAAATAAGTAAACATAGGCACCTAACAAATTTTCTCAGCTTAGTATATATATAGTACATTTACATAGCTAGCTCACATGAACACGGATCACATATAGCTTTCATACATCCCAAAGTATACTTGTTTCGGTCTTAACATGTCATGATATATATCTTAGATCATAAAAGACCTTTATTATCTTATTTAGTCATGTTAAGACCTTTACAAAATTTAACTTTGATTTTCACATTATAACCCAAAAACACAAAAATATGATTTTCGAGTAACTTTTGGGGATTTTTAGTAATTTCTATAGTAGCCTTTTTAAGTTCCAATTTATGCAATCTTATAGACCCTATAGCAAATTATTTTATTTATGGTTTAAGTCTTTAAAACTATCAAGTTAAGAAATCAAAAAATATGGCCCAAATGCATTGTTTTACACTTTTTCTTACTTAGACAAAACTCCAGCTTTGTTGAATTTCAAAGTTACTTTGATGATTTTTATGAATTTTTGTATTAGGAGTAGACATTGAAAATTTCGCTTTCTTTATACTAGCCCTGCAGAAGGGCAAAAGCATAATTTTACTTTGGAGACAACCCGAGGTAGGGTAAAAGCATCTGGTCACCCCGGAGACAACCCTGTGGATTATTCAAAGGGTCAATGACATCCGAACATGACGTGAACCGAACGAGGATCGCCAAGCTGAGACAGTGTCCGCCAGAAGCCACCTCAGCAAACCTCGAACTTCATGCCATCAAAGATAAGCAAGTTAACTGCAGTCTGGAACCGGAAGATACCTCTCAGCTACCAGCATTATATTCCCCGATTGAGTCAGACTCGACCTTATTCCGCAGCCTTCCGCAAAGACTTTTTAAAAGTTGGATATGCAAAGACCAACTTTCTCCTAACCGAGACCGAAGGAAGAAACTTTGAGACAGCGGGGGCCCAGCCGCATGTATATATGAGGCTGGCTTCGATTATTTAATAGAGCAATATCAGCTCATTTAGAAAAGAGAGAGAAGAGTTTTAGAGAGAGAAACTAAATTCTAGAGAGAGATTCCCTCGGGTTTGATCCATATACACCAACTTTGAGTTGCTTTATCTTGTTTAACATCTACTTGGAGTCCCGATAGCGTTCTTAGTTGATCCTAGGAGAAAAAACGCTTGTTCACGAGTCCCCCAAGGTGAAAAAACGTTCTTTGTAAACTTTGTTCAATATACTAGATTGATGTTATATATTGCTTAAATCTAGTTAAACTTCTTGTTTTTTAAGTATATTACGTAATAGTTGGTAGATATTGAGTTTCTACCGGTTGTGTTGTGCATATCTTGTTGTAAATCAAGTCCAGAGGCTAGATCTACCTAGATTTAAGCCGAATCTAGCCTTTTGAGTGGTTATTAAGCATGAAGCTTTAACCGGTATACTAGATCGGTTTAGATCCATGGTAAATCTACGTATTTATTGCTTTTAATCGGTCTCGGTTACCCCGTATAGCCCTAAATCTATATATAGAGGCGAAAGTGATAAGTAAGTTTTATACCTACTTATTGGTTATCAACTTACTAGAATTATGGCTTAATCTCAAGTGCTTTAGTGTCTTTCGATGCTTTTTATCTTTGTTTTATAGGTTGCATTAAGGAAACTTAATTGGTAAGCAATGGCATGGAAAGGGCATGGAAAGGGTATGGACTTGGCAAGATGGTGAGCATATGGTGAACTTAAGATGGAGCATAGCCTGCATGTGGAAATTGCATCTGAGCAATGGCAAGTGAAAAAAGATAGAAGACTAATGTACCAAGCAAAGGAGCATAAGTGAACCAGCAATGTACCAGCAAAAGAATACAGCAAATCAGCACAGTGCGGCCGTGCCGGCATGATGGGCAAAAGTGGCGCTCTCGCGCCAGGAGGAAAATGTTCTGGATATCAGCACGTCCGCGCCCTAAATGACTTACAGGGCAGAACGGCCGCGCCAGTCAAGACTGATTATTGTTGACTTTTTCACTTAAAATTTGCTGTAGCGTATTTTCCATGTAAGGGTGTATTTGCAAGTTACAAGACGAAGTTTTAATCGTTTTCATTTCCATTCTAGGGTTTTAAAGAGCTAGAGAGAGTTCTTAGTTACTAGTTTACTATTTTGGCTTCTCTCTTTGCTCTTAGTAGATTTCAAGTACTTAGGGTTTTGAATTGGGTTTGATTGTGATTTTGAACTTGGATCTGAAGGTTTAATTTGGAGGCTGATTTATCAGATTTGCAATTGCTTACTCTCTTAATTCTCTTTGCTTTCATATTTGCTTTCAATGCTTGGACAAAATCCCATAATGGTTATTGATTTAGAGATGAACTAATCAGCATTATGGGATTCTAATGGAGCTTATTGCTTAGTTCAGATCTATATGCCTCTTTGTTATATGTGATTGATTATGTATGGATTGCCTAGCATGGTTGTGTTTATTGTTTAGATGCTTCATAACCATCTACCTTAATAATTTGTATAGAATCGATAGAGGAAGTACAAATTCAGATTTGGCCATGTTATCATATGTTCATGAAATTTGCATGTGATAGATTTTGTGATTCGTAATCCGGATAGATATATACCGGCTTACCATGTGTAGTCATTTGAGAGAGCTTGCACTTAAATCAATATTACTTGTATGTCACATAGAAATATAGTGAATTAGGTAATATTGATGTTCATATGAATTCTATCTATTTTGTGGATTTTATGTGATTTGGGCATGGTATATCGAAAGATAGCCATGTTTTACCTTCGTGCGCTTGACTAGTAATCGGGAGTAATTAATTAGGCTTATCAAGAGGTATATAATCTGGATGAAGCATTAAGTGAAGTTAGGATCCCATATCTTACCAATTTGAATCAATCGTTTGTTAATTAGTTTATTAGTTGATAATTATTATTTTTAGTTAATTCACATCTTATTTACTCGTTTAAGCAGCCAGAAATAGCTATAAAGTTATTGAATGATAGATTAGAGATAATTGCTTTTCTCCGTGGGAATGATACTTAACTTATCATATATTACTTGTTGACCATGTATACTTGCACGTTTGTGGCTGTTTTGTTAACACCGAAACGGAGCAACAAGTTTTTGGCACCGTTGCCGGGGATCAATTGTTATTTTTACTACTATCAACATCAATTCAAGTTAAATTTGTCTGACTTGAACAATTCACATCTTATCTCATTTATATTTTATTTTTATTTGTGTTTCAGGTACTTGTGGTTAGTATATGCACACTCGATCTACAAACTCTGCATTGGTACCTAGAAAGGATAATATCAACGGGAAAGCTTGGAGAGCGAATGCACGTACTACTAACACACAAGAAGACACTGAAATACCGGTACAAATGGCAACCGAGAAACATAGAGCGTTGAAGGATTACTCTATGCCAAACATCAATTAGCTACAGTTGAGTATAGTTTGGCCAGCGATAGCGGCGAACACCTTTGAAATTAATCTAGAGACAATTCAGATGGTACAGAACACAGTCCAGTTTGGGGGTTTTGCTATCGATGATCCGAACGAACATCTTCTGAGTTTCATTGAAATTTGTGACACATTCAAGTACAACAATGTGTCGGATGAAGCGGTGAAGCTTCGGTTCTTTCCATTTACTTTGAGGGACAAAGCGAGGAGCTGGCTTCATTCGTTACCATCAGGTTCAATTACTACGTGGGAGGATTTAGCTCAGATATTTTTAGCAAAGTTCTTTCGTATGGCTAAAACAGTGAAGATGAGGAGTGATCTATCTCAGTTTGAGCAACAACAAGGAGAATCATTGTATGAGGCTTGGGAAAGGTATAAGGAGATGCTAAGGAAATGTCCTCACCACAAGATACCAGATTTGATGGTGATCAATACATTCTATAATGGATTGGGATGGCAATCTAGGCCAATCATTGATGTTGCCGTAGGAGCTTTATGGGCTAAAATCTTTGAGGAAGCTTATGCTCTGATTGAGACCATGGCGGCGAATGACTTCCAGAATCTGACAGCTAGAATGCCTCAACCAAGAGTTGTTGGGGTATTGGAAGTGGATGCCATCACAACACTATCAGCTCAAATGGCGGCGATAGCTAAGAAAATTGATTCTATGGCTGAAAACTAAGTACAACAAGTTGCATTCGTCTGTGAGTTATGTGCGGGATCACACCCGACAGAACAATGTGCAATCACTGTAGAGTTGAATCAATTTGTGACTAACTACCAAAGGCCAAACAATCAGTTTCAGAATGCATACCATCCGAACAATAGGAATCATCCTAATTTCAGCTGGAGTAACAATCAAGTTGCTCAACAACAACACCAACCTCAACAACAATACCAAGCACAACAATCTCAACCACAACACCCACAACAACAGTATGCCCCAAGACAGTCACATCCTCCCTGATTTCATCAACAACAACATCAACACCATCCAGCTCCTGCTCCACAACCAGAGAAGAAAACTGAAATGGAAGAGCCCATGTTGATGTTAAAGAGCTAAGCTGTGGCTATCAAAACATTGGAGAATCAAATGGGCCAGATGGCCAATATGTTGACTAACAGACCGCAAGGGATTCTACCAAGCAATACTGAAGCAAATCCAGGAAAACGAGATGGAAAGGAACAATGTCAGGCCATCACATTAATATCTGGGAAGCAGACTGCGGGACTGGAGCCTGGCGCAGCCGTGCCCCAAGAAGAAGAGAACCTGGCGCGGGAGCGCCTATATGCACAAAAATCTAAAGTGGTTTTAAATGAGGAAAATGATGGGGATAATGCAGTTGAGGCAGAGAAAACCAATGCTACACACCAGTTATGTACCCTCATGCACCATACCCTCAGAGACTTCAGAAACAAAAATTAGACAAACAGTTCGCTAAGTTCTTGGAGGTGTTTAAGAAACTGCAGCTTAACATTCCTTTTGCAAAAGTTTTGGAACAACTGCCAAGCTATGCGAAGTTTATGAAAGGCATATTGTCAAGAAAGAAGAAACTAGAGGATTATAAAACAGTTGCCTTAACAGAAGAATGCAGTGCAGTATTGCAATGAAAATTACATCCAAAGCTCAAAGATCCAGGCAGTTTTACGATACCTTGCTCCATTAGAAGATTGTCCCTCAGTAAATGTTTATGTGACTTGGGGGCAAGCATGAATCTGATGCCTCTATCGGTATTCACATAGTTGGGATTGCCGGCTCCTAAGCCGACAAACATATCATTACAGCTTACCGATAGGTCCATCACATATCCAAGGGGTATCGTAGAAGATATCTTGGTTAAAGTGGACAAGTTTATCTTCCCTGCCGACTTTATTATTCTGGACTACGAAGAGGACAAGAAATACTAATCATTCTTGGGAGACCTTTTCTAGCTATTGGGCGAACACTCATAGACGTATAGAAGGGAGAACTGACAATGAGAGTTCAGGACCAAGAGGTCACGTTTAATGTTTTCAAAGCTATGAAGTTTCCCACTGACGAAGAAGAGTGTTTCCGGGTTGATGTAGTCGACAAGGTAATGCATGAAGAGGCTGAGCAAATGATGAGCATGGATCCTTTAGAGAGTGCATTGCTAGGAGACGTTGACATAGAGGATACAGATGTTGTGGAGTATGTACAAATTTTGAACAAAGTTCCACAGATGAGAAATTCAAGATTCCCATTGAACCACTCGGACACACTGGGGAGACATCGGAGCGACTTAAGCCTTCTCTTGAGGAGCCTCCCAATCTTGATTTTAAGCCTCTGCCGAATCATCTAAGGTACGCATTTTTAGGTGAATCTTCAAAGTTTCTTGTTATAATTGCTGCTGCACTTACATCTTGTCAGGAGAGTAAGTTATTGCGAGTGCTATGAGAATTCAAGTCAACTATTGGGTGGACCATAGCGGACATAAAGGAGATCCGCCCCTCATTCTACATGCACAAGATACTTCTGGAGGATGACAGTAAGCCGACAGTGGAGCAATAGAGGAGATTGAATCCTATAATGAAAGAGGTCGTCAAGAAAGAGATTCTAAAGTGGTTGGATGCTGGGATCATATACCCAATCTCTGATAGCTCATGGGTGAGCCCGGTGCAATGCGTTCCGAAGAAAGGAGGCATGACATTAGTGTTCAATGAAAATAATGAACTTATACCTACCAAAACAGTCACAGGGGAGGGTCTCCATGGATTATCATAGATTGAATAAGGCTACAAGAAAGGACCATTTCCCTTTCCCTTCTATTGACCAAATGTTAGATAGGTTAGCGGGACAGGACTACTACTGCCTCTTGGATGGTTATTTGGGGTATAACCAGATAGTTATAGCCCCGGAATATTAGGAGAAGACTACCTTCACGTGACCATATGGTACCTTTGCATTCAGAAGGATGTCTTTCGGATTATGCAACGCTCCGGCCACATTCCAGAGATGTGTGATGGCAATATTCTTCTATATGGTTGAGCAAAATATGGAAGTTTTCATGGACGACTTCTCAGTCTTTGGAGACTCTTTTGATATATTCTTAGAGAATCTTATTATGGTGTTAAAGAGGTGTGTTGAGACCAATTTAGTGCTGAATTGGGAAAAGTGTCATTTCATGGTACAGGAATGCATTATCCTAGGACATAAAGTTTCAGGGAAAGGATTAGAGGTGGAAAGAGCAAAGCTAGAGACTATTGAGAGTTTACCGCCACCAAGTTCTGTGAAAGGGATTTGTTGTTTCCTTGGGCACGCGGGGTTCTATCGCCGATTCTTAAAGGACTTCTCAAAGATCACAAAGCCACTATGAAGTTTTCTTGAGAAAGATGTCCCGTTTAGATTCGACGAGGAATGTTTAGCCGCTTTCGAGTACTTGAAGAAAAGATTGACTACATCACCCATTATCACAGCTCCTGACTGGTCTCTTCCGTTTGATCTGATGTGTGATGCGAGTGATTTCGCTGTGGGAGTTGTCTTGGGGAAACGCAGGGATAAAGTTTTTTATGTCATTTATTATGCCAGTAAGACCCTGACGGATGCCCAACTAAATTACACTACCACAAAGAAGGAGCTTCTAGCGGTGGTATATGCATTTGATAAATTTTTAGTCCTATCTGATTGGCACAACAGTAGTTGTATACACCGATCATGCTGCAATCCGATACCTGATTAGTAACAAAAATGCTAAGCCTCGTCTCATTCGATGGATACTTCTTCTACAAGAGTTTGATTTGGAATCAAAGACAGAAAGGGGACCGAAAATCAAGTGGCTGACCACTTATCCCAATTGAAGAACCCGAGAAAGGACACGAATGATAAAGTGATGATTAATGAGTCCTTCCCGGACGAACAGTTGTTTGTGGTGCAAGGCGAAATGCCATGGTTTGCGGACTTTGCGAACTTTTTAGTGAGCAACATTATCCCTTCTGATTTGACTAGACCCAGAAGAAGAAGTTATTACATGATGTTAAATAGTTAAGTAGTGCGCAGATAGAATGATCAGAAGATGTTGGGTTTGTACGAAATCGTGACGCAATCAAATTGCAAAAATTAGCGGAAGCATGATATATCAGAGTTTAAAAAAATTTCTACAAAACCATTACCCGGATCATCCTATATGCAAATTATTAATTTAAAACGATAAATAAGAAGTTATGGAATCATACCCTTGTAGAACGAAGCTTCCACAGGTACTAGTTCAACTCCTTGTTCTTCGTGATCTCCTTGAATTTCCGGGTTAGATTTCTTCCTTTGATCAACGTTAGCCACCCAAGTGTTTGGCCTCTAGAGGTGATCCACCAAGGAAGATGAATTATCAAGAAGGAGGGTGATTGGCTTAGTTTTCTATCCACTATAGAAAATGAGTACTCTCCAACAATTGAAATTGCATTAAGTAATATCTATTATAAGAATCCTCTTATATAGATATTGGTCAACCCTTCTAATCCTATTAGACATGGGATTTCTTTTAATTAATTAAACTCCTTTAATTAATTTAGGCTTCCCACCACATGGGAAATAATTAATTAAATTCATTTAATTAATTTGTCTCCTAATCTTATTAGGAATAAATGAGAGTACTAATATTAAATTAATTACTAAACTCCTTTAGAAATTAAAATAATAATAATTATAATAATATTAATAAGACTCCTCTTATTAATTTATATTTAATATTTCCAAAATATTAAATAATAAATATTAAGCTATTTAATTTATTCTATCACCTTAGATTAAATTAATTTCACTTAATGCATTATTACGATCATGCCATTACCTTCTTAAATAATTATTCTTCCTTTTATGGTGTGACCCTTTAGGTTCTCCATATTAAACCGGTTGTGAATAAATCAATTAGAACAATTCTAATCTTATTTAAATAAATAAATTAAACTAATAATCTATTTAAATAAATAATATTTATTCTACAATAGGGATAAGCCTCCCTAGCGATCAACGACTTTCCAGATAATATAGATTTCAACATTAATCATAAAAGAACCTGTGAGTAAATAGTTACCATACAATTCAATCCTTCCACCATACAATGTCCCAATTAAATATAAGACATGGATTTACTGTCAAGTCTTATTTTATTTAATTATATGTATTTCGATTAGAAAATGCACAACTCCAAATAATGTAAATTAGAAACTCCTTTCTAATTTCATTTTACCTTGGCCAAGGATTCTTGGGTTGTCATTTAACGAATCACATAGGACATATCTCCTCCTTTACTAGAGGTGGTAGATTCTTTATTGATCATTCATTGTCTCCATATGTAACTCATTATACCCAAGCATACCCTTTTATATACCCTAAAGGGCTTTAAGGAATAAGTCAAAGTATAATTCATTACATACAAGATACTATGATGATCTCAAGTCCAAGGATCACTTGTAATCACATTAGGAATTCCTATTGACAGGCGAGTAAAACTCCATTAGGTATTCCATAGCGAGTCACGTTCAGTGAACTTATTCTCCAATAAGCACCTACATACTTGCTTTAGTGTCTCCACACAAATGATTATGAGATCAATCATCCTCATCTAATGAGCAAGCAACATATGTACTAATCTATCTGGATTTACTAATCCCCTTTTTAGTAATCCCATGATTAGGAACTATTTTAGTTTTAGAGCTTTTTAAGAATTTAGATCTCATTGGCATGATCATCATCATGATTCTAAAAGCATTGCTTAAAACTATGGGTTATTTACATATTATAAAAACAGCACCATATAGATAATTAAATGTCTTTAATAAATGAATATTTTTATTAATAATTAAATAAGATTGCCTCCAAAGTATATGCTATATCATCATATATGATTGGCTTGTATGCATACTACTTTCAATCTCCCACTTGCACTAAAGCCAATCGCCATGGTATCTCATACCCAACTTCTCTAAGTGACGATCAAACTGCTGTTGTGTTAAAGCTTTAGTTAATGGATCTGCAATGTTGTCTTGAGAGTCTACACTCTCCTCTTTCAATGATTTCTTTAATCAAAGTGCCGCAACACATGTTTAGATTCAAGATGAGACTTAGGACCTATTCCTAGTTCTGTAATGAACTTTTCATCTAAAACATCAACTTGCAGCTTCACTTACAGTTATATACTTTGTCTTTGTCACTAAACCAACAACCTTTTGTTGTTTGGAACCTTTTCAATTCACTGCACCATCTTTCAAGGTAAACACATACCCTGAAACAGATTTACTGTCATCTTGGTCTGTTTGAAAACTTGAGTCTGTGAATCCCTTGAGTTTTAATTCAGACCCACCGTAGACAAGAAAAATATCTTTAGTCCTTCTCAAGTACTTTAGGATATTCTTCACTGCCTTCCAGTGCTCTTCTCCAGGGTTTGACTGGTATCTGCTCATTACACTAAGTGCATGAGCAACATCCGGTCTAGTACATATTATACCGTACATGATAGATCCTATTGCAGAAGCATAAGGGATCTTACTCATACGGTCTTTCTCCTCAGGTGTCTTTGGGGCCTGTTTCTTGGAGAGATGTATTCCATAGCTCATCGGCAGGAGACCTCTTTTGGAATCTTCCATGCTAAACCTCTTTAGCATTGCATCAATGTACGTTCCTTGGGATAAACCAAGCATCCTTTTAGATCTATCTCTATAGATCTTTATCCCCAAAATATAGGATGCTTCTCCCAAGTCCTTCATGGAGAAGTGTTTAGATAACCAGATTTTAATCGATTGTAGCATATGAATGTCATTCCCTATCAATAATATATCATCAACATATAATACAAGGAATGAAACTGCGCTCCCACTAACCTTCTTGTTCACACATGGTTCATCGTCATTTTTTGACAAAATCAAACTCTTTGATTGTCTCATCAAAACGAATGTTCCATCTACGAGAAGCTTGCTTCAATCCATAAATGGATCGTTGCAGCTTACAGACTTGATTTGTTCCAACCTTTGAAACAAATCCCTCTGGCTGTGTCATATACACATCCTCCTCAAGTTTTCCATTGAGGAAGGCCGTTTTCACTTCCATCTGCCAGATCTCATAGTCGTTATAAGCTGCAATCGCAAGCAAAATCCGAATGGACTTGAGCATAGCTACTGGTGAGAAGGTTTCATCATAGTCAACTCCTTGTCTTTGTTTGAAACCTTTTGCAACCAGTCGGGCCTTATAGGTCTCTACCTTGTCGTCCGCTCCAGTCTTTCTTTTAAAGACCCATTTACACCCAATAGGCTTAATGCCTTCAGGTGGTGAAATCAAAGTCCATACTTTGTTTTCATACATGGAGTCCATTTCGAATTTTATAGCTTCAAGCCATTTCCCTGAGTCTTTATTACTCATAGCCTGTTCTTAATTCAATGGATCATCATCATTCATGATGTGTACCTCATCGTCATCCTCTATAACGAATCTATATCTCTCAGGTATCTTCGGTACTATTCCAGATTTACGAACACGGTGTGGTATAGTAGGTTCTTCTACTTTGTCAGGTACCTGACTTTGATCCGTGGTAATTTGTGGGTCTTGAACTTCTTCAAGATATATCTTACTCCCACTGACCCCTTCATGGATAAAATCCTATTCCAAGAAGGCAGTATGTTTCGCAACAAACACCTTTTGATCAGTTGGATGATAGAAATAATACCCTAAAGTTTCTTTAGGGTATCCCACAAATCTACACTTATCGGATTTAGTCTGTAGCTTATCGTTTTCAAACCTTTTTGACATAAGCTGGACAACCCCAAGTCTTAACATGCTTAAGATTTGGTTTCCTCCCCTTCCATATCTCATATGGAGTCTTTGGGGCGGATTTGGTAGGTACCTTGTTAAGTAGGTATGCAACCGTTTCTAGGGCATATCCCCATAAGGAAATTGGAAGGTCGGTAAAACTCATCATAGATCGAACCATGTCCAACAGTGTTCGATTTCTCCTTTCAGATACTCCATTTAACTGTGGTGTACCTAGAGGAGTTCATTGTGAGATTATACCATTTTCTTTGAGATAATTGAGAAACTCACCGCTTAAGTATTCTCCACGTCAATCTGATCGAAGTATCTTTATACTCTTGCCCGTTTGTTTCTCTACTTCACTTCTGAACTCTTTGAACTTTTCAAATGATTCTGACTTGTATTTCATTAAATAAACATATCCAAATCTTGAGTGATCATCAGTGAAAGTAATAAAATAAGAATACCCACCCCGTGCACTTGTTGTCATAGGTCCACAAACGTCTGTGTGAATCAATGCCAACAACTCTGTAACTCTTTCTCCTTTTCTACTAAAAGGAGATTTAGTCATTTTACCCATGAGACAAGATTCATAAGTTGGATATGATTCATAATCAGATAACTCAAGGAGCCCATCTTTATGCAACTTGGATAATCTTGTTTCATTGATATGACCGAGTCTACAGTGCCACATGTAGGTATAATTAATATCATCTCTTTTCCTTTTCTTAGTTTGTTCAATTTGAAAAATATTTTCTTGTAAGTCAAGTGTATAAAGTCCATTTCGCAAATTTCCAACACCATATAAAACATCGTCTTTATAAATAGAACAACTATTGTTATTTATAACAACGTTAAATCCTTCCATATCCAATACAGAAATTGAAATAATGTTTTTAATAATATTCGGAACATAATAACAATTATTAAGATAAATGGACTTACCCGAAGGCATTGCTAAATAATAAGTTCCTACAGCTAATGCAGCAACCTTTGCTCCATTGCTCACTCGTAGGATCACCTCATCATTGTTCAGCTTTCTACTTCTGACCAGTCCCTTCACATTATTACATATGTGAGAACCACAGCCGGTATCCAATACCCAAGTAGAATTTTGACTTTCTGAAAAATTAATTTCAATCATGAACAAACCTTGATTGGAAGTCGAAGCTTCTCCAAGCTTCTTCTTTGCCAGAAACTTCTTGCAGTTCCTCTTCCAATGACCCGGCTCGTTGCAATGGAAGCACATTCCTTTGCTAGCTGGATCAGATTTCTTTTGTTCCTTTATGTTCACTTTGCCCTTGGTCATCCGAGATAGGAAGAGCTCCTTAGATATCTCATATCTAGCAGTCCTACTTTGTTCACCATACAACTCCTTGAGGTGAATCAACATAGTAGGAGCATCCATGTTTTCGTGCTGACGCTGAAGCACGCTATTCATAGATGAGAGCATGATGCATTGAGCCA
The DNA here is from genome assembly GCA_020205555.1 of Panax stipuleanatus. Classification (NCBI taxonomy): domain Eukaryota; kingdom Viridiplantae; phylum Streptophyta; class Magnoliopsida; order Apiales; family Araliaceae; genus Panax; species Panax stipuleanatus. Next base: position 56,644,570 of record CM035116.1, on the reverse strand, counting down.
CAGATGCATCATCTTGCCACTTTACAATGGTGGCAATCTCTTCCTCAGAGGCTGTTTCTAGAACAGTTCTAGGGATAGGTGACTTTAGGACATAAGAAATCTTTTCAGCAGTGAGAACTATTCTCAGATTTCTTAGCCAATCCGTATAATTCGGCCCGGTAAGCTTATTAGCATCAAGTATGCTTCGCAGTGAAATTAGTGATTTTGACATTTTTAAAATTCTGCATGTGAAAAACAGCATTTTAGCAAACATTCATTTTATTAATTTTTCATACCAAAATAAATTTAGGTCTTTATTTTAAATTGGTATCTCCCACTATTTTTATCAAACTATATTACCCTCACTTATATAGTTCGGCAACATCTAATTAAAGATTTGCTAGTGAGAATAAGGATCCCATTTCAAATGTATATAACCTTGTGGATAGCACAACAAGCGATATACAAATAAATAGGTAGACAACTCTTGTCAATTACATCACTATATAACTCCTTTTATTTTGCCTCTTAAATCATAATGGTCAAGTGTGTGCACATCCGAATTAAAACGATTTAAGTTAAGTCCAGCCTAGCACTTCTATAAATTCAAAAAAGAAAAATCTTCGTCCTTGTGGATAGCACAACAAGACTAGATTGTTCAATTTTCTTGATAAGCATCAAATGTGATTAATTAACATCTTAAATATGCAATACTCGCCTTGTGGATAGCACAACAAGCTCATATTAAATATTTAATACTCTATTAATTTATCATGCTAGAAGGCGACGTTCGATATTCCAAATATCATTTGAACGCTTCAGACTTAATATTATTTCTTTGAGGGATTTGTTATTATTTGTCTCATCTTGCTTAGCGTGCATGCACATATATATATAAAATACGCGTCATTTTATTAAACATGCGAAGCATGTTTGCATAAAATATATATAATATTTCGCATGCAATATAGAATACTATATTCTACCCAGATTGATTATGGACTTTTATTCTAGTTTGGTTCACTAGAGCCACCAAGTGAACCAAAAGGTCAAACCTAGGAGTGCAAGAATTTAAATTTAAATATAACTATTACATTTAAACCCGGGCTCCATACAAACGGGTCTTCACGCGCTCCTTGCTCCTTGGTCTCCAATTTTTTCAAGATAATTCTAACTATTTCTATTACATTAAACTATTTAATTTAAATAGAAACCTTGATCAGCAGTCAAGGGGAAGTACATAGGAGGGAGATAGAATTTTACATCACGAAAAAAAAATTTAGAGAAGACGAGGTACACAGACCCCATTTAATAAAACCCATTCATTCAAGCATTCAACTAAAATAAAATCCAATCACATTGGTCAAATAGTCCATAATCAATCCCCATTTATTATCATACATATCACCATATATATCAATAAATAAATATTCATCTCATGAATTAAAACATTCCATATATATATGAGTATCATTTAATGGGCAATTTTAAATTGCATGAAATCCAATTTCAAGATTAAAATAAACTCTTTATTTTAATTATAAAATTATTTAGAATATAATATATAAATATATCATATTTATTTTTTTAAAAAGAAGTCACCTTCTTTTATTAAAAGAGGCCTGCAGGTTTATTAAAAGAGTCCTTTCCTGATGGGTCACATTCTTTTTGGAGTAAGAAAGAGACAACACATTTTCTTTGCAGAATTCAAGATTAGCACCCAAAAAAAAAAAAATTGTGATTCGTCCCAAAAAAAAAAAAAACTTCATTTTTTTTTCTTTAAAAAAAAAAATTTTATACAATAAAATTATGCCCAATAAATTATTTTAAATATATACCCATATGTATATGAAATCAAAAATAAATTAATAATTGCATAAAAGTTTGGCTCTTATACCACTGTTGGGTTTGTACGAAATCGTGACGCAATCAAATTGCAAAAATTAGCGGAAGCATGGTATATCAGAGTTTAAAAAAATTTCTACAAAACCATTACCCGGATCATCCTTTATGCAAATTATTAATTTAAAACGATAAATAAGAAGTTATGGAATCATACCCTTGTAGAACGAAGCTTCCACAGGTACTAGTTCAACTCCTTGTTCTTCGTGATCTCCTTGAATTTTCGGGTTAGATTCCTTCCTTTGATCAACGTTAGCCACCCAAGTGTTTGGCCTCTAGAGGTGATCCACCAAGGAAGATGAATTATCAAGAAAGAGGGTGATTGGCTTAATTTTCTATCCACTATAGAAAAGGAGTACTCTCCAACAATTGAAATTGCATTAAGTAATATCTATTATAAGAATCCTCTTATATAGATATTGGTCAACCCTTCTAATCCTATTAGACATGGGATTTCTTTTAATTAATTAAACTCCTTTAATTAATTTAGGCTTCCCACCACATGGGAAATAATTAATTAAATTCATTTAATTAATTTTCTCCTAATCTTATTAGGAATAAATGAGAGTACTAATATTAAATTAATTACTAAACTCCTTTAGAAATTAAAATAATAATAATTATAATAATATTAATAAGACTCCTCTTATTAATTTATATTTAATATTTCCAAAATATTGAATAATAAATATTAAGCTATTTAATTTATTCTATCACCATAGATTAAATTAATTTCACTTAATGCATTATTACGATTATGCCATTACCTTCTTAAATAATTATTCTTCCTTTTATGGTGTGACCCTTTAGGTTCTCCATATTAAACCGGTTGTGAATAAATCAATTAGAACAATTCTAATCTTATTTAAATAAATAAATTAAACTAATAATCTATTTAAATAAATAATATTTATTCTACAATAGGGATAAGACTCCCTAGCGATCAACGACTTTCCAGATAATATAGATTTCAACATTAATCATAAAAGAACCTGTGAGTAAATAGTTACCATACAATTCAATCCTTCCACCATACAATGTCCCAATTAAATATAAGACATGAATTTACTGTCAAGTCTTATTTTATTTAATTATATGTATTTCGATTAGAAAATGCACAACTCCAAATAATGTAAATTAGAAACTCCTTTCTAATTTCATTTTACCTTGGCCAAGGATTCCTGGGTTGTCATTTAACGAATCACATAGGACATATCTCCTCCTTTACTAGAGGTGGTAGATTCTTTATTGATCATTCATTGTCTCCATATGTAACTCATTATACCCAAGCATACCCTTTTATATACCCTAAAGGGCTTTAAGGAATAAGTCAAAGTATAATTCATTACAAACAAGATACTATGATGATCTCAAGTCCAAGGATCACTTGTACTACTATCACATTAGGAATTCCTATTGACAGGCGAGTAAAACTCCATTAGGTATTCCATAGCGAGTCACGTTCAGTGAACTTATTCTCCAATAAGCAGCTACATACTTGCTTTAGTGTCTCCATACAAATGATTATGAGATCAATCATCCTCATCTAATGAGCAAGCAACATATGTACTAATCTATCTGGATTTACTAATCCCCTTTTTAGTAATCCCATGATTAGGAACTATTTTAGTTTTAGAGCTTTCTAAGAATTTAGATCTCATTGGCATGATCATCATCATGATTCTAAAAGCATTGCTTAAAACTATGGGTTATTTACATATTATAAAAACAGCACCATGTAGATAATTAAATGTCTTTAATAAATGAATATTTTTATTAATAAATAAATAAGATTGCCTCCAAAGTATATGCTTTATCATCATACATGATTGGCTTGTATGCATACTACTTTCAGAAGATGCATCCCAGAAAGTGAGACGGACAGCATACTTCAGGATTGCCATTCATCAGTCTATGGAGGACACTACGAGGGCAAGAGGACAGCAGCCAAAGTGCTTCAGGCAGGATTTTATTGGCCAACTCTCTTTAAAGAAGCTTACAACTTGATGCAAAAATGTGACCGGTGTCAGAGGGTAGGAAATATATCCAAACGGAATGAGATGCCTTTGAATATGATCCTAGAGGTTGAGATATTTGACGTTTGGGGGATAGACTTCATGGGGCCTTTTTTTTCGTCGTGCGAAAATTTGTATATCCTACTGGCAGTGGACTATGTGTCCAAGTGGGTGGAAGTAGCAGCCTTACCAATAAATGATGCTAGGGTGGTTTTGCGATTTCTTCAAAAGAGTATATTCACAAGATTCGGGACTCCTCGAGCCATCATAAGTGATGAAGGCACCCATTTCTGCAATCGACAGTTTACTGCACTATTGGCCAAGTATGGGGTGAATCACCGTATCACCACGGCTTACCGTCCCCAAATGAACGACCAAGCTGAGGTGTCCAATCATGAGGTGTCCAATCATGAGGTGAAAAGGATCATAGAGAAAATTGTCAATCCTACAAGAAAAGATTGGTCCCTTAAGCTCGATGATGCAGTTGGGGCATACAGGACTGCGTACAAGACACTGTTGGGTATGTCACAGTATCCGTTAGTATATGGGAAAGCTTGCCACTATCCCATGGAACATTAGCACAAGGCCTACTGGGCAATAAAAAAGTTAAACTTTGACTTGAAAGCTGCAGGGGAGAAGCGCATTCTCCAATTAAATGAGCTAGATGAATTCAGACTGCAGGCTTACGAAAACTCAAAGCTGTACAAAGAAAAAGTGAAAAGGTGGAACGACCATAAAATCATGGAGAGAAAGTTTGAGTCAGGTCAAGCTGTGTTGTTATTTAACTCATGCCTTAAACTTTTCTCGACCAAACTAAAGTCGAGATGGTTGTCTCCTTTCACGGTGAAAATCGTGATTTTTGATCAATACCCGAACAAATCGATTAAAGTTAATGGACAGAGGTTGAAGCACTACTATGGGGGTGAAGTCGATCGACAGAAAGTCTCCTCGATCCTTTCCACTATATGACCAGTTCAGACAGAGTCGAGCTAATTGACTATAAAAAAACGCTCGATATGAGGCACCCCATAATCTGTCTTCTCCCTCTCATATAATTCTTGTTACATATCTCTATGTCCCCCCTGTTTAATTCTAAGAATCATGAAAATTCTGAACAATTTTGAGTATGAGCATATTGCACATACACACATATAGCAATTTTGAGGATTCACATATATATGATTCACTTATATAGCATTTTTGAGGATATATACATATATCTTGCATGATTCCAATTTTGAGTATGGAATCATTTTTATCTCATTTTTCAATGCAATTTGTGCAGGAAATAAAATGCATATCAGTTTACCGCTTGTTCTTCACTGTTGTAGAAAAAAATTCATTGCTGGGCTCAGGGCAGCGCAGCCGCGCCTACTTCAAGGCAATTCTTGGAGTGCCCGGGCCATTCTGCTGATAATCCAAAGAGCAACCATGACCCGCGCACCCGCGCCATCCTCTAGGCTAAGCTCCGCGCGCTCGCTCTTGACCTTAGAAAATTATCGATTTTAAAGTTTTAAGAATCAGACTCCAGCCTTCACTTTATATCTATTTGATCAAGCCATCCTATCAGCACACAAACACTCTCTATCAGAACATCACATTCAAGCATTCTAATCCTCTTTCATCTTTCTCTCACAAACCTAGCCCTAATCACATTATAATGCACAAACCCTCATTCTCCTTCAAATATACAAACTCTCTCTCTCCGATTCTATATACAAGCCCTAGCCATTAACCCCTCCACAGAAATCAACTTCCTTCTTCTCTCCATTACAAATTGATACAAAACCTAACCCTAAACACTACATTATACCATTCTCCACTCTCTATTTTCAACAGAGTTAGGGTTTGCAAAGGGATTTTAGAGGGATTTTGATCAATCTTCAAAGTTAGGGTTTGTGCAATCAGATTAAAGAGTACAAAATTTGGGGTTCAGTTTTTTTGAGTTAGGGAAAATTTCTGAAATTATCATGGGTCCAAAGAGAGCTCGATCCGCCACTTCGGAATCCACTTCTAATAGTGGCCAGGACGAGGACACTTTGGATTTGACGAAGCTCATTAGCCTTGCGGCACAAACTGAATATTACAGAATTGTGGCAAAGACGTTTGTAAAGGAACGGGGGATGAAGTCGGCCAAGCAAGATGGCCAAATGCTAGATATGATCAGAGAGCGATTATGGTTTGGGGTTGTGGCAACTCTTGCGCCTGCTCCAATGGCCATAATTTGAGAGTTTTATGCAAATGCCAAGGAGACACAGAGCGGAATTTCATTCGTTAGGGGCATACAAGTTAATTACCTCCCACTAACGATCCATGAGGTGTTTCAGTTGCCTAATCCCCTAACTGGCCGAGTAAATTGGGTCGAAGATGAACGGTTTGAGACTGTCTTGGACAGGGTGATCACAGATTTATGCGTGCCAGGCATGAAGTGGAATTATAAATCAGGCACCAATACACCCACCAATTTCCCTAGCTCAGCACTGAACCGATATGAAAAGGCGTGGAATTTGTTTATATTCGCCAATCTGATGCCTTCCACTCACCAGCATGACATTCCGACCGAGAGGGCCATTATTCTGTGGGGAATCATTACTAGGAAGTATATTAATGTTGGACATCTACTCCATCAGAACATGCTACGCTACATGCGAGGCAGTACCACTGGTAGTATTCTGCACGCTTCAGTAGTGACACATCTGTGTGCTAAGGTTAGAGTTGAATGGGTGGACGAACAGGTCCAGATGCAGAGCCAGGACATCACTGTGACGCCCCCAAATCCGGGTTCCCTAACCTCGGGTTTGGTGCTCACGATCCATCATATATATCACATCTAACTACCCATTTATTAATGAAAAACATCATTCATAATATTACTTAATACAACTTATAACATTATACTAGGTTAACTAACCTTGACATAACTTACATACCCTTATATAACCAAAAGGTTTACATAATCAATTTACATAATATAACATAACCATTAAAAGTTGACAATAACTACTCCTGAGCCTTGCCTTTGCCTTTGTCCCTGTTAGAACCTTCTGCTACCTCGACATTAGCTGAAATGTTTTACTTAAGCAAGGGTGAGCAACGAGTTTGCTCAACAAGTTAAAGTATACAATAAATGATATACATCATGAATAGAAGAGTCTAGCTTCTATAGAACTTCAACAATAATCAAAGGATTTCGAAGTAGCTGAATAATAATTCAATCTCAATGATAAAACGTTCTTAAATTTCATACTTAATAACATATCAGGGATGAAAGAGTAAAATTCTTTCAAAGATTCAATAATATTCAATTGAATAAGAAGAATTAACAATACTGCAACAATATTCAAAAAAGTGGGATATACCCAGATTTCATGCTGAGTGATCACAAAAAGATCATGAACTAATCGAGGAATTATCAGTTATTAAAACTAAATTACCTCAAGAATATAAGTTAGTTATAAAAACTAATTATACTCTTCTGCAAGTACCTGGAGCGACCAACTCCTTTGTACCCTATATTATGTATAATACTCAATAATAGCGCATAGGTCGATTTATGACAATACAGTTTGTTCATCTCAGTCTTACATCACGAGTCCGTACCACAACAATATGGTTTGGATTACTTTTAAAGAAATACTATGATTTCAACATATAATATCAATATTGATGTAGCCTAAATCAATGGCATAGATCTTCCAATAATAAATCAGTTTATAAGATATAAAATGTTTCATACTTTAACGAATAGTAGTCTCGCCAAAATAATTAGCTGAGACAACTTATAAACTATTCAAATAATAGAATAAGAATCAATTGCACTATGTGCTAACAACAATAATCATTATAGATGTGAATAACTAACAATAATTATTCACTACCATGCTTGAAAAATAATAACTCAAGTTGAGTTAGGAAACTTGCCTGATTCGTTAACTACTGCTACGCAATTTATGTTAACTTCTTTTGTAAGACCTATCATTAATAAGATTGATCTCTTAATTAGCATCATATATCTTACTCATAGCAATTTATCTAACATGAAATCACATAATCAATCATTAAAGAGTACAACTACACTACCTTAGACTTAACAGTTACTCGTTCATTTATAAGTTCTTAATATAACTCAATAAACTATTTATGACTTCAGAAGACTTAATATATCATTTCAGTTTTCATTTCAGCAAACTAAACCAAAACTGACTTCTCTTCCTGACCTTTTCAGTTTCCCATTTCAGTAACTTGAAATGTTCATTCTAGGAAGCTGAAATATACTATTCACAAAAATATGAAATCAGCTTATTATTTTTCTATCTTTTGGCCAATCATATATACCTATATTCCATATAAAAAAAGTATTTTTCTGGAATTTTTCAACTCCCTTAAGTATTTTTCAAAAATCAATTTCTAGTTAATTCCTTAAGAAATTAGCTACATCATGCCTAACTCCAGAAATTCCCAACTCTTGGCGGGATCTTACACGTTTTAACATGAGCTTCCAGTTTAAATTTCATGGTCATCGGAGTTATACAACTCAGGTTATAACGATTTTTGTTAGAAAAACGCAAATATTGAAATAGTCATAACTTGCTCATTTTAAGTCGGAATGAGCTCATTTTTCGACACACGCTACTTTATCTCATATATTTTAATTTCCCAAAAAGTTGGAATTTATTTCATAAATTAAGTTGCCGAAATTTCCCTTATAATTTCTTGACAGCCTACTTTTTTGACTTTTTTAGATTTTGTTTCCTTTACTAAAATTAGTCCATACAAAAATATACAACATATTTTTCAGTTATTCTACTTGGATCTATTACAAGACTTATATATCTAACTCTAAAAATTGACCACACTCAAAAATGCAAAGTAGAATGATAGATATGGTCGTTTCCATTTCATACTTTGTTTTTCCAAAAATTTGTTTTTCCACTTTTTATGTTTTGTATGAAAACTTTCATGATCTCCCATAAAACCAACATAACTCATCATATTAACTACAAATAACTCATATACTCATGGATCTAATATGATCCATGATCTAATTCACCAAATAATCAACCAACACAAGAGTAAACACAACCAAAGCTAAGAAAAATTTGATTTTCTATCTTTTGAAAAACCAAACTCATATTTCTTAGTTTAGATTCAACTTTTGCTCCATGAAAGAGTTGGATCTAAACATGAAATACCTTTAAACATATGGACCTAAGGTTTTTAACCTCAAGTTCCAAAACTTCATACTACCAAAATCAAATCAAAACAAAAAGGCATTTAGACTACATAAGTAGGAATTTTGTTTATTCCTTTGCTTTCCTTTCTCTCCTTCCTAATACTTGATTAAAGATCTAATAAACTATCAAAAACTCTCCCTCTCTTTCTTCAATAGTGGTTGAAATCCTTAGGCTCTCTCTCTCTCTTGCTTTCTTTGTTTGCTATGTTAAGCAAGAAATAAGATGAAAGAGAAAATGAAATGAATATACTTTGGTGGGTTAGTAAAAGTGAAGATATAGAATGTATATCTCTTATCCTTATCTCCCAATCTCTTATTCTCCCTCTCTCTCACATCATGATGGAGTTTACTTGCAAGCATAGCTAAGGATTTCTTGTTAGTTTGGTGAAATGATAAGTATAACACCAATGCTTGACACCTAGCAAGAGTGGTTCACATACTAAAGCAATGTAATGATTACATGCACTCCCTTTTCCCTTCCTCTTTGTAATTTTCGGCCATGAGGGCCTTTTGGGCAAAGGGCCCAAATTTGGTTTTCTTTTAAGCTCCATTTTGCTTACTAAAGATCCAATAAGCCCCCTTTCCCATTGGGCTAAGAGTTAGGCCACTCACTAAATTCTTTGGGCTAGCAATTCTAATTCTTTGGGCTTGCAATTCAACATAGTTTATACTTTTAAATTTTTATCCTCTCCTAATCATTTAGTCAGGTTTTCTTACACACATTTGTAAGTTAGTTTCTTACTCATAAATCTTTAATTTCATAACCCAATTAGACTTGCTTTACTTAGGTTATCAAATTAATTATTTGAGATGTATAAAATAAATCGCTTAGGGTTAGTATATATTTGTAAATACTATCATTCTCTCTTATTATAACCCATTAGGTTTTTAATTAACATACCTAATATATGTATTAGTTTACTTAACTTTATTCTTAATTCTCTTTATATACAAAATAATTGTATACACAATACATAATACACATTTATTCAATCATATACATAATTCACCTATGTCATAACATATTCCCCTAGTGTATTAACTTATTAGCCCTAATTGGCTTAATAAGTTATAAACACCACATATTCAAATTAATAATTAATTACTTAAAGATTGTAAATCCTTTTAATTAATAATCAAGGCTAACATTCAAGCTATGTTAATTTTTAACATAACTTATATTACTCTTCCTTGAAAATGATTAAGTGTACTTCTTAGTTAATAAATTAACTATCTAGCTTAATCTACATTTACACTTATATGATTCAAGTACTTCCTTAAAAAAAATTATTCGTAAAAATTACCCATATAATTCATGTGAAATTCTCGGTCCTTACAATCACTCACGCCACCATCAAGAAATTTGAAGATTGGGCTGGTGGCACGGCACATCCATGGGGCAAAGGATTTATACTGCCTACTCCTCCACCAGTTCCTCCACCACAGCCAGCAAAGGCAGCCGCTCCTCCTCCAACCAGTACAGCGAGTCAGGATCGCCGGATGAGGCGATTAGAGGCAAGGATGGGCGCGCTGCATAGCAACTTCATAGTATATGCAGCTGGCCTATCTCAGGCACTGGCTGAGGCATTTGCTTTGTAAGGGACGCTTGTGGAGTGGCCCGACTTCGGTTCTGCATGCCATATCCGCCGCCAGATTCTCCACCCGAGTCGGGTGGCCATGCTGATACATAGGGGAGTTTCCTTACCCTTTATCTCCATTGAGGACAATGAATATTTTAAGTTTGGGGGTATTGGGGTGTAGTTAGTAATTAGTTGCATATAGTTTTAATTGCATGTTTAGGTTGCATAGTAGTTATATTTTAGTATTTTGTTAGTTAATTTTGCATAATTTTTTTTTCAGTTTTCTTTAGTTTTGTTTATGTAGTATGTGTTTAGTTGCATTGCATAGCATAATCCCATGTTTTTAGTCTATTGAATTCTAGTATGGCCGATGATGATATTGAAATGTTATAGATTTTTAAACTCAGTTGATAACTTAAGCTTAGTTATAATTTCATATATGATGCAGTCTATGCCTGTTGCTTTGATGTTACCAGATACCACGACATTGTTATGAATTGTTTGTTGGTTAGATTAGCACATGGTTGTCTTCTGAGGGGAAAATTTTGTTTTTAATGATAGAATTGTGTAGAAAAATGAATAATGGCCATAATGACACAGAAATGCAAGTGTGGGGAAAAAAATTGGGTACGCATGCTAAATTAAGAAAAAGAAAAAAAAAAGAAAAAAAAGGAAAAAAAAGAAAAAAAATAGAATAAACACCTTGGCTAGCTAAGTCTTGTGGCCTTTGATACTCGAGCAAGTACGCCCTAGGGGATTGTCTCTACACCCAGCGCCCTAAAGCCTTATGGTTTGGGAGTCGTTGGTCGAAAGCTCGTTAAATGGGTATCATTGAAAAGCCTAAGAGGGCTTGGCATTGCACAGTCGGGTGTAACCACGGGAAAGTGCGAATATCACCCTCGTGAATAAATAAAAGCATAATAAACCCTTTGTTGAACCTTAGCTTGTATTGATGTATTGGAGTGGTTGTTGTTTCATATCAGTGCAAAGTTCTTGACTTAAAACCTCAATTTTCTTCCTTAGAAGTAAAGCATGTGGAATATTCACCTTTATCATGCTTATTTGTGGATATAGTACACACACACTACATCTTAGCCACAGGTTGTGATTTTCAGATTGTATGTCCTTATGACTTAAGCTTGGGGTTGATACTTTGTTCATAGATCTTGGTATTTCTCTGAGGCACATTTTATTAAAATTCATAACATTGCTAAAATTTTGGGATTCATTTTCATATTAGTATAGTTGGATAACATGTAGTTTGCATTTGTGTTTGTTGCTTGAGGCAAGCAATAGTTTAAGTTTGGGGGTATTTGATAAGTAGGTTTTATACTTACTTATTGGTTATCAACTTACTAGAATTATGGCTTAATCTCAAGTGCTTTAGTGTCTTTTGATGCTTTTTATCTTTGTTTTGTAGGTTGCATTAAGGAAACTCAATTGGCAAGCAATGGCATGGAAAGGGCATGGACTTGGCAAGATGGTGAGCATGTGGTGAACTGAAGATGGAGCATAGCCTGCATGTGGAAATGGCATCTGAGCAATGGCAAGTGAAAGAAGATAGAAGACAAAGGTAGTAAGCAAAGGAGCACAAGTGAACCAGCAATGCACCAGCAAAAGAATATAGCAAATCAGCACAGCGTGGCCGCACCGGCATGAAGGGAAAAAGTGGTGCGCCCGTGCCAGGAGAAAATTATTCTGGATATCAGCGAGCCCGTGCCCCAAATGGCTTACGGGGCAGCACGGCCGCTCCAATCAATACTGATTATTGTTGACCCTTTCACTTAAAATTTGTTGTAGCGTATTTTCCATATAAGGGTGTATTTGCAAGTTACAAGACGAAGTTTTAATCGTTTTCATTTCCATTCTAGGGTTTTGAAGAGCTAGTGGGAGTTCTTAGCTACTAGTTTACTATTTTGGCTTCTCTCTTTGCTCTTCGTAGATTTCAATTACTTAGGGTTTTGAATTGGGTTTGATTGTGATTTTGAACTTGGATCAAAAGGTTTAATTTGAAGGCTAAGTTATCAAATTTGCAATTGCTTACTCTCTTAATTCTCTTTGCTTTCATATTTGATTGCAATGCTTGGACAAAATCCCATAATGGTTATTGATTCAGAGATGAACTAATCACCATTATTGGAATCTAATGGAGCTTATTGCTTAGTTCAGATCTATATGCCTCTTTGTTATGCGTGATTTATTATGAATGGAATGCCTAGCGTGGTTGTGTTTATTGTTTAGATGCTTGATCACCATCTATCTTAATAATTTGTATGGAATCGATAGAGGAATGTACAAATTCAGATTTGGCCATGTTAGCATATGTTCATGAAATTTGCATGTGATATATTTTGTGATTCGTAATCCAGATATATATATACCGGCTTACCATGTGTAGTCATTTGAGAAAGCTTGCACTTAAATCAATATTACTTGTATGTCTCATAGAAATATAGTGAATTAGGTAATATTGATGTTCATATGAATTCTATCTATTTTGTGGATTTTATGTGATTTGGGCATGGTATATCAAAAGATAGCCATGTTTTACCTTCGTACTCTTGACTAGCAATACGGAGTAATTAATTAGGCTTATCAAGAGGTGTATAATCTGGATGAAGCATTAAGTGAAGTTAGGATCACATATCTTTCCAATTTTAATCAATCGTTTGTTAATTAGTTTATTAGTTGATAATTGTTATTTTTAGTTAATTCACATCTTATTTACTCGTTTAAGCAGCCAAAAATAGCTATAAAGTTGTTGCATGATAGATTATAGATAATTGCATTTCTCCGTCAGAACGATACTTGACTTATCATATATTACTTGTTGACCATGTATACTTGCACGTGTGTGTCTGTTTTGTTAACACCAAAACGGAGCAACAGAAAGAGGTTCGAAACGGCTTGAAATGGTGATTTCAACCGATGAAATCATCTAATATCAATGCCTAGGACGTTGTAAATATTTATTCATATCTAATAATGTAAATATCATATGACATGTATATTTTGTCTAAAAATGTATTTTTGCTAAATCAATACCTTCGTACATAGGTGCAAAAGAGGAACGACACTACTTCCAAATAACTCACAATGAGGCTTAGAAAAGAACTTTTCAAATAAAACACATATACACACACACACACACACACATTTTATACATAGGAAATCAATAAGATGCGGTATCGTGTTTTCACGGGAGTCGGGGGGTGCCTAACACCTTCCCCTCGTATAACCTAGCTCTCGAATTCCACGAATATCGAGTTTCAGACCAATCTTTTTGAGTCACATATTGGACCATATTGCAAAAACTTTTAAAACTCGGATGAGTTGCTACATCCATTTAAATCATATCAACTGGCGACTCTGTCTTATTCGGTCCAATCAAAAAATTAATAAAATCAATATTTTTAAAGTCGTCGACACTTATGTTGGTACTTCTTTCCTAAAAATTCACCCTTTAATAAAATCCATAGACATAGTGAACACAAAAGGGTAAAAACAAACAACACAAACTTAGGAAGGACGGACACATCATTCATTCATCAAAAAAAGAATTTTCCAGGTGTCGACTGGTGGGGACTTTGCTGGGGACCAAAGAGGGCTTAAGCCGCGTTCAATCTTTTTGATTTTTATTCTGTATATGCATCTTGTTTGAATGATTTTTGTGTGTGATAATTGTCTCAATCTTGAATGAATTTTTTGTACTAGTGCCTAGCACAATATATTAGTCTTCGCACAAATGTCATCATATCGCATACGGTAAGGACGTGAATGTATGTGAATGTATGTTGTGAGGTACCTCCATTAGGAGGAAATTCCGTCAGTTGTTTTTTACTGTACTCCTCTGGATGTTTTCATTGTGAGGCTCATGAAATGCACAACTCAGATCCGCTCCAAATGAAAAATGGTTGTTTTCATCAAGTAAATTGCGAAGATCTAGCAACCAATTTAAAAAATCTCGTGAGTGTAACCCTAAGATAGGTCAACCTCTGATAAACCAAATGCGTGGTGTGTCTCTATATGCCATATTTACTCTTTCGCATGTATAAAATGGCAATCATCTTGAACTGTCATTTGTACGTATTTCTTTTTCTGTCATCAAGTCGACTAACCCGTTGTGTTGCAGGAAAAGATTAAAAAACCATTAAACTGATGTATAGCATATCATGCATCCCTGTCCACCAATATCCCATCTAAATTAGATATCGGTTTTGTGCAGATTAGTCCTAGAACTCAATTTCGAGCCAAAAAAGCCCATTCACCACCAGTCAAAATGGCTGAATAAAGTTCATCAAAACCCATCCATGTATCTCCAGAGGAATTTGAGGAATTTAAGAAATGGATTTCCTAGATAACTACCCTGTTGAGAGAGCAGTGTAAAGTATCTCAAGAACTTAAGCATAAGAGTTAGACTGAACCCTCTATGTAAGGAGATATGAAAATACCAAAAAAGGACGGTGATACCCAGATGTCCACACCTATCTCTCCCCTTGATGTTGAAGTATCCAAGGAGGCCCCGATCCAAAAGACAACATGGGATATTGTAGACCTCTGAGAAGACAGAGAAACTGAAGACATTAGGAAGAAAGTTAGGCAAATGGAGGACGCTATCCGTTCTATGACTGGGACAAGATCCTACGGGAGAGTGAGTTCTTCGGATCTATGTATTTTCCCAAAAGCAAGATACCCGGATAAGTTTCAGGTCCCAGAGTTTGAGAAATACAATGGATTGAGGGATCCTTATTCTCACTTAAAAGTCTACATAGGTGAACTGGGAACTTACGCCGAGGATAAGAACCTCAGAATGAAGCTATTCCAGAAAAGCATTACCAGTGAAGCCTGAACTTGGTACGCCCGAATAGATAATTCTAAAGTTCGAGGTTGGGAAGATTTTGCCCCCGCTTTCCTCAACAAGTACAGTTTCCAATCCCAAATGGCACCAGATCACTACCAAGTTACCAAAGTCAAGAAACTCAGCAATGAGTCGTTCAGAGAATATGCACAACGGTGGAAATGAATGGTGGCCCAAGTTAACCCACCGATGACCAAAAGTGAGATGGTGATAACGTTCATTGACATACAAGAAGCCCCTTTCTATGAGAGAGTCCTCGCCGAGTTAGGTAAATCCTTCTCCGAAATGATCAAACATGGCGAAATGGCAGAAATGGGTTTGAAGTCTGGTAAAATCAAAGATCTCACTTCCTTGGAAGCTGTAGCAGAGCACATACAATCGAGAAACTATGCAAGCGCTCCCAAAAGAGTATCTAAATGGAAGAAAGAAGATGTCTCTTTGCTATTGCAAGGACATGCTGCCAACAAGAGCCATAGTCCGCCTATCTAGAAGCAGAACTCTCATAATGTGAATTCTCAAAATCTTACAGCATTAAAGGTTGGGGAGAATAAGCGAAGAAGGAAATTTACTCCTTTAGGGGACTCTTTGGAAAATATATTGGCACTATTGATTGCCCAGAAGAAGATCGTTGAGCTAGTTCCACCTTTTGATCCAAATGGAAGGCAATTTGATCCCAGCAAGAAATGCGTTTAGCATTCCAACTCACCAGGGCATGATACTCAGGAATGTTGGACTTTAAAACATAAGATTCAGAACTTGATTGACAGTGGGGAGATTATAGTCAAAGCGCCAGAGCAGCCGAATGTCAAAATAACCCTTTACCCTAGCATAATGCGAAC
Source organism: Panax stipuleanatus (assembly GCA_020205555.1). NCBI lineage: Eukaryota > Viridiplantae > Streptophyta > Magnoliopsida > Apiales > Araliaceae > Panax > Panax stipuleanatus. The sequence goes on along the minus strand of CM035116.1, from coordinate 56,628,164 downwards.
AAAATCAACATGATCAGTGCAGAATGTAGGGAAAATCGCAAGTACCTGAGGAAGCTGGGGGAAACAACCTCTACGAATGACTTTGCAATATGGGGGTACCCCGAAGAGAAGTATGCGGTGGAGTAAGACTTGGCCTCGATTAAAGCGCGAGTTGATCAGTTGGCAGATCTAGTTGTATATCAACATAAGTTGACCCGAAAGCTAATAGACCAAGTCCTACCAAGGCCAACCGACACCATATCCATCCAAGATGTCCCCAAATCAAGAAGGGATTGGATTTACTTCCAAGAGCAGAACAAATAGACAGAAAAGATGGCTAGGGAAGCTAGAATTCAGCACTGACGAGAATTTGCAGCAAAACGGAAATTCGCCCCTTGGGGCAGTCCGGGGAAGAAATTCTGTGCACTTTGATTGATGAAGGAAAGATCACGGAATTCCTACCACCCCCGGATCCACGATCAAAGTGTTTCGATCCTTCTAGGTCCTGCCTCTCTCATTCGAATTCCCCTGGACATGCCACTGAGGAATGTTGGGCACTGCAACACTTAATTCAGAATCTAATCAAATCAGGAGAGCTAGAAGTAATGAGTAAAATTGAGATCTTCCCTGAGGAAGAGATAATATACCCTCGAGGCGCAAGGAATTTGTAGGAAATGGTAGCTATTATCCTTTGCATAGAAGGAGCGTCTGGCGGTCCCAAAACAATAAAAGGATTATCTAGGTAGGGAAACAAGACTACTCTGGAGATACCGGCACTAAAACCACTGATGTTGGCTCCTTGGCCTCAAATCCCAAATCTTAGTCTGAAGAAGGTTCAATGAAATTATGGAGAGGGCCTAAAATTGGCACCCGATTGTACAACTATCGTACCTAAGGAGAATCCACTTTACCTCCCGAGACGTTTACTGAAACCACCAACCAAGATATTAGGGAAGGTATCAACGGGAAAGGTCGCAGAATTCCTCCATAAGATGGGGCACAGTGAAGCAAGACCGGTGAAGCAGTTAGAAGCTGAACCACACTAAATCTCCCTTTTGGATTTCGTATTGGCTTCTGATGACAATCATCAAATTCTAATCCAAGTATTGGAGGAGGCACACCTGCCTATAACCATTGATACTAAAAAATTTCGGCACCTTATCAGCAATGTATTGGATAGTAATGTGATATCATTCACCAATGACGATATACCAGCTGAGGGGACTGGGCATCGCAGACCATTGCATATCGCTGTCGTATCGTCTGGATACGTGGTAGGAGGCGTACTTATCGATGGCGGATCATCCTTGAACAACTGTCCACAGGATACTTTGGATAGGATGAAGATCAACCCGAATCGGATTCGGGAAAGCCATGTAGTGGTACGAGCATTCGATGGATCAAGAAGGGATACAATTGGGGAAATTGAACTTCCTGTAGAGATTGGGCCGTTCACATTCAATATACCTTTCCAAATCCTGAAAATCACTACCGGATATAATCTGTTGCTGGGACGACCGTGGATCCATATGGCTGGGCTGTTCCTTCGACTCTTCATCAATAATTGAAATATATTGTCAACAAAAATCTAGTCACTGTCAGTGCAGAACCTGATTATCCTATCTATGATCTGGGAGATATGCCCCTGATCAGCGTGAATGAGGGGTATTGACCATGCCAGTTTTCAATCCTTCGAAGTAAGCAATCCACGATACCACTCTGTGGGTGCACTAGCATTAACTCCCCAAATATCTCCAGAAGTAATGGCAGTTGGCCAAGATATGCTTTGCAGAGGACATCGACTAGGGCAAGGATTGGGTAGGAATGGACAAGGAATCAAGAACCCAATCCACGTACCAACTCAGTTGGGAAAGGTTGGATTAGGATACTCTGGTGGATCCAAATATCGTAACCCTCACAAACACATGCCAGTCAACCATTTGATTTTGTTCAAGCCAGACCTCAGCGAAGTCGGGTTTTAGGAGCCATTGAAGAAGGTCCCTGCTATTATCTCAAACTTCTTGATCCCTAAAGTCAATCAAAACGAATATAAGGAGATTGATGAGCAAAAGCCTCTCAAGGATGTTGCCCGGACGACCAAAGATAAGAAGTTTCTGGATGAGATTCAGTTGCAATTTATGAGCAGCTTTTGCCTTTCTGAAGATGACATGAAGAAACCTAATGGGGCAGACCTATCGAATGATCAACCCATCTTCCCAATCCTTAACTGGGGAAGTGTTAACATCCCGAAGGAGGAACCAGGGACTTGTTCCAAATCAGTTATGGTCATCCTGGAAGACGCCGACAACTCCAGCAACACATCTACCTCAGCTATTCCCCAGGATCTAACTACCAGTAATTGGACAATCACCACTCAGATTATCCGAAAAAGGGTAAAACCAGAAAATGATATGTTGACAGGGAGCTTTACCTTTATATATTTATATCTGTTTTATTTTTTCTGCAACTTGCTATTGCTTGTTGTCATATCAACTGCTGAATCCTTTTGTAATTGACAATCATTTATATATATTTAGTAATCAAGTTTTTGTCGCAAGTTTCAAAATTTGAGTATTTCTAGCCATGTCCATGACTTGCCAAATTTGAGTAATGAATACGATTTCGATATAGAATTGGACATTAACTTGATGGGGATCGAGTAAGAGCAAGTGGATGATGACGAGGTGCTAGAGGAAATCAAAGCATGGGTTGAAGATAAACCTAAACCCAACCTTGATCAAACCACCACTATAAATATCGGAACAATTAACAATCCCAAAGAAATATAGATCGGAACCAACCTTCCCTCTAACCAAGAAAAAGAACTAATCAAACTTCTAACTCAATTCAAAGATGTTTTTGTCTGGTCTCATGAAGGCATGATAGGTCTATCCACCGATACAGTTGTCCATCTACTACCAATTAAGGAAGGGTTCAAACCAGTCAAGCAGAAAATAAGACAGTTGAAACAAGAATGGAACCTGAAGGTCAAAGAAGAAATTATCAAACAGTTCAAAGCTAGAATTATTACGGTATCAACATACCTTGAATGGTTGTCCAACGTAGTCACAGTGCCAAAATCTGGGGGTAAGGTACGAGTATGTGTAGATTATCGAGATCTCAATAAGGCCAGCCTTAAAGATGACTTCCTAGTGCCGTTCATCCACGTGTTAATTGACAATTTGGCACAGTTTGAAATGTATTCTTTCGCCGATTGCTTTGCCGGATATCATCAGATTATGGTTGCTGAAGAAGACGGGGAAAAGACTTCCTTCATCACCCCTTGGGTAACATTCTGTTAATGAAGACTAGCTTTTGGCCTTACCAATGCTGGTGCTACTTATCAGATGGCCATGATGACCTTATTTCACGATATGATGCATAAAGAGATTGAAGTGTGTGTGGATGATATCATCGTAAAGTCTAGAAAGGATGATGACCATTGCACCCATCTTTGAAAGTTTTTTGAACGACTCCGCAAATTCGATTTGAAGTTTAATCCAGCAAAGTGTGCTTTTGGTGTGAAATTAGGTAAACTTCTAGGATTTCTTGTGAGCAACCTGGGCATTGAGTTGGATCCTGCCAAGATCAAAGCCATTACTGAGATGCCCGAACCAAAGACCGAGAAGGAAATCCGAGGTTTCCTGGGAAGAATAAACTTCATCAGCCGGTTCATATTGCAGTTGACAGCAACCTATGAAGCTATTTTTAAATTGTTCAGAAAGAACTCCTCGGGAAAATGGAATGAAGACTTCTGAAAAGCTTTCCGTACCATCTAGAAGAATTGATTGAAGCACCTATCTTGGTATCCCCAAGGGATGGAATTCCATTATTCATATATATCTCAGTCAATTCCAACGCCATGGGTTGCCTACTAGGGCAAAAGGATGATATGGGCAAAGAAAGGGCGATTTATTATCTCAATAAACATTTCAGCTACGGAGAGAAGAAGTACACACTGATAGAAAGAACCTACTGTGCATTAGCTTGGACAGCCACGAGGTTACAGCATTACCTACACGACCATACAACTTATCTCATCTCTAGGATGGATCCCTTGAAATACATCTTTAGCAAGCCGATGTTGAACTGCCGATTATCCAAGTGGCAGTTGATCCTCCAATAGTTCGACATCATCTATGTGACCCAAAAGTCCATCAAAGGGAAAGGAATTACAGATCACCTATCTGTCGTACCAGCAGGAGGTTATGAACCTCTAGAAACCTATTTCCCGAAGGAGGAAGTGATGACTATTCAACTGACTAGTAAAGAGGATAGAGGTCAATTCTGGAAAATGTATTTTGACGGTGCATTAAACACTAAAGGCGCGGTAGCAGGGGCAATTCTGGTGTCCATCACGGGAGATCAATACCCCGTGGCCACCAAGTTGCTTTTTAACAATTCCAACAATACCGCAGAATACGAAGGATGCATTGTGGGGTTAAAATTGGCTCAGTCCCTAGGAGTTAAACGATTAGATGTGTTCGGAGATTCTGAACTAGTCATCAGACAGTCCACCGAGGCCTACACCACCAAAGAATTGCATCTACTACCTTACCATCAGCATATTCTCAGATTGGCAGAAGAGTTTGAAGACATTGCCTTCATGCATATTCCCCAAAATCGAAATGATTTTGCCGATGCATTGGCTACATTAGCTTCATTGGTGAACCTATCAGCAAGGAAGTGAATGCATGTCATCACTTTCACTGTACAGAGCGAACCGTCATATTGAAACAGTGTAGGGGAGATATCAGATGAGATAGCACCTACTGGACCACCTTTGTTCCACCACATTAAAGAATATTTGCGAGATCAATCAACCCCTGAAGGAATGAGTCAAGCCACAAATAAGCGAATACAAAAAATGGCCATGAATTTCTACCTAAGTGGAGATGCTCTCTACAAGAGAGACCCGGGCGCAGGCCTTCTAAGATGTCTAGATAGAGATCAGGCCCAATGACTTATGAATGAAGTACGTGGTGTGGTGTGCGGAACACATATGAGTGGACCCCTGCTTGCCAAGAAAATTCAAAGGATAGGACATTATTGGATATCCCTCAAAGCGGATTGGGATGATCATGTCAAACATTTATCAATGCCAGATCCATAACAACATTATTCATGCACCCCCGAATCAACTGCATTGCATGGCATCACCATAGCCCTTTTCCATTTGGGGAATGGACGTGATCGGACCTGTTGATCCTAAAGTCAATAACTATCATAGATTCATCTTCACTATGATTGATTACTTTACCAAGTGGGTTGAAGCAGCTTCCTTCCCCAAGTTCACCAAGGAGGTCATCATTGCTTTCATTAGAAACAACGTCATCTGTCGGTATAGACAACCTGAGGTTATATTATCGGATAATGCAAAGAATCTGAATAATGAAATGATGATGGAATTGTGCAGTACGTTCAATATCAAACACCTCAATTCGGTTATTTATCATCCGAAAATAAATGGCGCGGTGGAAGACGCTAATAAGAATATCAAGAAGATAATGATTAGGATGTCGCAAAATCACCGAGGATGGCCTGATCTGTTGCCGTTAACCCTACTTGCATATCGAACGTCTACTCGAACCTCGACTGGGGCAACACCTTATTCATTAGTCTATGGCATGGAGGTCGTACTTCATGTCGAAGTGGAGATGGAATCGCTAAGAGTGATGCTAGATACCCATATAGAGGAGTGCTAATGGATACAAGATCGATACGATCAGTTATCCCTGATAGATGAAAAGAGGGCTACTGCTATCTTTAACGGCCACCTATATCAGCAGCAAATGTCCTAATCTTATAACAAGAAGGTGCGACCTCGAGAGTTTAAAGATCATAATTTGGTACTAAAGAAGACCATTCCAGGCTAGGATGCAGCTAAAGGGAAATTTGCCCCAAATTAGGACGGACCTTTTGTTGTCAAAGCAATTCTATCGGGCGGAGTTTTGAAACTGGAGGAGATAGATGGTGAAGAATTCCTACAACTGATCAATTCCGATTCTGTGAAACAGTATTATGTCTGAGACCCTTTTTTAGTTCGAACTGGAATATTTGTCTTGATAAAAAAAGAAAAAGAAAAAGAAAAGAAAAAATATCAAGTCTGGTTTTCAGGTTTGAGCCTGAACTACGAAAGATCTGATCTCCCATCTGTGGGAGTACGTAGGCAACCATTTATAGTGCGGTCTAACACTCGAAAAACAAAGCAAACAAAAAATCAAAATCCCATCAAACCAAGCTCAAACCCAAATAAACAATTTTCACCTGTTCAGGCCAAGCCTAAACTACGAAAGACCCGATCTCTCATCTATTGGAGTACGTAGGCAACCATTTATGGTGCGGTCTAACCTTCGAAAATGAATCCAAACACTTTTACCTTTAACCCCCAAATCCAAAATCCTAACCTATACAGAAACCAAAATATACCACAAACCTTCCAAATCAACGGCTCAAGTGGAAAGGACCTAATGACATCTCAGCATCACCCTGCCGAATCTGGCGCAAGTATGACGAGACCAGTTCTATGTCAACATAATAAATTATGAAGCGAGAATGGTAATAGTGTACAAGGCTAGACATGCTCAGACAAGGGAAGTGAACTGAACTTGTTTCTTTTTGTATATACAACTATCTAGAATACAAAAGTTGATTCTAACATGTGACAAAAGATAATAACAAAGTCGGTATAGGAAAATAAAACAGGGTTATAAATCAGCGGTAAGACGAATCAACTTAGCCAAATATACAGCCGACTCTGTAGTCTTAGGAGCCTCCCTGAGCTCATGCTCCAATACATCGATGCGTCTCAGCAGCTCTACTGCCATGAGATATACATCCTCCTGACTCTACACTACACCCTGAACGTGTCCAGTAAGTCCATCTACAAAAGTCTAGGCAACATCTCTATCAACGAGGGCCTAGTCTCTGGCAGCAAAAGTTGCGTCTCTCTCAGCAATAACAACATCCCGACTAGCTAAGGTGGTCAACATCATGAACCGAGCCTGATCCCTCTCAAAGGTCACCAGGTGAAGCTGTCTGTCCATCGCCTCCATGGAAACTAATGACGAACTCTAGACAGTACTAACTAAAGAAGCTATCAACTCTGTGAACAAAGCATCCTTGGTCAGAGATATAGGATCCTCTATAGGCTCCTCAACATCAGTAGACCAACCCTCGTCATCAGATAAAGGCCCCGCATCAACCTGGCCCATTGTATCTGGTGCTAAATCAAGCTCTAGCCAAGCTGAGTACTCTGCAGATTGGCCCGGATGGTAATCTATGAACTCCACTGTCTGTCGATGAGACCAAAATTTGTAGACCCGAGCTAGATCAGCCTCGGTAACTGAGCAGACGGGGAAGCGATAATCCTCAGTCCCCTCAAATGAATGGACCTCTTGATACTGATCAAACTGGCCCATCACCGCCAGAGGATGATAGGTCGTCACACGCCTCAAACCAATCAACGAAAGGAAATTCAGGTCAGCTACATGGGTGGTGAAACTCAGAAAGGAGCAGTAACTAGAGTACATAACTATCTCAAAAGGCTCCACCATTGCACCCAGGAACATAGTCCAAGACGCTTCAATCTATGCAAGAAGTCAGGCTATATGAGTAGATCTACTACATGCCATGTCCAAAGAAAAACTCATGACGACGAAGCCAACCGATCGGTCTGAGGTGGGTCATGAACCAGATATGTATGAGAATGGGGCTACCTCTAAACTCCTGATCCCCAACAGTCTGACAGAAGGATGCTGATATCAATGTCTCTGCTAAGATAAGAGGGAGTATGGTAAAGTTATCTCTGAGAGCCCGGACATCCATCGACATCCCATCATCCAGATGGTCAGCCTAAATTAGCATGTATAAGTATGATATGAGGCACATGACCAGGGCATCCACTCGGGCAGTGTGCCATCTCTCATTTGAAATGGCAAAATCTCCATGATAAACGACAAAGCTGTCAGCAGATGCAAAATCGCCTATCATGAAGTCCATAGAAATAATATGGCAACCACCAACCAATGCCAATACGACTGCCCTCCTCAATCCGATAACCGTCATAAATGGGCAGCGCATATGGCCTAACTCCAACCGAGCACATGGCCCCTCCATCGATAATCTGGAGATTCGACAGTACTCCTCCAAAGTGGGAGTCAACTTATTAGAGCCAAAACAAAAGACATGGCGCTCTGAAATCCAGTAGGTGAGCATCCTATCAACAAATCCCTCTGGAACCTGAAAGGATAACAGAGATAAGGAATGGCCTAGCATGCGACCGACTGCAATGCGGTCACAATCCGGCAAATGGTATTGCCAAACCCTCAAACTGATCGCTATCCGGCTAGGCGAAAGGTAATCCAGGCGAGTAACGGCAGAGGAAGTCATCTGTAAAACTGTGTCAAACAGACCATACAGGGGTTAACCTCTATCAAATCATTTAAATATATATAAAACATGCATCATAACAAGTGATAATATAGCATGTGCGATAAATAAATAGAAAACATCATCATACATAGATATCTGCCAAATACATAAGTTTTACATCACTCTCATACCTATGATACATATGAAAACTAAGAAATTAAAAGTACTGGATATTAGGGCACAAATGCCCAATGACTAATAAGGCGGCTGTAACTCGATGTCAAAATCCTCCAGAAAGGTGCTAGAATCATCAAACTGATCAACCCGGGGCAAGTCACCTTGGGTGGGCGTCTGTTGTATGTATGAACGATAAGGCATACCCTACGGATCTAGGCGATAAATTGACTCCTGCACATCTGGATGATAAGTAAATGGATCACCTCCATCCTGAGAACCACCAGTGCTTAAGGGTCCAGCCCCATGAGAACCACCAGTGCCTAAGGGTCCAGCCTCATGATCTTGAGCAGCAAAACTACTAGCCAATGAAGGGTCTCCGCCTAGATGATGATAGTACGTCGACAACTGCTCCACCTGACGTCTCAAATCAGCTATCTGAGTCTGATGAGAAGGTTCCTGGAAGCATAATATCCAATCCATCATCATAAGAGACCTCGGAACCATATCTCCCAGGAACTGCGTAGCCCGGGTCTAAGATCCTATCGTGCGTGGGCCCCACCAAGTGGAAAAGTCATCGGAAGTGATAGGACCATCTGACAAATGAAACCCCTCGTACTCAGTGGTGGGAATCACTGCGGTTGGCTGAGATAAAGGTCAGAATCGCTGAGCTGGAGGAAGGAAATAAAGGCAAATCTCCCTAGTGTTACATCTAAAAGCATGCTCCCTGAGGTAGAGCTCCCAGCCTCCATCAAACAGGAATGAGATACGACGAGTAGACAGATAATACTCTGACACTATCGATAAACCATCCTCAAACCCCTCAGACAAGTGCTCTGCAGAATAAGGGACCTAAACTATGTTAGAAACCCTCAATGTCTCCAGCTAAAGATGGGCATGGGTGAGAAGCCCTCCGCAACTGGGACCTCTGATAAAGTAGACTGATGCCATCTATGCCCCCGAGGATAAGTGTCCAAGCCCAAAATAGAGATAGGGCGAAGACAAGGAAGCCTCTCATAAGCTTAGAACTATTAATTTAAAGAACCCAAAATTAGTCATGGGAAAAGATAAACCAATCAAAATTCAAATAAGTGAAATTTAGTCAAAATAACTCACCAGAAGAAATGGGTAGAATCCGACCCAGGCATCGGTGACTCCTTCGTATGGCAGTCACATCATGTGAAGAAAGAGAGATAATGTAAAAGATCTCCAATCTTAGTCCCCAATGCGGTCTACATCCCGAACAGCCCCTACTAAGCTAAAGGGAACAGTGGAGGAGTTGCTCGCAATGAAACAACCCCTCATAATGTTCAGGAACAGACACCGTAAGATGCGATCTCTATCCCTCAAATCTGCAGGTAATGGCTGCTGTGGAGTGCCTCGGACAGCATCGACACTCAAATATCCCGACCGAATACTACGAGCCTTGAAGGCCCACTCCTGAGAAGAAAACCCCAAAAGGGTGCACACAGTTGTCGGAGTGATACCAATCTCCAAGGGAATTCTGTCCCTAGTAAACTCCAGGCCTGTGATATATCTCCAGTCCATGGGTGTCATCACAACCTCGCAATCTAGTAGATGGAAAGACTGACTCTGATGGAACCATCTCTCAGATAAAGCTCGTAAATAGCCTAGGGCAACGACAGGGAGCAATAGTGAAGAAAGCCTCAAATCCCCAAGAATCCACTATAGCCCGTTACTCGGGATGAAGTGAATGATATAAGGAGTATATACTAAACCAGTTACCCTTGGGATAGGCAAACTTTGGAACCTGCACGACCTTAAGGTTAAGAAAATCGGTTGCTGACAAAGAAGAGAAATTAAGACAAATTAATGTAAAGATCATATACCTCATTCGCCTGCAAGTGAATAGAATGTAGTCCAAAATGTGTTATTTTGGGTCCAGAAAGGTCATATTACTTAAGAAGGCACCCTTCCAGGTCAATTTTAGACCCCGAAAACCTCAAAAACATTCCAAAATGGCAAAAAATCAATAAAGATCAGAGAACGCCGGAAGACCAGAAAGTCAGTTAAAATTAATAATACATCTCATAATACACTAGCATCCGCCCCGGTGACGGTATCGACTCAACCTTGATATACAATCCATTGGCATTCGCCCCGATGAGGGTATCGGATCAACCCTGATATATAATCCACTAGCATCTGCTCCGGTGAGGGTATCGGCTCAACCCTGATATAGAATCCACCAGCACCCACAATGGCGAGGGTATCGACTCAACCCTGATATAGAATTCATCAGCATCAACCCTGGTGAGGGTATCTGCTCAACCCCGATGATGTAATCTGTTGACAATAACCCAACGCAGGTCGGCTCAGCCCTAATAAGATAATCCGTTAGCAAGAACCCAACACAGGTATCAGCTCAACCCTGATGATGTAATTCGTTAGCAATGACCCAACGCAGGTCGGCTCAGGCCCGATAAGGTAATCTGTTGGCAACAACCCAACGCAGGCATTGACATATCCCCGATGGTGTAATCCATTGGCAATAACCCAATGAAGGCATCAACCCAATGAAGGCATCAACTTAATCCCGATGATAGAATCCACTGGCAACAAACTAGTGAAGGCATCGGCTCGACCCCCGATGATGTAATTCGGTGGCAACAAATTAGTAAAGGCATCGGCATAATCCCGACGGTGAAATCCATTGGCAACAAACCAGTGAAGGTATTGACACAACCCAGATGATAGAATCCGTTGGCAACAAACCAATGAAGGCATCGGCTCGACCCCGATGATGCAATCCGTTAGCTACAACCTAAAGCAGACGTCGGTGCAACCCTCGATGGTGTAATCCTTTGGTAGTGACCCAACGTATGTTACCTCAGCTCCGATATAGTTATTTGTTGGCAACAATCCATTGAAGGCATCGACTTAACCCCCAATGGTGAAATTCGTTGGCAACCACCCAACGCAGGTCGGCTCAGCCCCGATAATGTAATTCATTGGAGACAACCCAATGTGGGCGACGGCTTAACCTCGACGACGTAATCCTTATGACTTTATTATAATCTCACATATCATTACATATTTTATACATGACATTACATCATCAGATATACCTTGTCCTACATTCTCCATGTCTAGTATTCTTTGTCGTGTTCATTCCATTACATTACATAAACATGACAAAGAGGGGCATCTGTAGACACTCAAAAATTTGCTTTCTGTAGACTAACCTTGCAGAAAGGCAAAAGCATAATTTTACTTCAGAGACAATCCCGAGGTAGGGCAAAAGCATTTGGTCACCACGGAGAAAACCCTGTGGATGATTCAAATGGCCAATAACGTCTGAACATGACGCGAACCGAATGAGGATCACCAAGCTGAGACAGTGTCCGCCAGAAGCCACCTCAACAAACCCTGAACAGCGTAACATCAAAGATAAGCCAATTAACAATAGTCTGGAATCGAAAGATACCTCTCAGCTACCAACATCATCTTCCCGGAGCCCAATTCAGTCGGACTCGACCTTATTCCGTAGCCTTCCGCAAAGACTTTCCAAAAGTTTGGTATACGAATATCAACTTTTTTTGAACCAAGATCGAAGGAACAAACTTTGAGATAACGGGACCCGCGGTGCCCAGCCGCATGTATACATACGGCTAGTAGCATGTATACATGCGGTTGGCTCCGATTATTTAATAGAGCAATATCAGCTCATTTACAAAAGAGAGAGAAGAGTTTTAGAGAGAGAAACTAAATTCTAGAGAGAGAAGCCCTTGGGTTTGATCTATATACACCAACTTTGAGTTGTTTAATCTTGTTTAACATCTACTTGGAGTCCCGAGAGCGTTCTTAGTTGATTTCGGGTGATAAAACTCTTGTTTACGCATCCCCCAAGGTGAAAAAATGTTCTTTTTAGCTACGTTCTTTGTAAACTTTGTTCAATATACTAGATTGATGTTGTATATTGCTTAAATCTAGTTAAACTTGTTGTTTTCTAAGTATATTGTGTAATAGTTGGTAGATATTGAGTTTCTACCAGTTATATTGTGCATATCTTGTTGTAAATCAAGTCCGGAGGCTAGATCTACCTAGATCTAAGCCGAATCTAGCCTTTTGAGTGGTTATTAAGCATGAAGCTTTAACCCGTATGCTAGATCGATTTAGATCCATGGTAGATCTTTGTATTTATTGCTTTTAATCAGTCCCGGTTATCTCGTATAGCCCTAAATCTATATCTAGAGGTGAAAGGGGTTCGAAATGTCTTGAAATGGTGATTTCAACCGATGAAATCATCTAATATAAAAGTCTAGGACATTGTAAATATATATTCGTATCTAATAATGTGAGCCTATGAATCCCGGTGTCGAGATCCTGTGATCGAATCCTGACTTGATTCCCACGATGGATCGATTTTTTGTGATGTAATGTTTAAATAACACAAAAATCATTGTATACGTAACATTTGGATCTTGAAGATGAACTCGAGGGGTTAGTCCCGAAAATTCGGATTCAAGATCCCGTGATAGTGAAATTTTAATTGTGGGTGCTCAGATTCATTGTGATGGCTTACATGCCCGATGATGATCCGGCCCTTTGGACGCTTTTTGCATGCACATCACTAAAATGATTTCTAATAAAATCACAAAATGCTTTCAATAACTATAAAGCGGTTCGAGAATAGACATTGGATCAATAATGGAAATATCAAAAGTCCTCGATTACTATTCGGGTGAAGGATTTGAAAACCTTATGTTTTCCCAAAATATCATATGAAATGTATATTTTGTCTAAAATTGAATTTTTTCTAAATCAAACCCTGCGTACATAGGTGCAAAAGAGGAACGACACTACTTCCAAATAACTCATAATGAGGCTTAGAATAAAACTTTCCAAATAAAACACACACACACACACACACTCTCACACACACACGTTTTATGCATAGGAAATCAATAAGATGCGGTACCGTGTTTTCACGGCAGTCGGGGGGTGCCTAACACCTTCCCCCCACTTAACCTAGCCCCTGAATTCCACAAATCTCGGGTTTCAGACCAATCTTTCGGAGTCACATATTGGACCATATTGCGAAAACTTTTAAAACTCAGATGAGTTGGTACATCCATTTTAACCATACCAACTGGCGAATCTGTCTCATTCGGTCCAATCAAAAAAATAATAAAATCAATCTTTTCAAAGTCGTTGACACTTATGTTGGTACTGCTTTCCTAAAACTTCACACTTTAATAAAATCCATAGACATAGTAAACACAAAACGGTAAAAACAAACAACACAAATTTAGGAAGGACGAACACATCATTCATTCATCAAAAAAAGGAATTTTCCCGGCATCGACATTAGGGCTTTTGGACATGAACTCTGAACACACTTGTAGACTATATACCAATGTATTTTTGTATTGGTTTAGGTTCTCAAGCAAGCCTTTTATGCTTCTTCAAACTGATGCTCAAACTATGTAGTTCACCATAGTTTCTAATTTTACTAACTGATGAGTGAATATTATTCATTTATTTTGATTCCTTTATGATTAGTTCATTGCATGTTTTACTGTTAACACGACCTTAATAATTTTGTTTATGGATTTCAGGTAACAATGGACCTTAAGTGTTGAAACAGGTTTATTTCGAGCTAATTAGATGGAAAAGGAAGAGAATACAAGAAACTGGTGTAGACACTCAAAATTTTGCATTCCTATTACTAACCCTGCAGGAGGGCAAAATTATCTTTTACCTTCCAGAGACAACCCTGGAAGTCAAAATCATCAAACCTAACCCCGACGACAACACCGGGAGATCAAGTCAAGCCCCGACGATAACCCCGAGAGGTACAGTAACCCCGTAGACAACACCAGGATATCAAAGTCAACTTCGACGACAACACCGGGATATCAAGTCAAGTCCCGATGACAACCCCGGGAGATAGATTAACCCCGACAACATCATCGAGATACCAAGCTAACCTTCGGAGATAACCCTGAAGCATCAAATCATCCCCAGAGACAACCCTGGGAAACCAAGTTAACCTCAGAGACAACCTTGGGGAAGAACAGAGTCGGCCGTGATCAAAACCTCGGAGACAACCCCGAGAAACAGTCAAAAACTATGTCAATCCTGAAGACAACCCCCGAAAGGTCAAAATGGTAATTTTACCAGCTAGACATCAAATCAAGTCAAAATCAAGCCAAATCAATGCAATGAGGGTAAGAAAGAACCATAATATATATCCCGAGTGAAAACAGCACAAGACAGCTCAACGGATGGACTGCGAATATTTTCAAGGTCTGGTCATGGACCCAACTTCTAGAATTTGGAAAAGTTCAAATCCTATGTTATTGTGTAGTTCTCAAAAAGGGATTTTTGAAAAGGTATAGCACGGCTCAATCGGACTCCCGGATTGAAAGTTGTGAAGGTTCGAAACAAACAGCCCGTTGGTCGGAGTGTGTGTACTTCGAGATAACAGAGAGTCGCGGGAGTAGGGCCCACTCGGGAAGCCGCATCTTTACCCGTGGCTGCCGTGAGTAGACCCGCGACCATCAGGTCTATAAATAAGACCCCCACCTTAGCAAAAAAGGGAAGAAAAAAAAGAAAAAAATAGAGAAACTCCGCCCATTTCAACTCTTAGCCTTACCTCTAGCACTCCAAACCTCAATTTTATTCTTCCAATATGTTTGCATATGTATATATTAAAACATATCAAGTTTTAACTGCTAGAAATGGAGTTTTGAAGCCCTCCAAGTGGTTTAAAGCCCGTGGTGCTACACACTGTAAGAATTTTTATGAATAGAAACATTCTACTTCCTTAACATATATATATGAACGTATATATATATATTTATAGCTTCTAGTTTCACCTGGATTTCAAATCTGTGGCCTTTCTTGCTTACTTTTATGTATATATAAGTATATATATATATATATATATGTTTTTAATTGCTTTTGCAGTCTTGATTGCTAATCCATGGCTTTTTAACACTTTTATGTATATATAACTATATATATATATATATATATATATATATATTTATACTAACTTGTTTGGCCTGAATTGCTAATTCGTGGCATTTTTAGCTTTTATATATATATATATATATATATATATATATATATATGTATATATATATATATATATACTAACATTCAATTCCGTCAAGCCTGGATTATAAATCCGTGGCATTTACTGCTTTCATATATATATATATATAACTATATAAATATATATATATATATATATATATATATATATATTCTAACTTCGTTAGCATGAATTGCTAATTCGTGGCTTTTTATCACTTTTATATATATAATTATATATATAAACTAACTCTTTTGGCCTGGATTGCTAATCCGTGGCCTTTTTAACTTTAATATATATATATATATATATATTCACATTTCTCAGTCGAGCCTGGATTGAAAATTCGTGGCTCTTTACAGCTTTAATATATATATATATAAATATATATATATATATATATATATATTCTTTACTTAATGTGATTAAATATCTATTTTAATTGTTCATTTGATATGAATCTGTTCTAATGTAAATTTTGTGGATTAGATTCATCTAAATCTATCCATTTCTAACTTTCAATCGGTTCAAAAGCAGTCACACCGGAACCGAAGAGCTAGAATGGCTAAGATTTATTTAAATCTAGCTTTCTTTCTAGTTTTGTAATTAATAAAGTGACTACGCGACCCTTGATCCATATCTAGAGGGAACGGGAAGCTTCGGCTACGCATATGCTAGGATTTAACTGATAAATCCTTTGTCTTGCGACGTCTAGATGTAAATTTGCATTTTATGTCACTATCTTTGCTGTGCATGCTTTTTGATATTATTCTGTTAGCCTAGGAATCATGGGATCTATGATCAACCACATGGATCTAGATCCGATTCCCACGATGGACAAATTTGCACTGTAAATACAGCCTGCATGTCCTTGTGTAAATGTAAATTAGTGAGACCTTAAAACGGTTATTTGGATTTATGGTCTCATCATAGTAAAATTATGGTTTGTAGTGCTCGGGTAACTTCGATGGCTTTCATGCCATAATGAGCCCGACACTTGTATAGACATTCTTTGGTCGAGGATGCTTCACATCCCGACAATAAAAAATCAAAATCAGCCGAAGGCAGAATAAAATGGAATTATCAAAAGGCCTCAATTCCTATGCGAGCGAAAGGGTTTGAAAACTGTCTTCCAAAACATCACTTTCATATCTTGTCTAAAAATGGACTTTTCATCAAATCAAACCCTTCAAATATAGGTCATCGAAACACAACATTACTTTTAAATCAAGCATGTAGGTTCAATTACTACAAGCACACACACACTGCAAATAAAAAGGGTAAATTGAAAAGATGCGGTAACCGTGTTTCATGGAAAGTCCGGGGGTACCTAACACCTTCGATCGCTTAATCAAGCCCCTGAACTTTATGAACCTTTATTTCCAAGGCCAAGTTTTGGCAGCATCTAGTAATTGGTCCTACTTCAAAAATCAAACAAAACTTGGTTGAGTTGGTACAAAAATTTCAAATATACCAACTGGCGACTCTGTAAACCATTTAAATCGTCGACATAATACATATTGGCCTTTTCCTAAAAATTTACCCTTCATCAAACAAATAAGACAATAAGGGTATAAAACACAAATTAGGGAAAGGAAGATCTGTCCAAAGATTTTTCCCGACGTCGACAGGTGGCGACTCTGCTGGGGACGGTAGAGGGCTTAAACCGTACTTCATATCTTTTCGAAATTTCCCTTTTTATTTGCGTGTGTGTGGATGTTATGTTTACATTGAATGGATGTAAACAAATGCTTTACAGCTTTATATTAGTGCTTCGCACAAATGTCATCATTTTATACGGTGAGACACGATGTATCTGAATGTATGCTATGTGATTCCTCTACCCGAAGGCAAACCTGTCGGTGATTGATTATTGGACTCAAAGGAGATTAATCTGCCAGGCTCGGGAAAGACGCCACTCAGATCCGATGCAATTGAAAGAACAGATTAATTTTCCCTCTAGTAAATTGCGATGGTCTGGGGACCTTCATGCCGAAAAGCTGCGAGAGTAGCCTAAGATAGGTCAGCCTCAGATAAACCAAATCCGAAGGGAAGTCTCTTCATGCCTTTCCCTTTTAATTCAATGTAAATTTCAAATTCTATGTGAATATACATTCAATGTCTTGTAAATTCTGTAATGTTATCCTGTCGTCAACCCAACTAACCTTTGTTTTATAGGAAAAGATTAAAAACTTTAAAAAATCATAACATATTGCATAGCATGCATCCTGTTAATAAATACATCAAAATTAACATACCTACTTTTATTGTAGGAAAAATTGGTCCCATTACCAGATCAAAATCTAAAAAGGCACTAAGCACATCTCCAATCATGGCTTCAAGTGCCCAACCTGAATCCACCCCTATTTCTAGGGAAGAGTTCAAAGGACTAAAGAACCAGATAGCTGAATTGGCTATTTTTCTTAAGGAGAAAAACAAAAGTCTTCAGGGTAAACAAATACCCGGTCAAACAGAATCATCCACACCAAGTGGTAGTCAGGATACCGGCAAGAAGGATACTCAAATACCTGAGCCTCAAAACAAGGATCTGACCAACAAAACCCCTGAAATCACCAATCTCAACAAAGATAAGGAAACTGGTGATATTAGGAAAAAGGCCCAACAAATGGAAGAAATAATCCAGTCCATTAAAGGAACTGGAGTATTTGGAAGTGTAAACTACTCATATCTATTTATATTTCCAGGGGCTCGATATCCAGACAAATTTCAAGTCCTGAATTTTAAAAAGTATAACGGATTAGGAGATCCTTACACTCATTTAAAAGTGTTCATTGGAAAACTCGGATCCTATGCTGAGGATGAGAAACTCAGAATGCAGTTATTTCAAAAAAGTCTGGCTAGGGAAGCTCGAGCTTAGTATGCCCGACTCGACAATTCTAAAATCCGCAGCTGGGAAGAGCTAGCACATGCCTTCCTAAATCAGTGTAGCTTCCACTCTCAGATGGCTCCAGATCGATATCAGGTGACCAAGGTCAAAAAATAATGTAATGAGTATTTCCGTGAGTATGCCCAAAGATGGAGACGGATGGCTGGACAAGTCACCCCATCTGTAGCAAGGACTGAGATAGTAATGACTTTCATAGACATCCAGGAAGCTCCATATTATGAGAGGGTCCTAGGAGGTATAGGAAAACCATTCTCGGAGATGATTAAGCATGGAGAAATGGCTGAAATGGGACTGAAGTTTGGGAAGAACAAGGACCTTACAGCTTTTGAGGCAGAGGCCAAGCATATTCAATCTGGAAGCTATGGAAGTAATCCTCGGAGAGTACACAAGAAGAAGAAAAAAGAGGTGTCTTGTATACT
This sequence comes from Panax stipuleanatus, assembly GCA_020205555.1. Classification (NCBI taxonomy): domain Eukaryota; kingdom Viridiplantae; phylum Streptophyta; class Magnoliopsida; order Apiales; family Araliaceae; genus Panax; species Panax stipuleanatus. Next base: position 56,609,245 of record CM035116.1, on the reverse strand, counting down.
TAAGGGATTAAATCAGAGAGGCAATTCAAGCAGCTTGCCTATTCAAAGGAGAAATTATTCCCCTTTCCAAGCTCATGCACAACCTTCTAATCCTCCCTTTTAAAAAGCTGGAGAAGTCAGACGTCGAAGAACTTTCACACCCTTAGGGGATTCACTAGAAAATGTACTGAAGCTTTTGACAAAAGAAGATTGTCCAGCTCCTTCCACCGGCCAGTTCAAGCGGACGAAATTTGGACCCGAGTAAGAAGTGTGCTTATCATTCTAGAGCACCGGCCCACGACACCCAAGATTGTTGGTCCCTCTAGCATAAAACCCAAGATTTGATAGATAATTGAGAGACTGTGGTCACAACACAAGAACAACCACATGTCCAAGATAATCCTCTGCCTCAACACAATGAGGAGAGCGTCAATAAGATCAGCATGGGAAACAGAGAAGGATCCAAATACCTTCAGTATGTTGGAGAGTCAACCCAAGCAAGCACCAATAGCCCGTATAATTGGGAATTCTTAGAAAGGCAGTTTCTGATAGAACAGGAAATCAAGTCTATCAAGGAACAGGCTGGGCAATTGGCAGAATTGGTGGTGTATCAACATCAGATAACGAGACAATTGATAAATCAGACCAACCAACAGAAAGCAAATCTTCCGACGCTTAAAATTAGTCCCATTGCCATGAGAGATCATTATCGATTTCATGAGCGTGAACCATGGGCTGACAAGGTTTCCAAGGAAGAGAAGTTCCAAGCTAACAGGGAATTCGTTTTCAAGAGGAATTTCACTAATTTGAATAAGCCTATGAAATAAATCCTCCAAATGTTGATCAACGAGGGGATAGTCACAGAATTATTACCGCCGATGGACCCTCGGCCCATGAATTTCAAACCTGATAGGATATGTCAATATCATTCCAACACACCTGGTCATGAAACAGAGGATTGTTGGGGACTTCGTCATCTGATTCAAAATCTAATTGAAAGCGGTGAGCTGATGAAGGCAAACCAAGAGTATGGCTATCCTGGTGAGGAAGCAATATTTATTCCCATGGCATAGAATCTGAAAGAAGTAGTGGCTGTCATTTCCTGTGCGAAGGTTCTAGCCATAAAGCCCCTGATACTTCAGGGAAAATGGGCCCAATAAGGAAAGAATCCTGTGAAAGTGGTTGTGCCCGAACCTCTAATATTGTCATTTAGACTGCAATAACCTGAAGTCAGCTTGAAGAAAGTCCCATGGAACTATGGGAAAGATGAACGATCAACATCAAACCATATTGCTATTGTATCAAAGGAAAACCTGTTGTACCTGCCTCAGCGGGTAATCAGCTAAGTCATTAAATCTAAGGGAATAGTGTGTGAGGAGGAAATTAAAGAATTCCTCAGCAAGATGGGGCATAATGAGGTCAAAGTGGCGCAAAGCTTAAAGGAAGCACCCAAAAAGATATCCATTCTGGATCTGGTCTTATCTTCAGAAGATCATAGTAAGATTCTAGTAAAAGTACTAGAAGAAGAACATCTACCAAAGACGGTAGATACCGAGAAGTTTCATCAAGTGATAGAGCACATTTTCAACAGTAATGTGATATCTTTCACTGATGATGATATACCTACAGAATGGACGGGTCATTGTAAGTTACTGCACATAGTAGTGATGTCTTCAGGGTATGTGGTAGGAGGTGTGCTGATAGATGGAGGATCTTCCCTGAACATCTTCCCTACGACACATTAGAGAGAATGAAGATCAATCCAAACCGAATACGGACTAGTCATATGGTCATAAGGGTTTTTGATGGATCTCGCCGAGAGGGTGTGGGAGAAATCGATCTTCCATTGGAGATTAGCCCCCATCCTTTTTACATATCCTTCTAGGTACTGAACATTACCATAGGATATAACTTACTGTTAGGAAGACCGTGGATGCATATGGTAGGAGCAGTTCCATCCACCCTTCATCAATAAATCAAATACATCATCAATGGCAATATGATAACCATAAATGTCGAGCCAGAATATCTTGTCGTTATACAAAGTGATATGCTGGTAATCAATCTAGATGAAGGGGTTGAGCCCTCCAGCTTTCAAGCCTGAAAGTGAGAAACACTCAATATTTACCTATTAGGGCACCAACCCTGAAACCAAAAGTCTCCACCGAAGTGATGACAGTCGGTTAAGAAATGGTATCCTTGGGTTTTTGCCATAGAGAAGGGTTAGGTCAAAGTCAGCAAGGAATCAAAAGTCCGGTGCAGATCCTTAGCCAGACAGGGAAAGCCGGATTAAGCTATTAATCCTGATCAAACCACCGGAACCCCCATAAGCACCCAACGGTTCCTGCCTCCACCATCCTGCTACCAAACCTCATTGATGCAAGGTTTATGAAACTAATGAGGAAGATTCCTACTGCTGTGTTAGTTATGCTATTTCCTCAGGTCAAGTCGGACTGTGAAAGAAAAGTCCCAAAGCCTGATGGGGAAAGCAAAAAGGGCAAAGAAAAGTTCTTGCATGAAGGACGAGACCCGTTTGTAAACATATATTTTTTGGGGCACACTAAGGGTATGAATGATGATATCCCAGACAATGACTATTTAGAAGATTAAATCCTAATCCCTCACATCAACAGGGGTAAGAAGAGCAGGTCACAGAGTAACACTGGCCCTGATATGAATGTTATCTCGATCATCATCAAAGAAAAGACAAACAACAACAACTCCTTTATCCTCCCTGTTCATAAGGACCTGACTCTAGACAATTAGAACATCACCCATGCCTCATTCGAAAAAGGTAAAAGGGCAAAAAGTCCATCTTCCATGAAACATGGTCTTATTTATTGTTTATTTTTATTGCACAGCAATAGCAATCACTTTTGTCATGCTTCTTGCTAAATGCTTTGTATGATCAAACAGTTTTATATATTAAAGTGAAAGCATTTAGTTTTCCGGACTACAGAGTTGGATTTGTTTGTCCCTACTGATGAGATGCCAAATTTTCACTGTGACTACAACTTTGATGTAGAATTGGACTTCGACTAGATGGAGATTGATCAAGATGAGATAGATGACTATGAGGTGCCCGAGGAGATCAAAGAATAGGTCAAAGATAAACACAAACCAAATCTCGATCAATCCACCACTGTCAATATTGGAACCTCAGAAAACCATAGAGAAATTCAGATAGGCATGGACCTTACCCAAAACCAAAGAACAGACCTGATTGAACTCTTAACTAATTCCTAGATGTGTTTGCATGGTCATATGAGGACATGATTGGTTTGTCTACTGACATTGTCATCCATCAACTGCCCATTAAAGATGGATTCAAACCAGTCAAGTAGAAGCTTAGGCGATTGAAACCTGAGTGGAGTCTGAAAGTCAAAGAAGAAATTGTCAAGCAATTCAAAGCTGGTATCATCATGGTATCAACTTACCCTGAGTTGCTATCCAACATAGTTCCCGTGCCTAAGCCTGGAGGGAAAGTACAAGTATGTGTAGATTACCGGGATTTGAACAAGGCTTGTCTCAAGGACAACTTCCCAGTACCTTTTATCCACATACTGATAGATAACATGGTACAGTATGGCATATATTCTTGTGTGGAATGTTTTGTCGGATACCATCAAATCATTGTTGCTGAAGAGGATAGGAAGAAAATAGCCTTCATCACTCCCAGGGGAACATTTTGTTATAGACGTTTGTCTTTCGGCCTTATCAATGGCAGTGCCACAGATTAGCGAGCCATGATGGCCTTTTTTCATGACATGATACACAAAGAAATAGTGGCTTATATGGATGACATCATCGTCAAATCCCGGGAGGAGGATGACAACATCAACCATCTCAAAAATCTTTTCAACAGGTTGATTAAGTACAACCTAAAGCTGAATTCGACCAAATGTGCTTTTGGTGTCAAATCAGGCAAGTTGTTAGGATTTCTAGTAAGCAATAAAGGCATTTAGCTGGATCCTGCCAAGATTAAAGCCATCACCGAGATGCCCATGCCCTGAACAGAAAAGGAAATACAGGGATTTCTGGGGAGAATCAATTTCATAAGCAGATTCGTCTCTCAACTCACTTCAACTTGTGAACCCATCTTTAAGCTACTAAGGAAGAACTCCTCCATGAAGTGGAATGAAGATTGTCAAAAAGCCTTCCTTTCCATCAAGAAGAAGTCTATCAAAGCACCTGTCTTGGTACCCCCAAGGGATGAGGTTCCCCTGTTTATGTACATGTCAGTCAATGCCAATGCAATGAGCTGTATGCTGGGGCAAAAGGATGATAGAATCAAGGAGAGAGCTATCTATTACCTCAGCAAAAGATTCAGCAGTGGCGAATAGAAGTACACGCTGATTGAAAAGACCTACTGTGCATTAACATGGGCTGCCATGTGATTACAACATTATCTGCATGGGCACACGACCTATCTCATATCTCGCATATATCCACTGAAGTATGTATTCATCAAACCCATATTGAATTGCCGATTATCCAAATGGCAGTTGATCCTACAGCAGTTCAACATTGTCCACGTAACTTAGAAGTCTAGGAAGGCTCAGGGAATTGCAGATTAGCTGGTTGAAGCACCGTCAGGGGATTTTGAACCCTTGGAAACTTATTTCCCGGATGATGGGATAATGACAATTTAGCAAATCTCTCAAGAAAATACAGTCCAATATTAGAAGATGTATTTTAATGGAGTCGTGAACATGGAAGGTGCCGGAGCAGGGGCAATTCTTGTCTCTTTTACAGGAGACCAGTATCTTATGGCCATCAAGTTGCAGTTTGCCAACACCAACAACACAGCTGAGTATGAAGGTTATATAATGGGTTTGAAACTAGCCCAGTCCATGCGTATCAAACGTTTACTAGTATTTGGGGATTCTGAGTTGGTTATCCGACAAACCACTGGGGCATATCATACCAAAGAATTGCATTTGCTGCCTTATCATTGGCAAGTTATCAAGATATAAATAAAGTTTGAAGAAATAACCTTCATCCACATCCCTCGAGGTAGGAATGACTTTGATGATGCATTGGCAACGTTGGCTTCCTTGATCCACATATCTGATAAGATGGGAATTCCTGACCTCAAATTTGCAAGCCAAAAGGCCCCATCGTATGGGAGTTACATTGGAGAAGTGTCAGAGGAACTACCTCCTATCAAATAGCCTTAGTACCAAGATATAAAAGAATATCTCTGAGATAGATCTGCACCCGTTGGGGCAAGTTAAGCTGAAAGAAAACTGAATTCATAAGATGACTATGAAATTCTATTTCTACAAAAGGGATGCTGGAATAGGCCTTTTAAGATGCCTGGATAAGGATCAAGCCCAAAGACTATTGGATGAATTCCATGGTGGAGTCTGCGATCCACACATGAGCGATCATTTGCTTGCTAAGAAGATATTGAGAACAGGGCATTACTGGATCTCTCTTAAAGCCGACTGTAATGATCATGTCAGAAGATGCTACCAATGCCATGTCCATGGAAATGCCATCCACTCTCCTCCAAACAAACTGCACAGCATGAGTTCGCCATGGCCCTTCTCCATGTGGGGAATGGACGTGATTGGGCCCATAGAACCCAAAGCCAGCAATGGTCATCGATTCATCTTCCCCATGATCGATTACTTCACTAAATAGGTTGAAGCTGCCACTTTTCCCAAAGTCACCAAAGAAGTAATCATTGGTTTCATCCAAAATAATGTAATCTATCTATATGGACAATCGGAGGTGATCGTATCAGACAATGCCAAGAATCTAAACAACCAGATGATGAGAGAATTATGCAGCAAGTTTTATATCAAGCATCTCAATTCCGTCAGCTATCGTCCCAAGATGAATGGTGTTGTCAAAGCGGTCAACAAAAATATCAAGAAGATAATGCAGAAAATGTCCGCCAAATCACAAAGGATGGTCAGACCTATTGCCTCTGACTCTGCTGGCCTATAGAACGTCAATGCGTACTTCTACTAGGGCTATCCCCTAATCATTAGTCTATGGCATGGAAGCATTACTCCCCATAGAAGTAGAAATGGAATCCTTGAGGGTGTTAGTAGATGCTCAGATGGAAGAAGACCAGTGGTTGCAAGAGTGGTACCACCAGTTCTCCCTGATAGATGAAAAAAGAGCTACAGCCTCTTTCACGGGCAACTTATATCAGCAAGGGATTGCTCGATTATATAACAAGAAAGTTCGACTCCGACAATTCAAGGAAAATAACTTGGTACTGAAGAATATCCTTGCCAATCAAGATGAAGCAAAATGAAAGTTTTCCGCAAATGGGGAAGGTCGTTTCATTGTCAAAGAAGTGTTGACAGGAGGAGCCATCAGATTGCAAGAAATTTAGGGGAAAGAATTTCCCCAGCTCATCAAATCAGACACCGTGAAGAGGTATTATGTCAAAAACCCCTGCAAGCCATCATCTTGGTCCTATGAAAAATCAATCAAATCAATTCAGGTTTTCCCTAGAAGCCTGAACTACGAATGACCTGATCTCCCTCAACCCGAGAGTATGTAGTAAGCCATTTACGGTACAGTCAAACCAACCAAAAAATTCAGAAACCCATCAAACCAAGATTAAACCTAAAATAAACACTTCTCAAACCTTTCAGGCCAAGCTTGAACTACGAATGACCTGATCTCCCTCAACCCAGGAGTACGTAGGCAGCCATTTATGGTGCGGTTTAACTTTCTAGAAAAAATAAAACCTATTAAAAAAACTAGTCCCAAGACACCGAAACCAATATAAAACCTAAATACTATAAAGCCTCCCTGGTCCACAAGCCCCTCTGAGGTACTTTCCGACATCTCAATGTCAATCCAACAAAGAAAAGCTCATGAAACATCAAGACAACAAGTCATGAAAAAAGTGGTAATCACTCAGCAATGACAATACATATCCAACAAGGAAGTGAATCAAAATATATTTCTCTGCTATATAATACTGTTTCATATATACAATGTATCATGTATATGAGAAAAATGGCTAACCTAGTCTGTGCAGGAAAATAAAAGCTAGTCTATAAACCCATGGATAAACGGGAGAGCAAGTCCAACATGGCATCCCTCTCAGAAGATGGAGGAGCATCTGTAAGCTCATGTCATGCGGTCTCCATGCGAGCTAGAATATCCACTGCCATCTGTATAGTACTACTATGACCATCTATAAAGGCACTCATATCTGCAATGATGATGTGTGTATAAGACTTGAGTGCAGTGCTATCAGCAATATAAACTTCCTGGGTAGCTAGGGCCTCATCCCACTAAATAAAAGCAGCATCCCATGCATGTAAAGCCTCCTCAATCCCAATAAAAGAAGCGTCCTGAGTAGCTTGAGCATTGCCTCTATCAACAAAAGTTACATCCCTGCCAGAGAAGGCTGTCAACATCAATACTCTCGCCTGATCCCTCTCAAAGGTCATCCGAGCTAACGAATCGATAAGAGCTGGATTTATCCCAGTAGGAATGCTAGGGGGGTCGCTGACCAAAGCTGCTGTCAAGCCAGCGAATAACTCATCCTCGGTGGGAGAATCAGGGTCCTCCATAGGCTCCTCCTCATCAGAATCAAAACTCAGAGCTGAGTGAACAACCGCAGATAGTGCAATGTCTGCCTCCAACCATGCAGAATACTCTGGAGAACGATCCGGATGGCTAGTCAAAAAATCATCCCTCTCACGACGAGTCCAACAATCATAAATCTTGGTCAAGTCAGTTGATGACAATGATAAAGCTGATATCCGCTGATCTTAAGCCCCCTCAGAGTGGTGGATGTCCTGTAACTTATCAAACTGTCCCATGACAGCCAGTGGATGATATGTGGTCACCCTCTCAAACCTGTCAGGGGTAGATAATCCATGCCAACTGCATGAGTAATGAAGCTATTAGGGGAGCTGATCCATGAATAGGGCATGATCACAAATGGATGCTTGATCGCCATTAAAAAGGCTAACCATTATGCCGCATCTATACACTCCGCCGACAAAAAAGAGTAGGACATGGCTATCTCATGAGTAAAGCAGTACCCATGATGTCTAAAAGTGTCGATGGGTCTCAAGTGTGTCATAAACCACACGTACAGTAAAACGGCACTACCCCTGAAAAACCCCACAAGATGGGTTATGGCAGAATGTAGCCGACCTCAAGGTCTCGGCTCATATCATGGGTAGGATGGTACAACCTATTCTAAGAGCATGAACCACTACAATCAAGCCAATGTCCAAGTGGTCCATATACAGTGGCATGTACAGATAAGCTGTGATGCACATCAACAGAACGTCCACGCGTGCAAACTGCCACTCATCTGCAGGGATGATAAAGCCTCCTGAATATTGCGCGTAGCTGTGCAGCTGGCCAAAGCGATCGATCAGAAAGTCCAGGGACACTATATGCCCCGAAGTAATCTCATCTGTGATGACTCTACGCCTCAGACCAGTCATGAACTGTCTTCTCATGTCACTAAGGGACATCCTAGCACATGGCCGATCTAATGGCATATCGGTGATGCGCTCATACTCCTCCAACGTAGGAGTCAGCTCAAGGATGCCAAATCTTAAAACTTGGCTCTCGGGTATCCAATAGGATAACATGTTGTTCACAAAGCCTAGTGGGACCTGAAAAGCCAAGATGGCCATAGAATGCCCCAGCATCTAATCAACTGTCGCCCTGTCTATGAAGGCAAACTGTCATACCAGGATCTCAAAGAAAATGCTATCAAAGAATGTGGCCTGTGCTCAATACGGCTAACAGTAGATGAAGACATCTGTAGAACCGTATCATAAGACCATCCAGGGGTCAAAGATAAACTCACCTGTCTAAATGCATATCCATGACATAATGCATGCATCATGATAGATGATAATGATAAATGGCAATAGGATTCAATAGATAGGAAATATCATGCATTTCTACATACACAGTATACTAAAAGTATCATCTTTGTCTTCTAATAAAATGTAAAATAAAAAGTACAGAGAAATGGGGCACAACCGCCCAATGACTAACAGAGGCCTATCAAAATAGATAACGAGAAATGGGGCACAATCGCCCAATATCTAACAGAGGCCTATCAAAAGATATAGCGAGAAAACTATCAAAAGAAGTCTATGATATCTGCATCTAGACTAATAACATGCTGCAACTTCTGATGAGTCACTGAATCTCAACCAATAGGAATGTCTGGTAGATAAAGAGGAGGATCGGCACCTGCATAACTGCCAGAATATGGACCAGCTAAGGGGCAAGCTCCGGAGCTGGAAGGATAAAACAAATCTACCTCTGAAGGATCCCTGCCAATGTGCCTGATAAAAAACTGTGACCGCTCCAACCGCTGGGTCAATCTTGAAATCTGCTCCCAATGAGTAGCCTCTCTGAGGCAAGCTATCCAGTCTGTGATGCCCCCAAAATAGGTTCACACAACCCATTCAGAGTCGCTAAATACATGGTACAGAATTCGAATACAAATATTCTCATAACAAACAGTCATGCAAAATACGACCACATAAGCTGTGAGCTTCAATACAGATCGTATATAATATGAAAATATAAACACTCAAATAAGTCCTCATTACAATTATTATCACACCATTTTATAAAATAGTGAGGACTTCTACAGCTTTAACTCGGACCATCACTCCATTCCATGACTAGTCCCAGCTATATTCTCATTTCCAGAAGAGAACAATGAAAGAAAAGGGTGAACTCAACTAGCTCAGTAAAGAATATTATGACTAAGATAACGAAGAATAAATTATCGTTAGCCTTCAATAAATCAGATAAAATATGATTGACAAAAAGTTTTAGATTAATAACTGCAACGGAAATAACAAATCATTAGAAGAATTAAGAAGAGAATGATGTCTACTATCTTCTATGATATAAAAGTCCATCATCAATATTTTATCCCTGTAACACCAATCAATAATATTTTCAATCAACGAATTATCCATGCACTACGGGCCAAGGATATTTATTTGTATCACCAGTGGTTATGATCATGTCAAACACCTGTCTATCTTTGCACTACAGGCCAAAGATATTCATAAATCAACAACTCATCTTTGCACTACAGGCCAAACATATTCATAAATAAACAGCTCATCTTTGCACTACAGGCCAAAGATATTCATAAATCAACAGCTCATCTTTGCACTACAGGACACAAATAACTTTCACCATAATATAGGACTAAGGATGATGAAAAATAATATAAAGAACGAATCCAGTGAGATAAAGGACAAATATTAGTGATTCATAATTTAATTTATCCAAGTTCAAGTATATTCAATAATAATGAATTGTAGAGAAAAATTCAAGAATAAAATTCAAAACAGGGATCCAATCAAAGATAAGAACCATAATAGATAACTTGGACAAAGAAAAGAAAATTTAATTTTTCTTTGAATAGTACTTGTGAATAGTGCCGTACGTATCAATAGTACCGTATTTATGAATAGTACTGTACGGATGAATAGTAACCACGACATGAAAAGGGTAAAATATTCATAAGAAAGTTCAGACCAATATTCCAGTGAAATGATATTATATGAAGCGCAAAACTCAAGGAATTTCTAATCATTTCAGGAATTATAGAAGTAATACTTACCGTAGTAAGTTTAAAATTATTAATATGAAATGAAATATTATCACTTTCATAATATAGAATATGAAAGAAAATAATATCATTTACTAATATTGAAAGAAAATAACATCATTTACGAAAAAAATAATATCTTTTACCATAGTAGAATACTAGATCTGACTGGAATATCGAATATTATGTTGAGAAAAATCTTGCACCGTAATCCACATTCAAACTATCTTTATACTAACAAGAAATACGCTCAATATTATAGAGAAAATTTTTTCTGATTCTAGTGTGATTTTAATTTCTAACTAAGCACCCTATTTATAGGAAAATGCTAGCACACCAAAGTTGACAAACTCACCCACGTATGAATTTTCCTAGCACCACTCTTTTGAACAAATTTGCAGCACACCAACAAGGACTCCAAGTTTTCCACATTATATATATATATATATATATATATATATATATATATATTAAAATATTTATAATTATTAAAAGAATTCTAAATTCAATTTTTTTTTCTTTCACCTCATTTTATTTTTATACCATGAATTTATTATAATAATATTACCTTTCAAATTATATTATTATATTATCACATTATACTATTATAATATAATATTATAATAATATATTTGAATGAATTATTTTATCGAAAAAGATAAAATGTCAACTTTCAACAAATGTCTCATTCTAAAATTTCCTTCATTTATATCAAAATTGGAAAAATATTTACTTATCATATTTATCAATAATTTTTATTATTCACAATTAATATCACATAATTACAATATTGATAAACAGGCCGTTCCTAGAAAAGAGAGGGCTTTCCAATAAGAATTTCTTCCCATTGACGCACAATTATATAACCTAACCCCTATTCTCGACAGAACTTTTTAGACATTGTCAATAATGTTATCTAATAATATTATTTCAATAATATGTGTGACAATTATTAATTTTATAATGTAAAATATTGTGCATTGGTTACTGTGACAATTATTGAATCAATAATATAAAATATCAACGTATCAATTATTGAATTAATAATATAAAATATTATGCAATTATCAATGTAGCAATTATTGAGTCTAATAAGATATTGAACAGTAATTACTGTAACAATTATTGAGTACGTGACTTATTTCGTAAGACCCAATAATTCAAAATACTGTGCAATACCGTGTGCTACTGTGCAACAACGCATATTACTGTATTTTTATCACCGGGTATTTCAACAGTGTTAACGGTAAAAGTTTTGCCGTTAATTTCTAGAAAAATTATTTTTATCGTTTTCTTAATCCGACAGTTTTTCGTTATGGGGCCCACCAATGATTGCGCCGTCGTACGAATATTCCCCGACAAAAAAAATATTCCCCGACCAAACGAATATTTCCCGACACAATGAATATTTTATGACCACTTGCTTACTTTGTAAAATTTGCACATATCACCCATAACTTATCAAATTAATCAAATCAACACCTTACTATTTAAATTAATATATGGAGGAAATTAAATCTTATTCATAAAAAGTTGGGGTCTTACAACCTCTCTTCCTTATGAAATTTCGTCCTCGAAATTGATGTATGTACCTGGTATGTCGAAGAGGTGAGGATACCTCGCTTTTATTTTCGATTCTAACTCCCAGGTCATTTCCTCAATATCATGATTTCTCCATAAAACTTTGACTTGAGGTATAACCTTTGAGCATAGAACATGTTCCTTCTTCTCCAAGATCTTGACAGGTATCTCATCAAACGTTAAATCTTCGGCTATCTCGTCTGGTTCTAATTAAATAATGTGATTTGGGTCTTTCACATATTTACGTAGCATGGATATGTGAAAAATGATATGAACATGAGACATGCTAGGCGGTAAAGCGAGTTTATAGGCCACAGTTCCTATTCAATTGAGGATTTCAAATAGACCAATAAATTGTGGATTGAGCTTTCGTCTCTTTTCGAATCTTGTAACTCCTTTCCATGGAGCAACACGTAATAATACATGATCTCCGACATTAAACTCCATGTCCTTTCGATGAAGATCATCATAACTCTTTTGTCAATCTTGTGCGGTTTGTATCCGTTACCGGATCATTTGAATCTTTTCCGTAAACATACATACTAACTCCGGTCCCAACAATGTTGCTTCACCCACCTCGTCCCAATATACTGGAGAACTATATTTTCGTCCATACAACGCCTCGAATGGAGCCATGCCTATACTTGCTTGATAACTGTTGTTGTAGGAGAATTCCACCAATGGTAAGTACTTATCCCAACTTCCTTTGAAATCTAGAACACAGAGTCTCAATAGATCTTCAAGAGTTTGAATAGTTCTTTCCGATTGCCCGTTTGTTTGAGGATGATATGCAGAACTGAATCGTAAATCGGTGCCCATAGCTTTCTGCAAGCTGACCCAAAATCGTGAAGTGAATCTTGGGTCTCGATCCGAAACTATGGATACTGATATACCATGCAGTCTAACAATCTCATTTATATACATACGAGCAAGACGTTCAAGTGAATAAGTCTCTCGTATAGACAAGAAATGAGCAGACTTGGTTAATCTATCGACAATAACCCAAATTGCATCTATGTCTCGAGAAACCTTAGGAAGACCCATAATGAAATCTATGTTGATATGTTCCAACTTCCACTTTAGAATTTCAAGTGGTTGCAATGGACCCTTTGGCACTTGATGCTCTGCGTTGACACGTTGACAAGTTAGATACCCCGAGATAAATTCTGCGATTTCTCTCTTCATATTGCTCTACCAAAATGTATGTCGAAGATCACGATACATTTTGGTACTTCTGGTATAGATTGCGAACGGTGTGTTGTGTGCCTCCATTATAATTTTATACTTCAAATTAGAGTCGTTAGGAACACAAAGTCTGGAGTTGACTAGAAGTATTACTTCTTCATTGATTCTTGCTTCTAGAATAGCACCTTCTTGCATCTTCTTCTTCATATTCATCAGCTCCGGGTCTGTAGCTTGAGCATCTTTAACTCTATCAATTAAAGTTGGTTCTACACGTATATTTTCCATCTTCACGTGGGTCCCTAGAGTCTTTAACTCTATCTCCATCTTTTGCAAGTCATACAAAATGAGTCTTTATGTTGACAACATCGCACTCGTTCCCGCATACGATCTTCTACTCAATGCGTCAGCTACCACGTTCGCTTTTCCAGGATGGTATTGGATGATATGGTCGTAATCTTTCAACAGCTCAAGCCAACGTCATTGTTGTATGTTGAGTTCCTTTTGAGTGAAGAAATATTTAAGGCTCTTATGATCCGTATAGATCTCCACTTTCTCCTCATACAGGTAGTGCTCCAGATCTTCAACGCAAAAACGACAGCTGCCAACTCTAGATCATGAGTAGTATAATTCCGCTATTATTCTTTTGAGTTGTCGCGAGACATAGGCCATGACTTTCCCATGTTGCATGAGAACACAACCTAACCCTTTGCCTGAAGCATCGCTGTAGATGACAAATCTATCCGAACCAGATGGTATTGTCAGAACAGGTGCTGAAATGAATCTCCTCTTGAGTTCCTCGAAACTCTTCTCATATTACTCACTCCATCCGAATTTTGTATCTTTTCAAGTCAGTTAAGTTAATGGAGTAGCGATTCGAGAAAAAAAAATCCTTCTACGAATCTCTGATAATAACCAACTAAGCCCAGAAAGCTACATATTTCGGTTACTGACTTAGGTTGCTCCCAACAAAGTTTTAACAGATAAGTCAAAGTCTAATTTCTCAGGGGTCAAGTTTAAACGTTGAGCACAAGTAGGTGAAATAAAAGAATGGGTAGAACCGGTATCTAATAAGGTATAGTCTTTGCAAGAGTTTATGATTAGCTTACTCGTGATAACTTCATTCGGGTTCCTCGCTTTTTGGGTAGTTATGACAAAAGCTCTTCCTTGGACCACCGACTTTGACTTGTTTGGGACAGCCTTTGGTGTCACCGTCCCCACTGGACTTGATTTTGCTATAGGACAAAATTGAGCTATGTGGACTGTCCTTACCATAATTGAAACACACTTTGGAAGGTGTGTACAGTTTGGACTGATGTGTCCCTCCTCTCTGCATCTGTAGCATCTAACTGGTGGTCGTTCTCGTTCCCGAGAAACGGTTGTTGGTGCTGCTGCCGACGTCTTTACGTTGTCATTGTTGTACCTTCTCTTTTTGAAATTTCCCCCCAACTCACTTCTTCTATTATCATGGCCATGATTACCACCGGAGTGGTTACCATTTCTGCAATGATAATTTCCTCCCCATTGGTTATCATTATTCCAATGACTGTTGCCACCGGTACGACTATTATCATTTTATCGGTTGTTGTCCCTTAGTTGAACAGACTCATTATCCCGTTTCAGTAACTGAGCCCTGTTCATAACATCTGAATACAAAAAAAGTTTATGAGAAATGAGATATTGACGAATTTAAGGTTTCAAACCTCTTAAAAACATTCGTGTCATTCGTTCCACATTATCCACCAAATGAGATGTAAACCGGGATAACTCCGCAAACTTAGCCTCATATTGGGACACATTCATGTTGTTCTGATCCAGTTTAATGAATTCTACCTCCTTCATATGTCGAATACTTTCAGGAAAGTATTTGTCGTTGAACAATTTTTGGAACTCTTTCCAAGACATCTTGAGTGCGAAAAGATGAGTACGCTTCACAGATTCCCTGTAATACCCGAGAATTTTCAAATATTATTAAATGAATATATTAATGGAAATGAATATTTATTTGAATAACGATTTTGTGTTATGAGATGAGTTAACTCAATTATATTAAATTGAATAATTATGATGATTGAGAAAACTTAGAGTTGCGATAAACTCGTTGGAAGCCTTGTGTGGTACGGGAATAGAAACGTTGATGAGATAATTAACGAAGGAATTATTAAGTGAACAATTAATCTATACTAATTGTTAATTGTTATTATAGAATGTTAATTAATTGTTATGGAATATTAATAATGATTAATTACTGATATGTGATTATTATTGCAAGAGACATGATAATAATAAACCACTTGTTTATAAATACACTGAGAATTATATTTGTTAATGTGATAATTAATCCTATGATTATTAATTAAGTATTATTAATAATTATATTAATCGATGAGGAATGGATTAATTAATATTATTTTTAATTAATCAATGAGATGAATAATTTATTTACTTATTTGACATTAGGAATAATTAAACAAATAAGTAAGTTATTAATATAATAAGATTGTATTGATTGTAATGTGCAAGTATGCAATAATTAATTATATGAAGTATATGGGATACAACTATATTATATAGTGTAGTGCGACATTTATGTGACTATTCTATATATAGAAACCATATATTAAGATTTATTAAACTATATGTTATGAATACATCATGATGCTTATGTAACAATATGTATGTTGGTATACATTAAAATAATATATCATGAACATATTGTAAATAATTATTTTTAATAAAGAAGACAATGTAATGTGATAATATCCGGTTAAAATATATCGGTGTGATAAAATGAACATGGATTATATGTGTGCAAATTACACTTACTACAATATATGAAATTGCCCTGTGACACTAATTTAATACCTAAGTATAGATAATATATGTTATGTTTATATGTTATAACATGATATTGTATAAACTTACTAGAATGTTGAGATTGCCTTGCCTTGTCCTTTAATGATAGTCACATTCCCTTCACGTGTTATACTCCAAGCTATCCTAAGCCTACTCCTCATCTCAAACTCAGCATTCCATAGCTCATGATGAGCAACGGAGTGGGAAAAATGATGAAGCTCACCAACTAAATTACCAACTCCCTCTTAACCACATGTAATCTAACATTCTCATTGGTTTAAATTGAAGGACAATTACATTGTCTGTATATTTGAAACTCTATAAATGTCAGCTCTTCCCTTTCAATTTCATTTGGTGAGATTTTGTTTAAGTGTTGGATTGAGAGTATATTGATAGTTGATAGTAAGATAGTTTACAGAGAGTTGGGAATCCAATTTGAGCTAGCTTAATTCATAGCAGAGGTATAAAATTCTTCATTCTTGTTCTTTGTTCAAGTTTACTGTCCAGATTTTGATTCTTGAATTTAGCATGAAATTCATGATTTTGTGAACAAGTATTGTTTGTTAGTTGATATGTAGGCTGTTATATATGTTAGTATGCAATGTGACATACTTTGAATCAAATTCGTGAATGATTTCTGTGGTTGGGATGGAATCCTGCCGAAGCAGGCTGTTCTTCGCTTGAACCAGACGTGGCACAGCAACGTCGGTAATACACTGGGGCGCAGCACAGCTGCGCCGGCCTTTTGAAATTATTTTTTGCATCCTGCTGCAATTTGTTAAGTCATGGCTTCCTCGTATAAGTTTAAACAAGCATGATGTCTGGTTAAATATGTATAGTGATATACCTAGACCTAGTGCGAACATGTATTGTTATGTTTGCATGCAAAGTATATGAAACGACATGTAATTGTGAAAATAAACTTAAAGTTTCATAAACGAACGTTAACATATATGAAGCATGTTAGTATTCTGACTTTTGAGACACGTTAAAATGACGTAGAGTTGCATGAAAGACATATTAACTTATGTATATAGGTTCCGTAATGTAATATGAACATGTGAACCTCACTAAATGCACATTCCTAACAAAAGTGTAAGTTTTGAAAACAAACTTTGATATGTTATATCCATGTTGATGTTCTGACAGTGCAAGCATCTTGGTATAGTTTAAGAATGCATGAAAGACATGTTGACTTGTGTATATGGATTTTATATTGTACCATGATCATGTGGACCTCAATAGTGAACTATATTAACAAAATATGAGTTTTGAACGTGCACCTTGACATATTATATTACAAGAGACATGATAATAATAAACCTTGACATGTTATTATAGAATATTAATCAATTGTTATAGAATATTAATAATGATTAATTAATGATATGTGATTATTATTGCAAGAGACATGATAATAATAAACCACTTGTTTATACTGAGAATTATATTTGTTAATGTGATAATTAATCCTATGATTATTAATTAAGTATTATTAATAATTACATTAATCGATGAGGAATGGATTAATTAATATTATTGTTAATTAATCGATGAGATGAATAATTTATTTACTTATTTGACATTAGAAATAATAAAACAAATAAGTAAGTTATTAATATAATAAGGTTGTATTGATTGTTATGTGCAAGTATGCAATAATTAATTATATGAAGTATATGGGATACAAATATATTATATAGTGTAGTGCGACATTTATGCGACTATTCTATATATAAAAACTATATATTAAAATTTATTAAACTATATGTTATGAATACATCATGATACTTATGTAACAATATGTATGTGGGTATACACTAAAATAATATATCATGAACATATTGTAAACAATTATTTTTAATAAAGAAGACAATGTAATGTGATAATATCCAGTTAAAATATATCGGTGTGATAAAATGTACATGGATTATATGTGTGCAAATTACACTTACTACATTATATGAAATTTCCTTGTGACACTAATTTAATACCTAAGAACAGATAATATATGTTATGCTTATATGTTATAACATGATGTTGTACAAACTTACTAGAATGCTGAGATTGCCTTGCCTTGTCCCTTAATAATAGTCACATTCCCTTCACGTGTTATACTCCAAGCTATCCTAAGCCTACTCCTCTCCTCAAACTCAACATTCCATAGCTCATGATGAGCAAGGGAGTGGGAAAAATGATGAAGCTCACCAACTAAATTACCAACTCCCTCTTAGCCACCATGTAATCTAACATTCTCATTGGTTTAAATTGAAGGACAATTACATTGTTTGTATATATTTGAAACTCTATAAATGTCAGCTCTTCCCTTTCAATTTCATTTGGTGAGATTTTGTTTAAGTGTTGGATTGAGAGTATATTGATAGTTGATAGCAAGATAGTTTACAGAGAGTTGGGAATCCAATTTGAGCTAGCTTAATTCATAGTAGAGGTATAAAATTCTTCATTCTTTTTCTTCGTTCAAGTTTACTGTCCAGATTTTGATTCTTGAATTTAGAATGAAATTCATGATTTTGTGATCAAGTATTGTTTGTTAGTTGATATGTGGGCTGTTATATATGTTAGTATACAATGTGACATGCTTTGAATCAAATTCGTGAATAATTTCTGTGGTTGGACTGGAATCCTGCCGAAGCCGGCTTTTCTTGGCTTGAACCAGACGTGGCGCAACTGCGCCGGTAATACAGTCCTCTGGAAATTATTTTCTGCATCCTGCTGCAATCTGTTAAGTCATGGCTTGCTCGTATAAGTTTAAACAAGCATGGTGTCTAGTTAAACATGTATAGTGATATACCTAGACCTAGTGCGAACATGTATTATTATGTTTGCATGCAAAGTATATGAAACGACATGTAATTGTGAAAATAAACTTAAAGTTTCATAAACGAACGTTAGCATATATGAAGCATGTTAGTATTCTGACTTTTAAGACACGCTAGAATGACGTAGAGATGCATGAAAGACATATTAACTTATGTATATAGGTTCCGTAATGTAATATGAACATGTGATCCTCACTAAGTGCACATTCCTAACGAAAGTGTAAGTTTTGAAAACAAACTTTGATAGGTTATATCCACGTTGATGTTCTGACCGTGCAAGCATCTTGGTATGCTTTAAGAATGCATGAAAGACATGTTGACTTGTGTATATGGATTATATAATGTACCATGATCATGTGGACCTCAATAGTGAACTATACTAACAAAATATGAGTTTTGAACGTGCACCTTGACATATTATATTACATTGAGTTTTGAATTTTGAAATTTATGGACATGTTTAGTAGTGCTTTTAACCTCATTAACGTCATACACGTACACATGCCATGTAAATGCCATGAAAGCTAGTTGAGCACAAGTGAAGCATGATTTAAGCTAAGTAATAATACTAGTTATGTGTATATGAAGTAGAAATTTGCAAGCATGCCTAAAATGAGTTATGTGATCACCTCGTACGTTTAAAATAACAAATATTATAGCTAATGTGATTTCATAACCTTGAATGGTCTTAAGTTATTAAAAGAGTCGACCTAGGACCAATAGCATGAAAGAGTGAACTTAAAAAAGTTAGACAAACATGGAAAGACTCTTTAACATGTATATATATCATATGTTGATACTTGAATTCGATTTTTGCTGGTTAACTTATTAAAATGCCATAACTTACTAAATAACATATACTTAGTATTGATTATGGTCTTATGTGATAATAATAATGTAAGATTATGTTTAACTCAAAAAGAGGAATGTTAAGGATAAAAGTTTTATTAGTCGAGACTTGTGAATTAAATATGATACTATATATATGACTGTATAGTAAGTTTAAAGACTTAACTTATATGTGAATTGAATATATGAGGTAAAGTATACTGTTTGACTATATGACTAATGGATATCATATATATATGTAACTATATTACGATAGAGATTCGAAATCGTACAAGTAAGTTTTTGAAATTAAAATTTAAATATTTTGAATCATATACTTTATGGATAAGATAAAAATAGATTTATATTCTTCAAACTTTAAATCTTGATATTGAACTTATAATTGTTGTGATCTATGTCATTTGATTCGGCTAGATTTATATTGTTAAAAAGTGACCCAAACCAATTGATTGGTGCGGGATCATGTGTTAGACTGAGATAAACAATCTTCTTTGAAGGGGATATATATTTGTCGGGAGATCGACGTGCGCACTTAAGTATGATTAAATGTTATGCATAATATAGGGTACTATAGGCTGATCACCTATTGTACTTGTTTTTGTTGGGTTATCAGTATATTACTATTAATTCTAGTAAGAGTTCATAGTCCTTAGTGGCTGCTCAGTATTCAGTTATCTTGAAATCTTATATTGATTTGGCGTTGAGGTATATTGATATTATTCTGTCCTTAGCGACTGTTATTGAGAACTGTTGATATTCTTGTTATCCTTGAACTATCATACCTTGCTACACCTTTTTGGAATTCGAGAACTATATTACTCACCCATATTGTATATTACTTGCTGGGCAATTTATGCTCATTCTTGCTTTCCCTAAAAACATTTTCAGTTAAGGCAAAGCAGTGCGGACCCTCATTATATTAACTAAATGTAATCTATTCGATAGTAGTTGTGTATTATTACGCTGTGCGATGCGAAATTTAGTCGTAATATTTATTATGGTGATGGATTTTAGAACGTGATAAACCAAATTCGAGTGACCAAGTGGCTGTCCGAATTTGGGGGCATCACATTCCCACCAATAATCGGCCTCTCCACGGAACATAAAGGTGGCGAATGGAACCATTTGCTCCTCTGTGCACCCAATGACATCAAATATCTTGGTGATTTTCTTAACCTAAGCTTCTCCCTTGAGTGGATCTGGCTTTCCCAAAAATTCTGGTGGTCCCAACTCCTTGAATTGGTTGGCAGTGACAAGCAGCGAGTTACCATTGTTTCCATTTGTATTTTCAACAGGAGGCTCTCTTGCCTGATTTTACATGAATTGTAAAAAGTTTCTCAACATCCCATCGTTCATCGTGTGATTGGTGGTGTTGTTTACAGGAGGATTATTGCCAGCCTACTGCACATTATCCTGGTTGGTGATTAAAGGTGTCTTAATGGTCTCATAGCTCCATTGTTTAGATTTTTAGCTGTCATTCTCAAATACTGTCACAAAATTAGTGTTAATTAAAGAAATTGACATGTCACATATTATCCCTATATTCCGACCGACCAATTAAATAACAAGTAAGCTTAGGTAGGACACACTAGTGAAGGTTTTCCTCGTCTCTCCCCTCCTAGTTCTATTCCCAGATATCCGCCAGAGATCATATCTCTAAGCTCTGATACCAACTGTGACACCCCCAAAATAGGTTCATACAACCCATTCATAGTCGCCAAATACATGGTACAGAATCCGAATACAAATATTCTCATAACAAACGGTCGTGCAAAATACGACCACACAAGCTGTGAGCTTCAATACATATCGTATATAATACAAAAATATAAACACTCAAATAAGTTCTCATTACAATTATTATCACACTATTTTATAAAATAGTGAGAACTTTTAAAGCTCTAACTCGGACCAGCACTTCATTCCCCGACTAGTCCCAACTATATTATCATTTCTTGAAGATAACAATGAAAGAAAAGGGTGAGCTCAACTAGCTCATTAAGAATATTATGACTAAGATAATAAAGAATAAATTATCGTTAGCCTTCAATAAATCAGAGAAAATATGATTGACAACAAGTTTTAGATCAGTAACTACAGCGGAAATAATAATTCATCAGAAGAGTTAAGTAGAGAATGATATCTATTATCTTCTATGATATAAAAGTCCATCATTAATATTTTATTCCTGTAACACCAATAAATAATATTTTCAATCAACGAATTATCCATGCACTACGGACCAAGGATATTTGTTTGTATCACCAGTGGTCATGATCATGTCAAACACCTGTCCATCTTTGCACTACAGGCCAAAGATATTTATAAATCAACAGTTCATCTTTGCACTACGGGCTAAAGATATTCATAAATCAACAGCTCATCTTTGCACTACATGCCAAAGATATTCATAAATCAACAACTCATCTTTGCACTACAGGCCAAAGATAACTTTCACCAAAATATAGGACTGAGGATGATGAAAAATATTATAAAGAACGAATCTATTGAGATAAAGGACAAATATTAGGGATTCATAATTTAATTTATCCAATTTCAAGTATATTCAATAATAATCAATTGTGGAGCAAAATTCAAGAACGAAGTTCAAAACAGGGATCCAATCAAAGATAAGAACCATAACAGATAACTTGGACAAAGAAAAGTAAATTTAATTTTTCTGTGAATAGTACTAGTGAATAGTTCTGTACGTATCAATAGTACCGTATTTATAAATAGTACCGTACAGATGAATAGTAACTCCGACATAAAAAGGGTAAAAATTTTATAAAAAAATTTAGACCAATATTCCGGTGAAATGATATTAGATGAAACGCAAAACTCAAGGAATTTCTAATCATTTCAGGAATTATAGAAGCAATACTTACCGTAGTAAGTTTAAATTTAGGAATATGAAATGAAATATTATCACTTTCATAATATGGAATATAAAAGAAAATAATATCGAATATTAAAAAAAATAACATCATTTACGAGAAAAATAATATCATTTACCGTAGTAGAACACTAGATCTAACTGGAATATCGGATATTATGTTTAGGAAAATCTTGCACCGTAATCCACACTCAAACTATCTTTATACTCAAAGAAAATACGCTCAATATTATAGAGATAAAATTTTCTGATTCTGGTGTGATTTTCATTTCTAACTAAGCACCTTATTTATAGAAAAATGCTAGCACACTAAACTGGACAAACTCACCCATGGATGAATTTTCCTAACACCATTTTGAACAAATTTGCAGCACACCAACAAGGACTCCAAGTTTTCCACATGTTTATATATATATATATTTATATATATATATATATATACATATTAAAATAATTATAATTACTAAAAGAATTCCAAATTCAATTTTTCTTTCTTTCACCTCATTTTATTTTTATACCATGAATTTATTATAATAATGTTATCATTCAAATTATAAAATTATATTATTATATTATCATATTATACTATTATAATATAATATTATAATAATAAATTTGAATGAATTATTTTATCGAAAAAGATAAAATATCAACTTTCAACAAATGTCTAATTCCAAAATTTCCTTCATTTATATCAAAATTGGACAAATATTTACTTATCATATTTATCAACAATTTTTATTATTCACAATTAATATCACAGCATCACAATATTGACAACCAGGTCGTTCCTAGGAAAGAGGGGCTTTCCAATAAGAATTTCTTCCCATTGGCGTACAATTATATAACCTAACCATTTTCCTTGACAGAACTTTCTAGACATTGTCAATAATGTTATCTAATAATATTATTTTAATAATATGTGTGACAATTATTGATTTAATAATATAAAACACTGTGCAGTGGTTACTATGACAATTATTAAATCAATAATATAAACTATCAACGTAGCAATTATTGAATCAATAATATAAAATATTATGTAATTATCAATGCAGCAATTATTGAGTCAATAATATAAGATATTGAACAGTAATTATTGTAATAATTATTGAGTAAGTGAATTCTTACGTAAGAACCAATAATTCGAAATACTGTGCAATACAGTGTGCTACTGTGCAACAACGCGTATTACTGTATTTTTATCACCGGGTATTTCAACAGTTTTAACGGTAAAAGTTTTGCCATTAATTTTTAGAAAATTTATTCTTGTCGTTTTCTTCATCCGACAGTTTTCGTTATGGGGCCCACCAATGATTGCGCCGTCGTACGAATATTCCCCGACAAAAAGAATATTCTCCGACCAAACGAATATTCCCTGTCACAATAAATATTTTATGACCACTTGCTTACTTCGTAAAATTTGCACATATCACCCATAACTTATCACATTTATCAAATCAACACCTTACTATTTAAAATAATATATGGTGAAAATTAAATCTTATTCATAAAAAGTTGGGGTCTTACACAGTCTGTCATCATAACAGACCCAGGCACCATGTATGCCATAAACTGGGTGGCACGAGTTTGAGCCCCAATAGTGCGACGACTCCACCAGCGATGAAAAGCCTCCTGACTGTGAGGACCCTCTGACAGGGTAAAGCCATCTATGACCATCAAGGGAATATTTGTGACTGGCTGAGCTAAGGGCCAATGATGCCAAACAAGAGGAACGAATGGAATGCGGATCTCTCCTGTGATGCTCCTGATAGCGCGCTCTCCCAGATAGAGCTCCCAACCTCCATCTGTCAAAAATGGAATCTAGCGAGTGGCCAATGTAAACTCTAGTCCAGTTAGAAAGCCATCCTCAGAACCGACTGTCAGATAGTCTGGGTGTGGGGAACCCACGTGATAGAGTCGGCAGTCAACAGCTCTAGCTGCAAACAGGAATGGGTAAACCCCTCTGCTACAGGGACCTCCGTCAAGGGCGAATGATGCCAACGCCGTACCCCGTGGATATGTTTCCAAGCCCAAAGTAGTGGTCGGGTGTAGGCAAAGGAGCCTCTCAGATGCCAAAAACTAGAAGTGCAAAGATCAAATGTCCTCAGTAATAAAGATTTATAAACACAAATGAGAGGAATTGAAGGGTGAAATAGAAATTACTCACCAGCAAGAAGGGAGAAAACCCTAGCCAAGCCTCTGTCATGCCCTTAGAGCGTAGGTGCAATCCACGAAGAAAATTAGCGAAGGTGAAGGTGCCCCAGTCAAAATCCCTGCTGCGCTCCACGTATCGAGTAGCGTTAACCAGAGAGAAAGAGACTGTCAAGGAGTTTTCTGCAATGAAATAACCCCTGATGATCACCAAGAACAATCGCCAAAGAATACGATCTTTAACCCTCTGATCATCAAGCAGAGGCTCAATCAAAGCCTCGATCTGGGCATCAACACTCAAAAGCCTCGAATGGCAACAAGTGAAATGTCAGCCACCAACTGTGATAACCCGAATACTTACAAGATAGTGAATTGTGAAGTATATGAATTCGACGAGTAGAGTATATAGTAATGATCCTTAGAAAAGTTCATGAACGGGTTAAAGAATATATAATATTTGAAACATAATTAGGTTTAATTTAAGGTTATGAAATAAAACCTAGAATTTGTTAAAGAAATGAATGGAGTAAGATATATATATATATTTATATATATATATATATATATATATATATATAACTTTTGTTAAGGTAATGTGTTAAAGTTATTCAACGATAAAATTATGAAGGAGATTGGTGTAAACCGAGTAACGGAGGTTTCGGTGATTCCGAATACGGAATCTTTATATGGGGGGAAGGATGTGACAACCCAAATTTTTAGTCATTATTAAAATTAGAATTTAATAAATAAAATTCTTGTTATGAGATGTTTTGAGATTGAGTAATTAAACATATTTGTTATATATTTTGAAATAAGTGATTTGGTGTGAAGAGATTATGTGTGAATATAGAAGAGAAATATATATATATATATATATATATATATATATTCAT
Source organism: Panax stipuleanatus (assembly GCA_020205555.1). Taxonomy (NCBI): domain Eukaryota; kingdom Viridiplantae; phylum Streptophyta; class Magnoliopsida; order Apiales; family Araliaceae; genus Panax; species Panax stipuleanatus. The sequence continues at coordinate 56,583,418 of CM035116.1, read as the reverse complement.
ATACTGGGAAAATGAGATTTAATAGTTAATTAAACTATTAAAGAAATTAAATAATGTTAGTTAATTTAATTAAGTTAAAATTTATGTTATGAAATAATATAAATTAATTTTCATGCCTTGATTAATGATGGAATTGTTATGAATTAAATTTCATAAATAATGTGAGTAATTCACTTAATTAAAATTATGAATTAATGTAAACATATTTATTTTAATAAATGAGATAATATATTACATATGAGTGTAATATAACAAAGTTAAACAAGGAATTAAAGGTACATAATCTAGTTTAAATTTCTAGTTTATGTGTTCTTGAGTTTTCTTTTAAAATTGAAGTTTTGGTTAATGAATTTGTGGGTTATGATGTTATATATATCATTAGATATTTATAATTTGATAATGGTCATCTACAAATGATTTTTCAGAAATCAAATTCATGTATTTATGCTAAAGAAAAGGAATTTGGGTTTTGATGGTAATGTGTGTTTTGGTTTACTTTGATAATAAAATTAATGATGAATTCGTGATGAAAACTTTAAATTGATGGTTGATTGTTGTTCTCCTCTGTAAATTAAAACAATGCAACTTGAACGGATCGAATTGGTTAAGAAATGAATTTGTGGTGAATGCTTAGGCTAAACATGTTAAAAATATGACAAATTAGTATAAACCAAGTCCCACATCGACTAAATTGAGAATTTACCCTTTTAAAATCTATAAAAAGAAAGGTTTAGCCCTTTGTTTCATTCACCAACAATGAGACCTCCAATTTTGGAAAAGGCTTTGTTGTGGAAAAACTTTTTATAAAGACCTCCTTAGTTAAATTTTGGCGTCAAGTGCGTAGGCAGTTTGTGAAACTCGTATTTTTGGTTATGTTTCTTACTTAATTTTTGGTATTGTTATTATTTTTAATACTTTATTTAGTTTGTTAGTTCTTAGGAGATGTTAAATTTTTGATAGTTCTATGATTTCGAAGTCCATAGAGTCCAAACGAACTCAATTGGATATCTGATGGCTGAGTCCATAGAGTTCTATAAATTTCTGGTATGTTGTAGTTCTATAAGTTATGAATCCATAGAATCAAAAATGGAATAAAAATGATTTAGATCGAAGTCGTCGTGAAAGTTTTCGTAAAACATGTTAAACGATGGAAAAACTTAGTCTGGGGGACTTTTGAGCCAAATTTGGGACTAATTAATTAATCTAAAAAATTATAAATTCAAAGGGGTGTTGTAGAGCATTTTACAAGCTTTCTATAGCCTCAAGAATGACCTAATTCTGATAACGGATGACCAAGTTATGAAGATTTAAAATATGTGTGAAAACTAGTACACAACTGACCCTAAGAGAAAAATTCGGGGCTAGTTAGATGTTCCAGAAAATTCTGGGATTTTTGAGTATTATATTACACTGAATAAGATTTCCATAGACTCCATAACGGACTAATTCCGACTTCAGAGCAAAGAGTTATGACCTTTCAAACTAGTCGCGTCAAAACTGTCCAAATCAGGAAAATCAAGTGCAGACCTGTAATACCTGAGAATTTCCAAATATTATTAAATAAATATATTAATGAAAATGAATATTTATTCGAATATAAATATGTAAGTGTTATGAGATGAGTTAATTCAATTACTTCAGATTGAATTTATAATAATTGAGAAGAAAACGTGGAGTTTATGATAAGCTCAATGAATGCCTTGTGTGGCACGGTGATGAGAAATATTGATTATTTAATTAATTAAAGAAAGAATTAATAAGTAGATGCTTAATTAATAATATATTATTAATTAATGGTAATTATGGGTGATAGCATATTAATGAATAAATAATTGATTTATATTAAAAGGTTAATGTTTGTTCAAATATTTGTTAAAGTGTAAAGTTATCACTACAACTATATAATATAAAGCATGAGGTGACATTTTGATAGAAACTATATAATAAAAGGATGTGAGCCACATGGGTGGACTTATGAGAATACATATTATATGTACATTATACAATATGGAACCAAACTATATGATATAAAGTAATGTGACACTTTAGTGAGACTATGCAATATAGAAACTATATAATAAGATTAATGAATTATATGAGTTACATAAATGAGACTTGTGTGACAATGTGATAGGTATAGTACATTAACGTATACTATATAGAATATTAAGTTAAAGTATGTAAATAATTGATATTCCATGAGTAAGATAATTGAAATAATAATACTGAGGGTTGGGATAATGTAGTATGTCACTATTCAATTAAATTATAAATTGACATTATTAAAATGTACATGGATTATATATCAATGTGTGTACATGTACCCCAATTTGCTACCATGTAATGTTATTGTGACATTAAATTATAACCTAAGTATATATTATATAACCTAAGTGGGCTTATATATGTAACCTTAGTATGTGGGATTTGCAAATGCTAAAGATATGTTGCCTTGTCCCAAATTAAGAGTCCCTCATTCTCTCCTACACGTGAAAGGCTACAAGCATATTCCTTCTTCTTCTCCCAAGTTCATCAACTAGCTTCAATCAAATGATGGCAAAGGGGAGTGGGTTGATGTGGTGGGTGGCAACTATTCCACCAAACATTGGTTGTCCATCATCTTCTTCCTTCCTCCAATGGTTTGATTCATGGTGCAAAGCAATTATATGGATATCCAATTTCCTATAAATTAGGCACTCCCTCTTCAATTCTATGTTGCTGAGTTCTTGCTAAGAGATATAGAGAGAGAGAGAGAGTTCTGAACATTGTTAGCTAGCTTTGTTCCTTCAAGCTCAAGAGGCATAATGCTTAATTGTATTTTTAAGATTAGCCATTATCAATTCATAAGATTTCAGGAATTCTTGTTATTTGGGTGTGTATGATGATAATAGTAAGTTATTAAAGTCAGTGTGCATGCCATATATACAATGTAATTGATTTCTAACAACTTTCATGAAGAAATTGACTGTTGGCTTGAAGCTCTATTCTAGCAGGACACTGTCTGGGCTGGAACCGGAGTGGCGTGGCCGCGCCACTCCCTAGTACAAATAGGGCGCTGCCGCGCCCTTCTGCAGAAATAGTTGGTAATTTTTGTTATGCCTTCTAATGTATTGAGCATGTTATGTTAGTTAGAATATGCATAAAAATCACCTTAAGATGTGGAATAAGGTTGCTATGTATATAGTAAGCAATGTTAGTTTGTTTTAGTTTGAGTATTTCAAAGAAAGCTTAAAGAATTGGAAAATAGTTTTGATAAACATTATGTAATACATGTTCTGACTTTATGTGCAAATGTATTACGTTATGTGCCTTGACATATGACAATATGTTGGTTATATTGGTAAAAGGTAATATAGACTATCCAAGCATGATTTGAAATAAGTTTTCAAGTAAAAGACTATGCTTACTATGTGTACGATAAGCCATGCATACTTTGAATTCCGAACTTGGTATCATAATTTGATTACATATATATACATGCACAAGAAAGCATGAAAAGAATGAAAGCATGATATGTGTGGACTTACTTTATATGCTTAAATAATTTTGATAGCATTCTAATAGATACTTAGAATTCAAATACGAACTTAATAAACCATTTACACTTTGAGTTTGAATCTTGTGAGCATGCTTATGTGTCCTAGCTATGCTTATATGAAAATATGAGGAATAGTAAGGGAAGTAGGTTTGCATGCTTGGTGGTTTAACACAAGATTTTCAAAGGAAACCTCAATAGTTTGGAAACTAGTTTTATTGATACATACATTACAAGTATTCTAAAATTTATGACCATTGTGATAAGATATCATATGCCTCTAAACATGATTGCCATGTATGCCTAGCTAGTCCTATGCACGATAAACTAGTTGAGCATAATTACGAACAAGTTTCAAGGAAGTGAGACATAGAACATGAAATGCATGACTAAAGTAGCTTGAACGTGTGTATATGATACTTAGTGGCCTCATGGCATATGTATAGCAATTTAACGTAAGAGATGTTGTTACTTGAACACTTAAAGCTTTGATTAGATAAGAATGGATAATGAATTTAACTTAGTGGTCAGTTTCTTAACATGTGTATTTATCATGATCCTTCTTATGCGTTCAATGCGTATTAAATTGACAAGGTGTTTATAAATTTCAAATGATAAGTCTAACGATGGTTGCGAACTACGTCAATTGAAATCATCGTGACCTATAATCTGATTTCATACTACACATGAATAACTACGTAGTAACATACGTATAGGATTATATTACTAAAACTTATGTGTATACTTGAATTTCATATCAAGCTTATGTACCGAATGTGTTTAGCTAATGAGTATCCTATACATGTAAATATATTGTAATAGGATTCGAAAGTGTTGATTAGCTTTACGTGAGTAAACTACGCATAAGGCAAGTATCCCAACCTTGCATTACTTTATTCAATGGATATTATAAGCAAGTGCTCGAACTCTATTCTTAATGAGCATTTATTGAATTTGCACTATTATTGTCGTACAAGTAAGCTATTGGAATTGCGATTCATATTGTATTACTTAAATACTTCGTGGATAATGATAAAGTTGATTTATATTCTTTGAACATTAAATTTTGAGTATTGAACTTATAAAGAGTGGTCTATGCCGTTCGATTCGGCTAGACTTATATCATGATTAGAAAGTTATCCAAACCAATTGATTGTTGCGGAGTCTTGTATTGACTGAGATGAACAACCTTCTTTGAAGGAAAGTTATATTCGTCGGGAGACCGACGTGCGCACTTGAGTACGATTGAATGTTATGCATAATATAGGGTACTTTAGGTTGATCACCTGTTGTACTTGTTTCATTGGATTATCAGTATATTTCTGTTAATTCTAGTAGAAGTTCATAGTCCTTAGTGACTGCTCATTATCCAATTATCATAAAATCTTAAATTGATTTAGCATTGAACTATATTGACATTATTCTGTCCTTAGCAACTGTTATTGAGAACTGTTGATATTTCTTGTTGTCTTGAACTATCACACCTTGCTATAACCTCTTTGGATTCGAGAACTATATTACTCACCCTTGTTGTTATATTACTTGCTGAGCAAACTTGTTGCTCATTCTTGCTTTCCCTAAAAACATTTCAGTTAAGGCAGAGCAAGTCGGACCTTCGGGCGCCGACAAGGGCAAGGGAAAGGCTACAGGGTAGCTCTTATTTATGTAGAACTTATGATTGTAATAAGAATTTATTCTATTATGTACTAGTTAAGGTTATGTATGCTTAAGTTATGTCTAAGCTATATAATTAATGTTTAAGTTACGAGACCTTGGGACGTGAATAAATTATATTAATTAAATGTAATCTATTTGGCAATAGTGATGTGTATTATTCCGCTGTGCGATGCAATATTTAGTCGTAATATTATTATCATGGTGTTAGATGATAGAACGTGACAAACCAAATTCGAGAAACCAGTGGCGGTCTGAATTTGGGGGCGTCACAGGTTGGTATCAAAGCTGTAGTTATAAACCTTAGGAGTAAGTGTCCTTAGATTATAACTTAGGAGAACTTAGAAGTTAGAAAGGAGATAAAACTCATGTAGAGTTTTCCTTGAGAGACTTAGTATGTTATGAAATGTAACTTCATTCTATACAATGAATTTACAATTTATTTAGCAGTCTAATGGAGTTGCTATTTGTTTATCTTGTGTTTGTGATTGTAGGATGGCAGACACAGGAGTACCTAGTAGAGTGGCAGAGGAGGAGCCCAGAGATATACATGTAGTATACAAGGCACCTCTAGAGGTTGTGCCAGTGCAGGCTATTGCACCATCCGAGTCTGATGACGAGGATGAGATCGAGGTGAAGTTTGATCCAGAGGAGGAGTCTATGGAGGGCGAGCCTATTGAGGACGAGCCTACAGAGGAGCAGCCCATGGAGGACTCCTACGATCCTAATCTTGAGGAGCAGATGCTGGGAGAGTACGAGGAGCGTATTCTAGAGTTAGACTTCCGAGTACAGGAGTTGGAGGCTGAGGCCTAGGAGAGAGAGTCTAAGTTCCAGAAACTGAGGGACGAAGACCATCAAAGGAAGCTGGCCATGCAGGAGTTAGAGGTAGAGATTGCTTACCGCAGGGAGGCAGGGATCCAGATTGGAACCTTATACCACAGGTCAGTATCCAGAAATGTAGACTTAACATAATAGTTAGAAGAGGTCGAGCAGAGGGAACTGAGTGAGAAAATTGAGAAGGAAGCACTCTGTACTCAGCTAGAATTAGAGGTAATGGATAGGATTCACTTTGAGGAGAAGTGGGAAGCAGCGAATGAGAGAGCAGATGACTTGGAGGATGAAGTCAGATGCAAGAAGAGGAAGATGAACAAGATGGGTTATGTGTTCCGTTCAGCTTTTGAGAGGGTGATCGATGGTGTATACCACTACCCAGAGGAGCAGGGATAGACCCTACATACTATGAGCCGAGAGTTGATGGCGTACATAGTACAGATCGAGTACAGGAGCGCTGTAGAGCGTGGGATAATGGGATGATACCCTTAGCTAGACTAGTAGTAGTTTAATAGTATTTACCTTATGTGATGTATATACTATGTTGTAATCCTAACTTTTTGTGTAAAGTGTGGGATAGTTATGTAAACCCCGAGTAAGCTTTTGTTAGAGGGGTAGTATGGTAGTATGTTAGTATTCCTCGTCTTTTGTGATATTAGGGGATATGTGATAACATTTATAGAAATATGCTAGGAATGATCATGTAATGAAACGATTTGGCATATGAATATAAATGAGCTTATTTCATGAACGTGTTATAAATTTTATTCCTTTTAGTATTAAAAGAAATACTTAAGTGATATGATTGAGTAATAATAAAATGAAAAATTTTGTGATGCAGAAAATGCCGCCCAGACGTAGACTAACTACACCTGAGGAATCAGTTAACAATGAGAGGGAACAAGTAGACCCGATCCAGAAGCTAGTAGATTTGCTAGGAGAGGCCTTAAAGTGAAGAAACAACGAACCCGTTTGCCCCAACTCTCAAGCTGTTCGAGTGACAAACTTTAAAGACTTTAGGAGTGTAGGACCCCCAGAGTTCGAGGGTACTACTGACCCGAAAATTGCGCAAACCTGGATAAAAGAAATAAAAAAGGCTTTCACTATCGCTCGTGTGCGTGAAGACCAGAAGACGGTATTTACTACATACATGATGAGAGGCGAAGCAAACTACTGGTGGGAAGCGAATCAGCAGAGAGCTGGAGAAGGAACGATAACTTGGGAAAGGTTTAAAACACTGTTTTTCGAGAACTACTTCCCAAAAAGCATGAAGAACCGAATGGAGGTGAAGTTCTTAGAGTTAAAACAAGGTGATATGACGGTGGCGCAGTACGCAGCTAAGTTCAACGAACTAGCGCGATTTGCAGAACACCAAGTTGGAGATGAGGAAAGAAAGGCGAGACGATTCGAACAAGGGCTGAAGCCGTAGTTGTTTAACAAGGTATCAGTTCTATAAATTGATTCCTTTGCAAAATTGCTGGAGAATAAAATCATTGCGGAAGATGGCAGTGAGGCCTTAAGTCTGTACAACAAGGAGAAGAAAGGAAAGAATACTAGAGGGGAAAGCCGTACTGGGGGAAACAGCAGTGGAGGAAGTAATTTGGGAAAAAGAAAGTGGAAAAATAATAACAACAAAAATAACAACAATCAGTCGGGAAACTTTCATGGAGGATTAAAGAAAAGGAGTGAGGCTTGTAATAAGTGTGGGAAGAATCCTTAGGCGAGTGCTGGAAGGGACGTGGCACATGCTACAACTGTGGTCAGGAGGGGCACATTTCACCCAAATGCCCAAAATTGAAAAAGATATAAGGATGTTTTGCATGTGGCTTGACGGAACATCGGATTAAGGACTGCCCGAAGAAGGGAAGTGGCGGAGGTAGCAGCCAACAAGGGGGAAACAAACTGATGATCGGCGGACAGACACAATCCAACCGTCCAACTGCCAGAACCTTTAACATGACCGTCCAGGACGCAGTAGATACGAAGGACGTGGTGTCAGGTATAATCTCAATCAATGATATAAATGCATATATATTATTTGATTCGGGTGCCACCTGTTCTTTTGTATCTGAAGAATTTGCTAGTAGACTTAACACACCCCGAGAATGATTAGAAGATCCCTTGAACATAGAGGTTGAGAATAAGGAAGTAATCCATGTAGGATTCGTTTATCGAAATTATCGCGCAAACATTAGAGAACATGAACTGAGCGTAGACTTGATTCCAATTAGATTAGGAGAATTTGACGTAATACTGGGAATGGATTGGTAGTATAACTATGCAGCAATAATTAACTGTAAGAATAAATGTGTGAACCTTTAGACTCTGAGTAAGTCTGAGGTAGTGTTTTATGGTAGTTCGTCGCTTAAGCAATCGTGTTGTCTTACGATGATGCAGGCCCAGAAATTTTAAGGAAAGGATGTGTAGGTTACTTAGGTTACATTGTAGATACTCGAAAAAATGGAGTAGAAATTAAGGATATATCCCTAGTAAATGAATTTCAAGATGTATTTCGGGACGATCTGCCTGGTCCTCCGCCAGACAGAGAAATCGAATTCATAATAGACTTAGCACCAGGAACTGCACCGATTTCAAAAGCTCCATATCGTATGGCGTCAGTAGAAATGAAAAAATTAATGATACAACTGCAAGAGTTATTAAATATAGGTTACGTGCGATCGAGTGTGTCTCCGTGGGGAGCACCAGTGTTGTTTATTAAGAAAAAGGACGGATCAATGAAGCTCTGTATTGATTATCGAGAATTGAACAGAGTAACGATCAAGAACAGATATCCGCTACCAAGGATAGACGACCTTTTTGATCAACTGAAGGGAGCAAAGTGTTTCTCAAAGATAGACCTACTAATAGGTTATCACCAACTGAAAGTACGGGAGGAAGACATACCAAAGACTACGTTTCGAACCCGTTATGGACATTACGAGTTTTTGTTAATGTCATTCGGATTGACTAATGCTCCGGCAGCATTTATAGACTTGATGAACCGAGATTTCAAGCCATACTTGGATAAATTCGTAGTAGTTTTTATCGACGACATCTTGATCTACTAGAAAACAGAGGAAGAACACGCCGAACATCTGAAGATTGTTTTGGAGGCTCTAAGGAAAGAGAAGATGTATGCGAAATTTTCTAAGTGTGAATTTTGGATGGAGAAGGTTCAATTCTTAGGTCACGTGGTGGATAAGCATGGAATCTCAGTAGACCCTACAAAGGTTGAGGCAGTAAGTAATTGGGAGCAAACCGAGAACACCAACAGAGGTGAGAAGTTTCTTAGGGTTAGCTGGGTACTATCGAAGATTCATCCAGGATTTTTCTAAGATAGCAACCCCATTGACAAATCTGACAAGAAAGACAGTAAAATTTTTATGGACAGACAAATGCGAAGTGAGTTTTCAGGAGTTGAAGAAGAGATTAAGAGAAGTGCCTGTGTTGTCACTACCAGATGATGCGGGAAATTTTGTGGTGTATAGTGACGCATCACACAAAGGACTTGGTTGTGTACTCATGCAACACGGCAAGGTCATTGCGTATGCATCACGATAACTAAAGGACTACAAAAAATGATACCCTACTCACGACTTAGAGTTAGCGGCCATAGTTTTTGCGTTGAAGATTTGGAGGCATTACTTATACGAAGAGAAATGTGAGATATACACGGACCACAAAAGTCTGAAATATATCTTCACACAGAAGGAGTTGAATATGCGTCAGAGAAGGTGGTTAGAACTAATCAAGGATTACGACTATGATATTCTTTATCACCCGGGTAAGGCAAACGTGGTCGCCGATGCTTTAAGCAGAAAAGAAAGGGAGAAACTATTTCATTTGACAACTCAAGACGAGTTAATAAGAGAGATGGAAAAATTAGAGATGGAGGTAAAAGGACCGGAGAGGTCTGAAGTGAAGTTATTTGTAATGGAAGCTCGTCCAACTTTGTTGGATAGAGTGAAGGAATCACAAGAGAAAGATGAAGAGTGTGTGAAAATCAGAAAGAGGATCATAGAAAATGAAGAAGAAAGATTCTGAATGGATAAAGACGGTATCTTGCGATTTGAAGGGAGAGTGTGGGTGCCAGCGGTAACCGAATTGAGAGAAGAGATTTTGCACGAGGCACACAATACGACGTATTTCGTTTATCCGGGAGGCACGAAGATGTACCGAGATTTGAGGCAACATTTTTGGTGGCCCAATCTAAAACGGGAAGTCGCAGAGTGCGTTAGTAGATGTCTGACTTTGCCAACGCGTCAAAGTAGAGCATCAGCGACCGAGTGGTTTACTACAACCGTTGGAAATATCGGAGTGGAAATGGGAGCATATTACGATGGACTTCGTGGTAGGACATCCAATCACACAGAAAGGTTATGATGCCATTTGGGTTATCGTGGATCAATTAACAAAGATCACACATTTTCTACCGATCAAGATCCGATATAGTTTGAATCAGTTAGCGAATCTTTATGTAAAGGAGATTATTTCATGACATGGAGTTTCGGTGTCAATTGTCTCTGATCGAGATCCGCGCTTCACGTCAACTTTCTGAAAAAGCTTGCAAGAGAGAATGGGAACGCAGTTGAGATTGAGTACCGTTTATCATCCTCAGACAGACGGACAGAGTGAGCGAACAATACAAACGCTGGAGGACATGCTTAGGACTTGCATGATGGACTTCAAGGGGAATTGGGACGACCACCTACCCTTAGTAGAATTTGGGTATAACAATAGTTATCATGCGAGTATCGGCATGCCATCGTACGAAGCTCTTTACGGGAGAATGTGCAGAACGCTATTATGTTGGGGACGAAGTCGGAGATCGACGAATACATGGACCAGAGTTAGTACAACAAACCGCAGATGTAGTGACAATGATAAGAGCCCGACTAGTAGCAGCTCAAGATCGCCAAAAAAAGTATGCAGATTTGCATCGGCAGGACCGAGACTTTAAAGTCGACAGTTTCGCATTCTTGAAGGTATCTCCATGGAAGGGAAAAATCCGATTCGACAAGAAAGGGAAATTGAGTCCAAGATTCGTAGGACCGTTCGAGATACTGAAGCGAGTGGGCGAAGTGGCATACAAAGTTGCATTACCCCCTGAGTTGGAACACATCCACAATGTGTTTCACATATCCGTGTTGCGACCGTACAAGGCCGACTACAAGCATATGATTTCTTATGAACCTATTCAAGTGGAGAAGAACTTAGCTTACAAAGAAATTCATGACTAGATATTAGATAGGAAAGGGCAAACCTTAAAAAATAAAGTTATTTCATCTGTAAAAGTACTTTGGCATAACCACGATGTCGAGGAGGCTACGTGGGAGTTAGAAGATAGGATGATGAGGGATTATCCCCATCTATTCGTGTAACCTTGTAGCAATTCCGAGATGAAATTTTTATAAGGAGGGGAGGATGTAATACCCGAGAATTTCCAAATATTATTAAATGAATATATTAATAGAAATGAATATTTATTCGAATATAAATATGTAAATGTTATGAGATGAGTTAATTCAATTACTTCAGATTGAATTTATAATAATCGAGAAGAAAACGTGGAGTTTATGATAAGCTCAATGAATGCCTTGTGTGGCACGGTGATGAGATATATTGATGATTTAATTACTTTAAGAAGAAATTAATAAGTAGATGCTTAATTAATAATATATTATTGATTAATGGTAATTATGGGTGATAGCATATTAATGAATAAATATTTGATTTATATTAAAAGGTTAATGTTTGTTCAAATATTTGTTTAAGTGTAAAGTTATCATTTCAACTATATAATATAAAGTATGAGGTGACATTTTGATAGAAACTATATAATAAAAGGATGTGAGCCACATGAGTGGACTTATGAGAATACATATTATATGTACATTATACAATATGGAACCAAACTATATGATATAAAGTGTAGTGTGACACTTTAGTGAGACTATACAATATGGAAACTATATAATAAGATTAATGAGTTATATAAGTTACATAATTGAGACTTATGTGACCATGTGATAGGTATAGTACATTAACGTATACTATATGGAATATTAAGTTAAAGTATGTAAATAATTGATATTCCATGAGTAACATAATTGAAATAATAATAATGAGGGTTGGGATAATGTAGTATGTCACTATTAAATTAAATTATAAATTGACATTATTAAAATGTACATGGATTATATATCAATGTGTATACATGTACCCCAATTTGCTACCATGTAATGTTATTGTGACATTAAATTATAACCTAAGTATATATTATATAACCTAAGTGGACTTATACATGTAACCTTAGTATGTGGGATTTGCAAATGCTAAAGATATGTTGCCTTGTCCCAAATTAAGAGTCCCTCATTCTCTCCTACACGTGAAAGGCTACAAGCATATTCCTTCTTCTTCTCCTAAGTTCATCAACTAGCTTCAATCAAATGATGGCAAAGGGGAGTGGGTTGATGTGGTGGGTGGCAACTATTCCACTAAACATTGGTTGTCCATCAACTTCTTCCTTCCTCCAATGGTTTGATTCATGGTGTAAAGCAATTGTATGGATATCCAATTTCCTATAAATTAGGCACTCCCTCTTCAATTCTATAAATTAGGCACTCCCTCTTCAATTCTATGTTGCTGAGTTCTTGCTAAGAGATATATATATAGAGAGAGAGAGTTCTAAAAATTTTTAACTAGCTTTGTTCCTTCAAGCTCAATAGGTATAATGCTTAATTGTATTTTTAAGTTTAGCCATTATCAATTCATAAGATTTCAGGAATTCTTGTTATTTGGGTGTGTATGATGATAATAGTAAGTTAGTAAAGTAAGTGCGCATGCCATATATACAATGTAATTGATTTCTAACAAGTTTCATGAAGAAATTGAGTGTTGGCTTGAAGCTTTGTTCTAGCAGAACACTGTCTGGGCTGGAACCGGAGTGGCGCAGACGCGCCACTCCCTAGTACAAATAGGGCACGGCCGCGCCCTTTTGCAGAAACAGTTAGTAATTTTTGTTATGCCTTTTGATGTATTGAGCATGTTATGTTAGTTAGAATATGCATACAAATCACCTTAACATGTGGAATAAGGTTGCTATGTATATAGTAAGCCATGTTAGTTTGTTTTAGTTTGAGTATTTCAAAGAAAGCTTAAATATTTGGAAACTAGTTTTGATAAACATTATGTAAAACATGTTCTTACTTTATGTGCAAATGTATTACATTCTGATATGCCTTGACATATGACAATATGTTGGTTATATTGGTAAAGGTAATATAGACTATCCAAGCATGATTTGAAATAAGTTTTCAAGTAAAAGACTATACTTGCTATGTGTACGATAAGCCATGTGTACTTTGAATTCTGAACTCGGTATCATGATTTGATTACATATATATTCATGCACAAGAAAGTATGAAAAGCATGAAAGCATGATATGTGTGGACTTACTTTATATGCTTAAATAACTTTGATAGCCTTCTAATAGAAACTTAGAATTCAAAGACGAACTTAATAAACCATTTACACTTTGACTTTGAATCTTGTGAGCATGCTTATGTGTCCTAGATATGCTTATCTGAAAATATGAGGAATAGTAAGGGAAGTAGCTTTGCATGCTTGGTGGTTTAACACAGGATTTTCAAAGGAAGCCTCAATAGTTTGGAAACTAGTTTTATTGATAGATACATTACAAGTATTCTAAAATTTATGACCTTTGTGATAAGATATCATATGCCACTAAACATGATTGCCATGTATGCCTAGCTTGTCTTATGCACGATAAACTAGTTGAGCATGATTAAGAACAAGTTTCAAGGAAATGAAACATAGAAATGCATGACTAAAGTAGCTTGAAGGTGTGTATATGATACTTAGTGGCCTCATGGCATATGTATAGCAATTAAACGTAAGAGATGTTGTTACTTGAACACTTGAAGCTTTGATTAGATAAGAATGGATAATGAATTTAACTTAGTGGTCAATTTCCTAACATGTGTATTTATCATGATCCTCTTTATGCGTGCAATGCGTATTAAATTGACAAGGTGTTTATAAATTTCAAATGATAAGTCTAACGATGGTTGCGAACTACGTTAATTGAAATCATAGTGACCTATAATCTGATTCCATGCTACACATGAATAACTACGTTGTAACATACGGATAGGATTATATGACTAAATCATATGTGTATACTTGAATTTCATATCGAGCTTATATACCGAATGTGTTTAGCTAATGAGTATCCTATACATGTAAATATATTATAATAAGATTCGAAAGTGTTGATTAGCTTTATGTGAGTAAACTACGCATAAGGCAAGTATCCCAACCTTGCATTACTTTATTCAACGGATATTGTAAGCAAGTACTCGAACTCTATTCTTAATGAGTATTTATTGAACTTGCGGTATTATTGTCATACAAGTAAGCTATTGGAATTGCGATTTATGTTGTATTACTTAAATACTTCGTGGATAAAGATAAAGTTAATTTATATTCTTCGAACTTTAAATTTTGAGTATTGAACTTATAAAGAGTGGTCTATGCCATTTGATTCGGCTAGACTTATATCATGATTAGAAAGCTATCCAAACCAATTGATTGGTGCGGAGTCTTATATTGACTGAGATGAACAACCTTCTTTGAAGGAAAGTTATATTTGTTGGGAGACCAACGTGCGCACTTGAGTACGATTGAATGTTATGCATAATATAGGGTACTTGCTGATCACCTGTTGTACTTGTTTCATTGGATTATCAGTATATTTCTGTTAATTCTAGTAGAAGTTCATAATCCTTAGTGACTGTTCAGTATCCAATTATCTTAAAATCTTAAATTGATTTAGCATTGAACTATATTGACATTATTCTGTCCTTAGCAACTGTTATTGAGAACTGTTGATATTTCTTGTTGTCTTGAACTATCACACCTTGCTATACCCTCCTTGGATTTGAGAACTATATTGCTCACCCTTGTTGTTATATTACTTGCTGAGCAAACTTGTTGCTCATTCTTGCTTTCCCTAAAAACATTTCAGTTAAGGCAGAGCAGGGCGGACCTTCGGGCGCCGACAAGGGTAAGGGAAAGGCTACAGAGTAGCTCTTATTTATGTAGAACTTATGATTGTAATAAAAACTTATTCTATTATATACTACTTAAGGTTATGTATGCTTAAGCTATGTCTAGACTTTGTAATCAATGTTTAAGTTACGAGACCTTGGGACGTGAATAAATTATATTAATTAAATATAATCTATTCGGCAATAGTGATGTGTATTATTCGCTGTGCGATGCGACATTTAGTCGTAATATTATTATCATGGTGTTAGATGATAAAACGTGATGAACTGAATTCGAGAAACCAGTGGCTGTCCGAATTTGGGGGCGTCACAAGACCTGTCCCTTGCACTAATTTTCTAGGCTGATATGTTTTAAATTTGGATTTGTGATCTGAAGAGAAGTTATATTCTGGGAATTTAGCTTCGCGTGGGCTTAAGAATCGCTTAAAAATATTTTGAAATAAAAAAGTTATGGCTATTTTAGCTAGAGAAAGTAAAACTGAAATGAAAGTGAAAAACTGTTATGAACGCACACTTTTGGCGCTCTGTTTGGGCTGCCTAATGAACCCGAAAAGGGGGTTTCATATTTTTTAAAAATTTTCTCATATAATAGAAAAAACATACTGAAATTTGGGAATTTTTTGAAAAGCGAGCAAGGCGTGAGAAAATTGCAAAGTGGCTTATTTGTTTTGGAAGGATGTGAGTTATTCGTAAAGCAAAGTGCGAAACTAATTTGCTAAGGAAATAGAATATTTTTGTATGAGGCAATGGGGCGAATTAACTTATGATCTATCAAAAATGTATAAAAATAATATAAATAAAGAAAATAATATAGTAAGCTGTGCTTTACTAAAAGTTATGTAATATCTGTTTAGAACCTAAATTCGCAAATAAAGGCAAAAGATATTCCTAAAGTGAAATATAATTGATTTAAGCTTCGAAATGTTAAATATTTACATATTAAACTGTGAGGGACCTTTATTTGGCTTAAAAATGTTAAAACGAATTGAGTTTCTAAATAAACTAATATTCCTTTTGAGTAATAATAAATAATATTAGTTTGTGTAAAACTAATAATTATTATTATTGGATATACATGCATGTTTTGTAACATATTCAATTATCTAATATGTGTGTGCATGTACATATGATTATATAGGAATTGTGGAAAAAACTTTAAGTTAAATTATAGCAGTAATCTCCAATCAAGACAAGTCTTTCAGTTCCTATTTGATATGTGTAATTGATGATGAATTCTTTTAATTTGTATTGCAAAGATATTACATATGTTGTGAGCGTAAAATATTAAAGTCAATTTATGGCTACATTGATTGAGTAAAGAATGTTGATTGAGTAAGGTACTCAATCTTTATATTTGTTATGTAAATTAAAGCATGTATGATATGTTAGTCTAATGAATATGATGTTTAAGATGAGCATATTATTTATGTGCTACGTGATGCATGAAAACTATTAGATCTTGTTGAGCTGTCTAGCTCATTCTTGCAAACTAACCATTTTTGCAGGTCAAGATTTTAAGGTAATGATACGTGCTAATTTAATGATATAGATCAATAGCAATTCAAGAAGATTACTTATTTTAGATGAGAAATAAATTTAATGTTTTTTATTGTAACATAATTGTTGAGTTGTAAAGTTCAGCTATCCGATGTATAATGGATATTGCTTTATGATGAAAGATTTTCTATAGTAACTTTGATGAAGTGATTCATTAAATAAATTTGAATCAAAGATATGTAATAATAAAGGTTGTGATTCAGGGAAATATAGAAAGTAGACATAAAAGTTTAAAATATTTCGCATTTTTAGTGATTGTATCATCGAATAATGATGTAAAGTTAGAATAAAGGTGTATTGATAACGACCGAGATTGAGAGTTGAATTGTATGAATTTTGGGGTCGTTACAGTTGGTATCAGAGCTGATAGGTTATACACCTTAGGTAAGAGTACCTTAGGCTATGACCGTAGTGGAAAAAAAAGAGTTTAAGTAGTGGTATAGTCGTACTCTTTAAAGGTTGATGTATAGTATCTAGGCTAAACGATTCCTTCAGGGAGCGGAGGTATATACGAACTAGCCATCGATCTAACTCGCTGTGAAATACAGTGTAGACGAGATGGAAAACTAGTTTGTTGGTTGTTTGTGGGAAACCATTCAGCTTACTATATTGAATGTTGTTAGAGACTCGATGTGTTCCGAGTATAGAGTTATGAATACGTATGATGAAAAGGTGATTCTTTTCACATACGTAGATGTATAAGATGAGTTATGACCTAAAAATATTATAAGAAGAAAATAAGAATGACGAGGAGTAAACTCGAATAAAATATTGAGCAATATGAATGAAGTTAGAAATTCTTAAAGGAAGAATTGGTAAATAAAAAAAGAAGATTCAAAGAAGAATCTTGAAGAGATAGAAAGATAAGAATCAGGAGTTACCTAACTCCAATAATCAAGATGACAAATAATGTTGAATAGACAAAGTCTATAAGATTAAAAGCATAAATAAAATCATAATATGACATGATAAAAGGTATAGATAAGAATATTGTAAAACAAAACGATAATGAGATAAGAAAATAATCATAAGAGAGATGATTATAGAATAAGATCACGACGTGATCTTTTAAAGTTTTAAAAGATAGATAGTATGTAATGATTGAATAGTTATAGTTTGATGCTATAAAGAGAATGTACTATGATATAGTACGATATAAACTCACGAGGAGTTATAAATGATGAGATACAAAAAGTTCGTATCGATCAAAGAGTAAGTTATGTGCAAGATAGAGTTAAGTGGGATTTCAACTGAGGACTCATGTGGTGGCTGAGTTGTACAAACCTTTGTATGGGCAGGGGTTTTGTGCTTACACTTGGTTTATCGCATGGATAATTATTGGAATGTTGGTGTCGCGCTATCGATATATATATATGGTGAGAAGGTGATTCTTGTCCCATGTTTATATTTGATAGTTAGAGTCAATTAAGATTAGATTAAATGATATTAAGATTAGGTGCGGTTCTTATAAGTCATGTTTATGGTAATTTCGTGACTCATAATCGAATGTATGTTTTTGAACCCCTAAGCGTGTGGACAGTCCCTGATCAGTTCTTGGACTACGTATTGCTAGGACAAGTTCTTAAACTCATATTATTGTGGCAAGTTCCTGAACTTCTAAAGTGTGGTAAGTTTGATGAACTATACTGGGTATAGAAAGGTTATGGTATAGAAAGCATTGATGGTGCTGAAGATGGATAGAATGATTAAGTAAGGAAGCGGTGGAGTAGAGATTAATATTGATGGAGGAAAATTGGATATTCTAAATCTTCTAGCTATGCTAGATTTTCGAAATTTAATGACTTCGTGCTAATGTTTGCACTTCTGAGTCTTGTGAAAAATATTGGATCAAATGATTGAACCAATGGATTTTTAAAACAGTGTTATTATTCACATGTCTATGCTAATTGCTTCACCTAGACAAAAATAATTTAAAATTTTCAAAATGTATTTTATATATTTATATGCATCATTTGATATATTGTATAAATAATAATCGAGAAAGTCATCAATGCAGTTAAACCTAGTGTTGGATGTAATCGTAGGATCGTCAGCCCATTATGGTATGTAGTATGACGACGTCATATAATTACGAAATCTTCAACATACCATTACGACAATACGGTATCATGATATTATAAAAATATTTATTTATTTTTAGTTTCCTTACACTATATATATAAAAAAAATATTTATTTAGTTGGTTATATATATATATATATATATATATATATATTTCGATTGATGTCCAAATTATTACTAAAAGTCTATGCTACTTGATTCAGTTAGATAAATATTGAAAGATGTTTATGAAATTCGAGCGTTCTTGACAAAGTATGCCAAACCAGGTTGCTCTGGTGCGGATTCAGATGTTGAAAGTTGAGGTGAACAACCCTATAAAAGGAACATGTTATCGGAGACAATGATTCTGAGTGTAACGTATATAGTCGTTACAATGTATAACGTTTGTGCACGACGTAGTAGTGCAATAGTTTGAACACCTAGAGCAGCGATGTAGGATGTTTACAGTCTGTGTGATTATTAAATATTTTTTTAAAGCGGTTTATAGTGTGAAGTATCGGGGGTGAAGCACTATTAAACCTAGAGATGAGTTCAATGTCTTGTGACCCTTCAGCTTGATTTGAGAATCTTTTAAATTCATGTGTTATTTATACTACTTCCTAATTATTGAGCAATTGTGGAAGATTCTTGTTATTCTGAACTAAATGTGGAAAGGAAGGTATTCCCTAGAACGGAGTAAGTTGTATAATGATGAATATATTGAATAAGTAAGGAAAAAAATTTCGAAAAGAAAAAGGATGAAGATTAATATAAAAAAAATCGAGGACGAAATTCTTAGAAGAATGGGTGAATGTGATAACCCGAATACTTACAAGATAGTGAATTGTGAAGTATATGAATTCAACGAGTAGAGTATATGGTAATGATCCTTAGAAAAGGGAATGAACGGGTTAAAGAATATATAATATTTAAAACATAATTAGGTTTAATTGAAGGTTATGAAATAAAACCTAGAATTTGTTGAAGAAATGAATGGAGTAAGATATATATATAACTTTTGTTAAGGTAATGTGTTAAAGTTATTCAACGATAAAATTATAAAGGAGATTGGTGTAAACCGAGTAAAGGAGGTTTCGGTGATTCCGAAGACGAAATCCTTATAAGGGGGAATATGACGAACGAGATTTTTGTAATTTAATGTGAATATTTATTGAAATAAATAAAGGTTTTTCGATGATTTAATTATTTAGTTGAATAATTAATTGATAGAATTGTGGTAGATTAATTTAATTATATGTGTTACATTAGTTAAATTAATGTGAAGAATTTTTATATTCAAAGTATGTATTTAATTGAGCCTATTTGATTAAACGAATTATTTAATAAGCATGATGTTAATCTAATTAATTTAATAATTAATTAGAGATTTAATGATGTGACATAATTAATAAATGAGAATTTTAATTATGTGACTATGTAATTTAACGTGGAATTATTCTATTTTATTTAATTGATTTAAATAAGATTATATGATTAATAGGTGTAACATTATTAAACTATATAATAAGAGTTTATTAAATTAAGTGGAAAGGAGGAATGAAGGAGCTAGCCAAACAAAGCCTTAGTGGGGGTTGGAGCCAGTTAACCCACTATGGAATTAACTGACGACCCATAACCCACGACTATTAACTATACGTAATATTATATACACACTATACATATATCTTATTCATCAGTCTTCTATTTTCATATTACAAAATATCAGAGAACTTTAGAGAGAAAAGAGAGAAGAAATTTGAGAGTAAATTGAGAGTTGAAGAATAAGTGTTATACATTCTAAAGCCCATATCATCATCAAACAGAGTTAGCAAGGATATAATTCTTCATCCCAAGTTATAATTACGTTGGATTATTTTTTTCAACAAACCCAATTTCAAACTCTCTGTATATGATTTTGGTGATGAATACTTAAGATGTAATTATATATGTGTTATTATATGATTATAACATGTTTTATATCTGGTATGAATGATTTAAAGTAATTAAATTCATGCAATTAGGCCTTAATTGGAGTTTTGAAAAGTTACAGAGTTTTTTCATTTATGTGTTTTAAAAGTTCTCTATGAAAGGAAAAATTTGACAATTGTTGATTATATGTCTATATATATATTACAAATTGTTAATAACATGTTATATATCATGTATACATGAATTTACAGTGATCATACCATGGAATTTTTTTTAAATTGGGTTTTCAAAGGTTACAGAGTATAAAAGTTGTATATATGGCCCATATAGCCTTTACGTACAAATTAAATGCTTTAAAGGTTCTCTGTAAATGGAAAATTTGGCAATTGTTGATTATATGTCTATATATGTGTTACAAATTATTCATAACATGTTTTAAACCATATATGCATGATTTACAGTGATTAAATTCATGCAATTATGCCTTAATTGGGTTTTCAAAAGTTACAGAGTATAAAAAGTTGTATATATAGCTCATATGGCCCTTACGTACAAATTAAAAGCTTTCATCAATTGTTTAACTTTAAATTGACGATTAAATACAATTATACATGTTTAAACGAACAAAACGGAATTTAAACGGACGGATTCGGTATATTAACGAATCTGTAACATCGAAATTCATGCTTTTCCTCAAAGTTTTACAAAATATTGAAAACAGCGAAATTAAATATTTTGATTTGTGTAATTATGTGATTTAAAGTGTTAGAAGCATGCTAGAATCGATTTATGATGTTCTTGTAAAGTTTATACTTCATGGGTAGCAATACAAATCGTTATATTTGTATAAATT
The DNA here is from genome assembly GCA_020205555.1 of Panax stipuleanatus. Classification (NCBI taxonomy): domain Eukaryota; kingdom Viridiplantae; phylum Streptophyta; class Magnoliopsida; order Apiales; family Araliaceae; genus Panax; species Panax stipuleanatus. The sequence goes on along the minus strand of CM035116.1, from coordinate 56,561,886 downwards.
AGAGTTAATTGGGATGTTCTGTGTGTTCTTCGCGAACTGCAAAATCTGGGTCTGCGTGCAGCGCGCCCGCGCTGCTCCAAAGAACAAATGAAGCGCGGCCGCACCTTGCCTGCAGAATTTCAGAAATATTTTTCAAGTGTTCAAATCTCAAAGATGTGTTTTAAAACTTAATGTAATGAACATGAAGAAATGTTGAGCATATAATAAGATGTTAATAACTTATATTATGTTATTAATTAATAAGTTAATTTCATAACTTAAAATCGTTATTATAAAGTCCAATAACATATTCAAAGACCAATGTTGTGATTCGATAGGTATATCGAACTATTGATTAATGGGTATTGTGAATGTATTGATATGTAGGATTTAATAAGGAACGTGAATTAATTGGAGCTTGTGCAAGAGGCATGTTTCCTAAACTCAAACCTTTAAATTGAGCAAGTTTCTAAACTGTACTTTTATTAAGCAAGTTCCTTAAGTTCTAAATTATTCATTGATGAAGTCTTAGACTTGTATTTTATATCGAGTAAGTTCTTGTTCTTAATTGTTCAAGTTCAAGATTTCATATTAGATGCTATAATTCTTTTAAAGCATGAATTCAATTATACAATACTTATTCGATTGTATACCTTTTGAGAATTATTATTCGAATTGAGTATCAGTTTATTCTGGAACCTTGTAAGACTAGCGACCTTATTGATTCGACTAGTCTATAGTTGATGAGTGTTCTAAATTCTAGAACTTTTATTGAGCTTATCCAAACCAAACTTCCTTTGGTGCAGACTCTGATGTCAAACTTAGATGAACAACCCTTTAATAGAGAATTATTTATGCTTTAGTGTTGAGATAGTGTGCACAGTATGGTACTAAGGGCTGATCCCACTAAGTACGAGAAGTAGAGTCCATAGTCTTTATTCAGAAGTCTTTGATTCACTCGCACGTTATTATATTGTTGTTATATTGTTATACTTGTGGGCAATCGTGCTCACTCTTGCGTAATAATAACATTGCAGTTAAGAACGAAAGGTCCGACGAGTCTTCCACTAGCAGAGGCAAGGGGAAAGTTAACAAGTGTTGAAGACTTGTTATTAAATTTTAAGAATGTTTATTGTCAAGACTTGATGTTGTTTAAGACTTATTTATTTGTTTATGTTTCGGCACAGATGTTTAAGGTTAGTTTGACCTGGGATTATATTTATTTTTCAGATATTGTAACCCCCATAAGGGGAGGATTTATTTCTATCTATTGCATGATTTGTATTTATTATGGGTAGATAGATAGATGATATTTGTACAGTGAACACCAAATCCCATGGAATTGAAGTACCCAGATTTAAGGGTGTCATAGGGAAAGGATGTGACAACCCAGATTTTCAGTCATTATTAAAATAAGAATTTAATAAATAAAATTTTTGTTATGAGATGTTTTAAGATTGAGTAATTATATATATTTGTTATATATTTTTAAATAAGTGATTTGGTGTGAAGAGATTATGTGTGAATATAGAAGAGAAATATATATATTCATATATTGGGAAAATGAGATTTAATAGTTAATTAAACTATTAAAGAAATTAAATAATGTTAGTTAATTTAATTAAGTTAAAATTTATGTTATGAAATAATATAAATTGATTTTCATGCCTTGATTGATGATGGAATTGTTATGAATTAAATTTCATAAATAATGTGAGTAATTCACTTAATTAAAATAATGAATTAGTGTAAGCATATTTATTTTAATAAATGAGGTAATATATTACATATGAGTGAAATATAACAAAGTTAAACAAGGAATTAAAGGTACATAATCTAGTTTATTTTTCTAGTTTATGTGTTCTTGAGTTTTCTTTTAAAATTGATGTTTTGGTTAATGAACTTGTGGGTTATGATGTTATATATGCTATTAGATATTTATAATTTTATAATGGTCATCTAAAAAGGATTTTTTAGAAATCAAATTCATGTATTTATGCTAAAGAAAATGAATTTGGGTTTTGATGGTAATGTGTGTTTTGGTTTACATTGATACTAAAATTAATGATGAATTCGTGGTGAAAACTTTAAATTGATGATTGATCGTTGTTCTCCTCTGTAAAATAAAAACAACGCAACTTGAACGGATCGAATTGGTTAAAAAATGAATTTGTGGTGAAAAATTACGCTAAACATGTTAAAAATATAAAAAATTAGTATAAACCAAGTCTCACATCGACTAAATTGAGAATTTACCCTTTTCTAATAATATAAATAGAAGGTTTTGGTCCTTTGTTTTATTCACCAACAATAAGGCCTCCAATTTCGAGAAAGGCTTTGTTGTGGGAGGACTTTTTATAAAGACCTCCTTAGTTAAATTTTTGACGTCAAGTGCATAGGTAGTTTGTGGAACTCGTATTTTCGGGTATGTTTCTTATTTAATTTTTGGTATTGTTATTATTTTAAATATTGTATTTAGTTTGTTAGTTCTTAGAAGATGTTAAATTTCTGGTAGTTCTATGAATTAGGAGTCCATCGAGTTCAAAAGGACTCAATTGGATATCTAATGGCTGAGTCCATAGAGTTCTATAATTTTTTGGTATATTGTAGTTCTTAGGTGATGTTAAATTTTTTATAGTTCTATGATTTAAGAGTCCATAGAATCCAAACGAACTCAATTGGATATCTAATGGCTGAGTCCATAGAGTTCTATAATTTTCTGGTATGTTGTAGTTCTATAAGTTATGAATCCATAGAATCAAAAACGGACTAAAAATGATTTAGATCGAAGTCGTCGTGAAAGTTTTCTTAAAGCATGTTAAACGATGAAAAACTTAGTCTGGGGGACTTTTGAGCCAAATTTTGGAGTAATTAATTAATCTGAAAAATTTTAAATTCAAGGGGGTGTTTTAGAGCATGTTACAAGCTTTCCATAGCCTCAAGAATGACCTAATTCCGATAACAGATGGCCAAGTTATGAAGATTTGAAGTATGTGTGAAAACTAGTGCACAACTAACCCTAAGAGACAAATTCGGGGTTAGTTAGATGTTCCAAAAAATTCTGGGCTTTTTGGGTATTATAGTACACTAAATAAGCTTTCCATAGACTCTGGAATGAACTAATTCTGACTTCAGAACAAAGAGTTATGACCTTTCAAAGTAGTCGTGTCAAAACTGTCCAAATCAGGAAAATCGAGTGGAGACATATTTCTTGCGCGAATTTTCTGGGCTGATATGTTTGGAATTTGGATTTGTGATTTGATGCGAAGTTGTAGTCCCGGAAGTTAGCTTCGCGTGGGCTCAAGAATCGCGTAAAAATGTTTTGAAACGAAAACGTTATGGCTGTTTTAGGGAGAGAAGTTAAAGCTAAAACGGAAGTGAAAAACTATTATGAACGTACACTTTTGGCGCTCTGTTTGGGCTGCCTAATGAACCCGAAAATGAGGTTTCATATTTTTTTAAAAATATTCTCATATGATAAGAAAAACTTACTAAAATTTGAGATTTTTCGATAAACGAGTAAGACGTGAGAAATTTGCAAAGTGGCTTATTCTTTATGCAAGGATGTGAGTTATTCGTGAAGCAAAGTGCGAAACAAATTTGCTAAGGAAATAGAATATTTGTGTATGAGGTAATGGGCCGAATTAACTTATGATCTATCAAAAATGTATAAAAATAATATAAATAAAGAAAATAATATAGTAAGTCGTGTTTTACCAAAAGTTATATAATATCTGTTTAGAATTTAAATTCGCAAATAAAGGCAACAGATATTCCTAAAGTGGAATATAAGTGATTTAAGCTTCGAAATGTTAAATATTTACATATTAAACTGTGAGGGACCTTTATTTGGCGTAAAAATATTAAAACGAATTGAGTTTCTAAATAAACTAATATTCGTCTTGAGTAAGAATAAATAATATTAATTTGTGTAAAACTAATAATTATTATTAATGGATATACATTCATGTTTTGTAACATATTCAATTATCTAATATGTGTGTGCATGTAAATATGATTATGTAGGAATTGTGGAGAAACTTTAATTTAATTTTAGCGATAATCTACAATCAAGACAAGTCTTTCAGTTCCTATTTGCTGGGTTAAATGCTTTTTTCAGTCACTGTACTATATGTCAACTTACAAATGGATAACTGAACATTTTTTTGCTTACAGTCAACTAACTGTACTCGATTTTTCTTACACAAAGTTAAAAAAATCGTTATAGTCTATTAACTTTTAACGGAAATGCCACATCAGCTGCATATGTGTAAATAAATTCTTATGTGGCACAAACCATCCCATGTGGCTTTCTTACGTGAAAATTGAGGAAATAATTTATGGAAAAAATGAAAGATTTATGGAAAAAAGTTAGCCAAAAAAACAAAAAAGTAATTGAAAAATATATTTAATTTTTTTATTATTAATTCCAAAATTTTTTTATTTAATTCTTTACAAATAACAATAAAAATTAGAAAATTTTATCAAAAAATAATAAAATAAATGAAAAATATATTTAATTATTTTTATAATTAATATCAAATGAATTTTTGTTTAATTATTTACAAATATAATTTAGGAAATTATAAAATAATTGAATATATGGATCTAAAAGGGAAAATTTATATCAAATGAATTTTTATTTAATTCTTTATAAATAATAATATAAATTAGAAAATTTTGTCAAAAAATAAGAAAATAAAGAAAAAAATATATTTAAATATTTTTATAATTAGTATCAAATAAATTTTTGTTTAATTATTTACAAATATAATAATATAAATTAGAAAATTTAACAAAAAAAACATGAAAATAAATAAAAAAATATATTTAATTATTTTGTAATTAATATCAAATAAATTTTTATTTATAATTAAGCCATTTATAAAATATAAAAACTAAAAATTTGCTAATTAAAATTAAGGGGAATATGAAATACATTTAGGGGAAAATAAAAGCAAATTATAATAAAATCAAAAAATTTAGCAAAAAAATACATGGTAGAAATTAAATAATAAAAAGAGTTATTTAGTTATTTTTGTAATTAATATCAAATATTTTTTTATATAATTAATAAAAAAATATAATTGAGGAAATTATAAAAATTTAAAATATTTTAAAATTAAAAATCTTAACAAGTATAATATTTGTGTAACTACAAAATAAAATATTAAATCAGATTTAACAGTTACAAAAGCATAAACAGAACAAATAAAATCTCATCATATTATTCATCTTCTTCTCATTGTTCATCTCTTCAACAAATACAAGCATACTGGTCTTCTTCCCGCCGTCCATCTTCAGCAAATATCAGAAGGATTTAACCCCCATTATCATGCCACCGTACCATCTACACAGCCGATTCACAACACAAAAAAACCCAAAAGCATCTTTTACAATGGTTTCAAATCTTCTACAATGAACCCAACCCAGATCTGTAGCCGAGAAACCCAAATTAGCTACCATCTTCATTCCAAAAAGCCTAGATCCGTTGCTATTAGCAATTACCGATTGTCATCTCGCTAGTCTAAAAAGGAGAAAAAAAGAAAAGAAAAGAAGATTCGATGAAGAGGAACATGCAATTTTCTTCCCAGATTCGTTTTTTGTTAGATGATCAATGTTAATTTGTATTTTATTGTAATTACTCTAATTTGTGGGCTGATTTTGAGAGGGGAGAAGGTGAAGAACCTTTTGGTACGTGAGAGTTGAATTGATGATGGTAATGGTGGTGGTGGTGGTGGTGGAGCGGTGGAGATGAGACTGAAGGTGAAGAACCAGTCGAGTGTTTTGGAGTAGGAGGAATTAATTGGGTTTTGAGACTGATTTAATAACAAATAATAATAGTAGGAGGAATTAATTAAAATTAAGGGGACTATTATTATTTATATATAATGACCACAAGTTATGGAGTAGGAGTAATTAATTGGGTTTTTATCTGGTGAGATTACACATTTGTTAAATCTGATTTAATCTGATGAGATTTTATTTATTTGGTATTAATAAAAAGAATAATTAAATATATTTTTCAATTATTAATTTTTTTTGGCTAACTTTTTTTCCTTAAATCTTTCATTTTTTCCATAAATTATTTCCTCAATTTCCACGTAAGAAAGCCACATGGGATGATTTGTGCCACATAAGAATTTTTTACACATATGCAGCTGATGTGGCATTTCCGTTAAAAGTCAACAGACTTTAACTGGTTTTTTAACTTTGTGTTAGAAAAATCGAGTACAGTTAGTTGACTGTAAGAAAAAAAAGTTCAGTTATCCATTTGTAAGTTGACATATAATAAAGTGACTAAAAAAGCATTTAACCCCTATTTGCTATGTATAATTGATGATTAATTATTTTAATATGTATTGCAAAGATATTACATATGTTGTGAGCATAAAATGTTAAAGTCAATTTATGGCTACATTGATTGAGTAAAGAATGTTGATTGAGTAAAGAATGTTGATTGAGTAAGGTACTCAATCTTTATACTTGTTATGTGAATTAAAACATGTATGATATGTTAGTCTAATGATTATAATGTATAAGATGAGCATGTTATTTATATGCTATGTGAAGCATAAAAGCTGTTAGATCTTGCTGAGCTGTCGAGCTCATTCTTGCAAAATAACCATTTTTGCAGTCAAGCTTTCAATGTAATGATATGTGCTAATTGAATGATAGAGATCAATAGCAATTCAAGAAGATTACTTATTTTAGATGAGAAATGCATTTTAATGTTTTTGATTGTAACATAATTATTGAGTTGTAAAGTTGAGTTATCCGATGTATAATGGATATTGCTTTGTGATGAAAGATGTTATATAGTAACTTTGATGAAGTGATTCATGAAATAAATTTGAATCAAAGATATGTAATGATAAAGGTTGTGATTCAGGAAAATATAGAAAGTAGACATAAAAGTTTAAAATATTCTGCATTTTTAGTGATTGTATCATCGAATAATGATGTAAAATTAGAATAAAGGTGTATTAATAACGACCGAGATTGAGAGTCGAATTATATGAATTTTGGGGTCGTTACACCAATGACACTAGATTACCTTTAAACTCTAAACTTGTGATGAACTGCCAGTCCATCTGTGTCAGCATCACCTCACAATCCAATAGATGGAGAGACTAGGTCTGGTGGAACTAGCACTCAGATAATGCCCGCAGATAACCCCAAGGGCAACGACGGGGAGGAATAGAAAAGAAGGCCTCGAAACCCTAAGTGTTGACGATGGCCTGATACTCCAGACGTAGAGTATGATATAAAGAGTGGACGCTGAACCAGTTCTCTCTGGGCTGAGTAAAGCCAGGAACCTGCATTAAATAGAAAATCTAGATTAAATCTTGTTCATGAGAAGGCAAAAGAAAGAAAAGTCCAGGATGAAAACTTCAGTCACCTTATTAGCGTGAAGGTAAATCGAGGGATGACGTCTCAAATCGCCCAAAAACTCAGGAATAGTCACCACGATGGCTGGAAGCTTCTTATGCGGAGCATGAGCGGAACAGGATCCACAAATGGGATATCTTCATCGTCCACATCATCCGGCCTCTCAGCCTTGATCGGACGAATCACAAACTCAGCCAACCAGCGAAGCGGCCGGGCTGGACGAGGCTTTGGAACATCAGAAGCTCTCCTCCGCCTCACACCTACAGAGACCCTGCTAGCACTGCCTAGTCTATCTGGATCCATAACCTGGACAAAATCTCTAAATCACCTCAGAAAGGGTGAGGTAAGCCTTGAACTTACGACTTATTAAAATTAAATCATTGCTTCATGCATATTCTACGTCCTAAAGTATGCATTAGTTAACATACATCCCCAGTAGAGTTAAAATTTCATGTTCATTAAATGCTCAGGCTTTTGAAAAAAATTTCGTCAGAGTCTCTTTTGTAAAACAGACTATCCGCATGCATATAGGCACGACTAGGTCGCCAATCAGCAGCACACCTACCCAAAATCATGAACAATTCATATAAATGAAAAAAAATTCAAAATTAAACTCCTCATGGCAGCTAAATTACCATGTGTATTTGTAGTTGAAAATCCAGGCTCATTTGTCCTCAATTAAGATGAGTAAACTGGCAAAAAAGTGCGCCATATGACTGTCTTAGAAATCAAATTTTTTAACATCAAAACATTCAACGTAGTATAATATACATATTTACTAAGTCTGAAATTTGTTATCAAGTCATATAAGCAAGCATATTCACTATATTGTGTTTAGAAGCATTCTATATGAAATCTAACGTTCTAACGGTCAAAACTTGAAAAGAAAGGATGTAAACATTACCAGAGATGTGCAAAATGATTGTACGGGGACGGAATTTGCAAAAATAGCCCAAACTCAGTAGATCTGAAGAAATTTTTTTGGATTTTCTATATAGTTCAAACTTGAAAATGACTTGTGAAAGCCATGGGGGGCCAAGTTATACCCATAGGGAGCCGCAACCCTACCTGCGGCAACCATAGGTGGACCTGCGACACCCTAGGGTGGGTCTCACCCCCTCCAATTCGGTTCAATTAAAGTAAAAGCGGAGTTCCCAGAAGCTGAAAAGTCAAATCAAGGAAAAAACTGCTGGTGGACGAGACCCATTCGCTAGCATGAAAGTCATTATCAACTATGAAGGAATGAATGATGAACTCCCAGATAGTGATGATGAAGATCGTGCTCACTTTTCTCGTAGCAAATAGAGGAACAATTCCCAGAAAAGCCTCGGCCATATCCTAAAGGATGTCTCAGTTGTCAATCAAGACAAGACGGACGAGCACACTTCCAGCATCCTCCCTATCCTTGAGGATCTAACCCTGGACAATTGGAGTAGTGTCCCTTGCCTCAGTCGAAAAGGGTAAAGGGGAAAACAGTCAATCTGCCCTTAATCATGCTTTTATTTACTGCTTACTTTTGATTGCACAGCTGGAGCAGTCACTTTTATCATGCTTTACAAATGCTATGTGTATTTAAGCAGTTGTATATATTAATGAAAGCACTTTTGTTTTTAGGACCCAAGCATTGGATGTGTGTGTCTCTACTAATGAGATGCCAACCTGTCAACATAACTCCAACCATGATGCAAGATTGAGCTTTGACTTGACGGATCTTGATCAAGAGGAGGAAGATGACTATGAGGTGCCAGATGAGATCAAGGAATGGGTCGAAGACAAACCTAAACCAAACCTCGACCAAACCTCCACCATCAACATAGGAACCTCCGAAACCATCAAAGAAATCCAAATAGGTTTAGACCTCACCTCAGATCAAAAAGCCGACCTGATCGCTTTCCTGACACAGTACCAAGATGTATTTGCTGTTGGGTTTGTACGAAATCGTGACGCAATCAAAATGCAAAAATTAGGGGAAGCATGGTATATCAGAGTTTAAAAAATTTCTACAATACCATTACCCGGATCATCCTTTATGCAAATTATTAATTTAAAACGATAAATAAGAAGTTATGGAATCATACCCTTGTAGAACGAAGCTTCCACAGGTACGAGTTCAACTCCTTGTTCTTCATGATCTACTTGAATTTCCAGGTTAGATTCCTTCCTTTGATCAACGTTATCCACCCAAGTGTTTGGCCTCTAGAGGTGATCCACCAAGGAAGAGGAATTATGAAGAAGGAAGGTGTTTGGCTAAACCATAGTTTTCTATCCTCTATAGAAATGGAGTACTCTCCAACAATTGAAATTTCATCAACTGATATCTATTATAAGACTCCTCTTATATAGATATTGGTCAACCCTTCTAATCCTATTAGACATGAGATTTCATTTATTTAATTAAACTTCTTTAATTAATTTAGGCTTCCCACCACATTGGGAATAATTAATTAAATTCATTTAATTAATTTCTCTCCTAATCTTATTAGGAATAAATGAGAGTACTAATATTAAATTAATTACTAAACTTCTTTAGAAATTAAAATAATAATAATTGTAATAATATTAATAATACTCCTCTTATTAATTTATATTTAATATTTTTAATTATTAAATAATAAACATTAAGCTATTTAATTTATTCTATCACCATAAATTAAATTAATTACACTTAATGCATTATTATGATTATGTCATTACCTTCTTAAATAATTATTCTTTCTTTTATGGTGTGACCATTTAGGTTCTTCATATTAAACCGGTTGTGAATAAATCAATTAGAACAATTCTAATCTTATTTAAATAAATAAATTAAACTAATAATCTATTTAAATAAATAATATTTATTCTACAATAGGGATAAGACTCCCTAGCGATCAACGACTTTTCAGATAATATAGATTTCAACATTAATCATAAAAGAACTTGTGAGTAAATAGTTACCATACAATTCAATACTTCCACCATTCAATGTCCCAATTAAATATAAGACATGGATGTACTGTCAAGTCTTATTTTATTTAATCATATGTATTTCGATTAGAAAATGCACAACTCCGATAAATGTAAATTAGAAACCTCTTTCTAATTTCATTCCATCTTGGCCAAGGATTCCTGGGTTGTCATTTAACGAATCACATAGGATATATCTCCGCTTTTACTAGAGGTGATAGATTCTTTATTGATCATTCATTATCTCCATATGTAACTCATTATACCCAAGCATACCTTATATATGCCTTAAAAGGCCTTAAGGAATATGTCAAAGTATAATTTGTTACATACAATATATTATGATGATCTCAAGTCCAAGGATCACTTATACTACTATCACATTAGGAATTCCTATTGACAGACGAATAAAACTCCATTAGGTATTCCATAGCGAGTCATGTTCAGTGAACTTATTCTCCAATAAACACCTACATTCTTGCTTCAGTGTCTCCACACAAATGACCATGAGATCAGTCATCCTCATCCAATGAGCAAGCAACATATGTACCAATCTATCCGGATTTACTAATCCCTTTTTAGTAATCCCACGATTGGGGACTATTTTAGTTTTTAAGCTTTCTAAGAATTTAGATCTCATTATCTCATCATGATTCTAAAAGCATTGCTTAAATCTATGGGTTATTTACATATTATAAAAAACAGCACCATGTATATAATTATATGCCTTAAATGAATATTTTATTAATAAATAAATAAGATTATTTACAAAGTATGTGCTTTATCATCATACATGATTGGTTTGTATGCACACTACTATCATTTGCATGGTCGCATGAAGATATGATCGGTCTATCCACAGACATTGTCATCCATCGGATGCCCATCAAAGAAGGGTTCAAATCCAGTCAAACAAAAGCTCAGACGATTGAAACCTGAGTGGAGTCTCAAAGTCAAAGGAGAAATCATTAAGCAATTCAATGCCGGGATCATCATGGTATCACAATATCCCGAATGGCTATCAAACATAGTCCCCGTGCCTAAACCAGAAGGGAAGGTACGAGTCTGTGTGGATTACCGGGATCTAAACAAAGCCTGCCTCAAAGAAAATTTCCCGGTACCTTTTATCCACATCCTGATTGACAATACTGCGCAGTACGACATGTATTCCTTCATAGACTGCTTTGCTGGTTACCATCAAATCATGATTGCTGAAGAAGACCGAGAGAAAATAGCTTTTATCACTCCCTGGGGAAGTTTTTGCTACCGACGACTATCCTTCGGCCTCATCAATGCCGGAGCAACGTATCAGCGAGCCATGATGGCCCTCTTTCAAGATATGATGCACAAAGAAATAGAAGTCTATGTTGACGACATCATCATCAAATCCCTGAGGGAGAATAATCACATAGACCATCTCAGGAAGCTGTTCAATAGGTTGCGCAAGTACAACCTCAAGCTAAATCCCGCCAAATACGCTTTTGGCGTCAAGGCAGGCAAACTGCTAGGATTCCTGGTGAGCAATCGGGGCATTGAGTTAGACCCTGCTAAGATCAAAGCCATTTCTGAAATGCCCGTGCCTCGTACAGAGAAGGAGATACGAGGATTCCTAGGAAGGATCAACTTTATAAGTCGATTCATTTCACAGCTCACAGCAACCTGTGAGCCCATCTTCAAGCTGTTAAGGAAGAATTCCTCCATCAAATGGAATGAGGATTGTAAACAAGCCTTCCTTGCCATCAAAAAGCAGCTTGTCGAAGCACCTATTTTGGTACCTCCGAGGGATGGAGTCCCCTTATTCATGTACCTGTCCGTCAAGGCCAATGCCATGGGCTGTATGCTAGGACAGAAGGATGATAGTAGCAAAGAAAGAGCTATCTACTACATCAGCAAAAGATTCAGCAGTGGGGAACAGAAGTATACCCTGATCGAGAAGATATGTTGTGCATTAGCATGGCCGCCATGAGGTTGCAACACTATTTGCATGGGCACACAACGTATCTCATATCCTGCATGGATCCACTAAAATACGTCTTCAACAAACCAATGTTAAATTGCCGACTGTCCAAATGGTAGTTGATTCTACAGCAGTTCGACATTGTCTGCGTGACTCAGAAGTCTATCAAAGGCCAATGCATTGCAGATTAATTAGCAGAAGCACCTTCAGGAGGGTTCGAGCCCCTGGAGACATATTTCCCAGATGACGGGATTATGACAATTCAACAACTCCAGTTAGAGAATACAGTCCAACCATGGAAAATGTATTTCGACGAAGTGGTAAACATGGAAGGTTCTGGAGCTGGGGTAGTGTTTATCCCTGGTACAGGTGATCAATATCTTGTGGCTACCAAACTTCAATTTGGCAAGACCAACAACACGGCCGAGTACGAAGGCTGTATACTAGGGTTGAAACTAGCCCAATCCATGGGTATCAAACACTTATTGGTCTTTGGAGATTCCAAGTTGGTCATCAGACAAACCACTACCAAGTATCTCACAAAAGAACTGCATCTGCTGCCATATCATAGGCAGGTCCTCAAAATGTCCTAGGAGTTCGAAGCAATAACCTTCGTCTATATTCCTCGGGGTTGAAATGACTTTGTCGATGCACTGGAAACGTTGGCTTCATTAATCTGCATATCCAACAGGAGCAGGTTTCCCAACATCCAGTTCACAAATCAAAAAGCCCCAATATACAGGAATTACATTGGAGAAGTATCAGATGAAATACCTCCTGTCAAGCAACCTTGGTTTCAAGACATCAAGGAATATCTCTGTGATGGATCTACACCTGCTGGTGCAAGCCAATCAGAGCGGAAATGGATTCTTAGAATGGCCATGAAATTCTATCTAAGTGGAGATGCACTCTATAAAAGGGATGCTGGAATAGGCCTGTTAAGATGCCTCGACAAGGAGCAAGCCCAAAGACTAATGAATGAAATCCATGGCGGAGTCTGTGGTCCACACATGAGCGGCCATCTGCTGGACAAGAAGATAATCAGAACAGGACATTACTGGATCTCGCTCAAAGCTAATTGCGATGATCACGTCAAGAGATGCTTTCAATGCCAAACACAAGGAAATGCCATCCACGCTCCTCCAAGTGAGCTGCATAACATGAGTGCACCATGATCGACTATTTCACCAAATGGGTTGAAGCAGCCTTTTTTCCTTAAGTCACCAAAGTGGTCATCATCAGTTTTATCAGAAGCAATGTCATCTGTCGATATGGACAACCGGAGGTGATCGTATCAGACAACGCCAAAAACCTGAACCATCAAATGATGGTAGAACTGTGCGGCAAGTTCCACATTAAGCATCTCAACTTTGTCATCTATCGGCCCAAGATGAACGGTGCTGTCGAAGCGGCCAACAAAAATATCAAGAAGATTATGCAGAAAATGTCTGCCAATTATAAAGACTGGCCTGACCTGCTACCTCTCACCTTGTTACCCTACAGGACGTCAATGCGTACCTCTACTAGGGCTACCCCCTATTCACTGGTCTATGGCGTTGAAGCAGTCCTCCCCATAGAAGTAGAGATGGAGTCTTTACGAGTGTTAATAGATGCTCAGATGGACGAAGATCAATGGTTGCAAGACCGATATCATCAACTGTCCCTGATATACGAAAAAGAGGGCCATAACCATTTTCCACGGACGGTTATACCAGCAAAGGATCGCCAGGTCCTACAACAAGAAAGTCCGAATCAGGCAATTCAAAGAAAACGATTTGGTGCTAAAGAAAATCTTGGCCAATCAGAATGAAGCCAAAGGAAAAGTTACCCCAAACAGGGAAGGCCCTTTCATTATCAAGGAAGTGCTGACAGGGGGAGCCATCAGGCTACAAGAAATGGACGGGAACGAGTTTCCCCAACTCATCAATTCAGACAATGTGAAAAAGTACTACATCTGAAGCACATGCATACCCGTATCTGGGTCCTATAGATAGAGTCAGGTTTGGCTTTTCACTAGAGAAGCATGAACTACGAATGACCTGATCTCCCTCTACCCAGGAGTACGTAGGCAACCATCTCTGGCGCGGTCAAACCAAATAAAAATCTAAAGAACTTATAAATCCCAGCATCAAATTCCAAAGCTCATCGAACCAAATTCAAACCCCAGATAAAACTCTTTGCAAACCTCTTCAACCAGAACTATGTATGACTTGGTCTCCTTCAACCCAGGAGTACGTAGGCAGCTATCTACGACGCGGTTTAACCCTCAAGAAAAAAAAATGGAAGACCAATTCCAAGACACCGAAGACAAATAAAAGCTAAATGCTGTCAAGCTGTCTGGTTACCAGACCCATTTGAGGAACTCCCTTGACACCTCAACTGTCAGTCCATCAAGGAGAAGCTCAAAATGCATCAACAACTGCGAGTCATGATGGAAGTGGTAATCACTCAGCGATGACAATACATATCTAAGTAGGGAAGTATCCCAAAAATATATTTATCTGATATATAAATTGCTTTATATACATAGTGCCCTGTACATGACAAAAATGGCTGATCTAGTCTGTGCAGGAAAAATAAAGCTAGTCTATGGACCCAAGGACAAGCGGGTCATCAATGCCAGCATAGCATCTCTCTCTAAAGATGGAGGAGCATCTTTAAGAGTAGTCCACTCAGTCTCTATACGGCTAAGAACATCTACAGTCATCTGCAGGGTGGCACTGTGGTCATCAATATAAGCACTCATCTCGGTAACCAAATAATGGGTGTAAGATCGGAGAGCAGTACTATCAGCAATGTGGAAATCACGAGAAGCTATAGCCTCATCCCTCTCTGCAAAAGCTGCATCTCGAGAAATCAAAGTCTCCTCGATCTCAACATATGCTGCATCTCTGGCTAAGCGAACCTCATCTAGCTCCATAATGGCAGTATCTAAAGCAGAGCGAAGCTCTTCCAGCTCAATCAAGCCAGTATCCAAAGCGGTCTTGAGACCATCCCTCTCAGCAAAAGCTAAATCCCTGCCAGATAGGGCAGCCAATAGCTGCGCTCTAGCTGAATCTCTCTCAAAGGTCATCCTAAATAGAGAATCTGACAAAGCTGGATCTGTCCCTGTGGGAATAACCGGGGGATCACTAATCAATGCTACCACCAAATCTGTGAACAGCTCATCCTTAGTAGGAGAATCAGAAACCTCCATGGGCTCCTCCTCGTCAGAATCCGCAAGTGGAGGTAAATAAGCTCTGCTACTGCGACTGCGGTCTCTGCCTCTAACCATGCAGAATATTTCAGAGAACGACCCAAATGTCTACTGGAGAACTCATCCCTCTCTCTGTGAGTCCAACACTCATAAACTCTAACCAAGTCGGCCGGTGACATCGATGAAGCCGACATCCTCTGATCAGCAGAATCCTCAAAATGGTGCATACTCTGCCACTGATCAAACTGCTCCATAACTGCCAATGGATGATAAGTAGTCATACCCCTTAATCCTGCCAAAGGTAAATAATCCATGCCAGATGCATGAGTAATGAAGCTGAATGGGTCGCCATCCCTGAGCATAATAAAACTGCGAACGGATGCTCAATATCCAACAAAAATGCTAACCAGAACTCTGAGTCGACGCAATCAAGCGGACAAAAGGAGTAAACTGTGGATATCTCGTGGGTAAAACAATAGGCATGAGGTCTAAATGATCCAATCGGCCGTATGTGTGACATCAACCACATATACAGCACGACCGAGCTACCTAGGAAAAACCCCGTTGGATGGGTACTGCAATAGGTGAGTGACCTCAGTGTCTCCGCCAAGATCATAGGGATAATGGTACTACCCTACCTAAGGGCTCTGACTAGGACAACCAATCCCACATCAAGGTGATCTAAACGCAATGACATGTAAACATACACCACGATGCACATCAGCAACATGTCTATCCTGGCTGTCTGCCAATCCTCTGCGAAAATGACGAAATCCCCGACGTGATGATCGTAGCTGTCAAGCTCACCATAACGCTCTATCAAGAAGTTAAGGGAGATCACATGCCCTGAAATGATCTTATCCATGGCTATGCTCTGCCAAAGACCGGACAGCCGAGTAAACGGTCTCCGCATATCACTTATAGCCGTTCGAGCACACGACAACTCTAAATCCAAGCCAATAAATCTCTGGTACTCCTCCAGAGTAGGCGAAAGCTCACGCCGTCCAATGCAGAATACCTGTCTCTCCAGCACCCATAAGGGTAGGACGCTATCAATAAAGCCGTCTGGAACCCTAAAATCTATAAAGGCCATCGAATGCCCCAGCATCTGGTCAACTGTCCCCCTAGCTGGGAAGGGCAGACTATCATACCATGACCGCAATGATGCCGCCACCTCTGACAGTGGCAAATGGTCTATACGGCTAACTGCAGACATCGTCATCTATAGCACCGTATCACAAGACCTTTCAGAGGTCAAGTTAAATTGCAACTGTCTGAATGCATACACATGATACATGTATGATGACAATGATATAAACATGATATAGCAGATAAAGATGACAGAAATATCTACAAAAAGCTATCTACTGCATACATCATCCCTATATCCTGGTACAAAGTGAAAGGAAGAATACAGGGAAATGGGGCACCACCACCCAGCTAATACAGTGGTCTATCAAAATGATGGCACAAATGTCGAATAGCCAAAATAGTGGCTGACCAAAAATATAGCTGCCATAGCAAACACATGAAGTCAAAGACCTTGGTATCAAACTGATCGACCTGCTCCAGATCCTCTATTTGCACAAAGCTGCTGGGATCAGGCATATCTGGGTGGTATAAGGGAGGATCTACCCCTATATAACTGCTACTAAATGGACCTAAAGAGGGGCCTACTCCAGAGCTGGATGGGTCAAATGAAGATGCTTCTGATGGATCTCGGCCAAGGAGCCTAATAAAGAAACGAGCCTGGTCCAACTTTCTCGTCAGATGTGTTATCTAGTCTGTATGAGTAGGCTCTCTAATACAAGCTATCCAGTCCATCATCATCACAGACCCCGGCACCATGTCTGCCATAAAATGGGTGGCACGAGTCTGAGCCCTGATAGTGAAAGGACTCCACCAACTATAAAAGGCAGCCTGGCTGTATGGGCCCTCTGATATATTAAAACCATCTATACCCTCCAAAGGGATGTTTGTCAAAGGCATGGACAATGGCCAATGATGCCAAGCAGGAGGAGCAATGGGAATACGGATCTCCCTTGTAATGCTCCGAATGGCACGCTCTCCAAGATAGAGCTCCTAGCCTCCCTCCGTCAACATAGGGACTCTACGGGTTGATAAATCAAACTCCCAACCAGTGGGGAAACCTCCATCAAATGCGACGGTCAAGTGCTCGGATGTGTACGGCGTCCAGGTAATCGAGGCAGCCGTCAAAAGCTCCAACTGCGGACGGGCATGAGTGAATCCCTCAACAATAGGGACCTCCATCAATATGGAGTGATGCCATCTCCGTCCACGTGGATAGGTCTCCATACCTAATGCTGAAACGGACCGTAGGCAAGGAAGCCTCTTAAATGCCCAAAGCTATCCATTCAAATATCAAAAGTCCTCAGTGACCAAGACTGCCAAAAATGAGTACAACAATTAAAAAGGTACAGAAAGATGTACTCACCAGTAAAAACTGATGGAATCATAACCAGACCTCCGTCACACCCTTCGAAAGCAGGCCCATACCCCAGAGAAAATAGGCAAAGGTATAGGAGCCCCAATCAAAGTCACTAAGGCGCTCTACATGCTGAGTGGCGCTGATCAAAGCAAAGGACACCGTCGATGAGTTGTCCGCCACAAAATAACCCCTGATGATCGACAAAAACAATCACCTCAGAATGCGATCTCTAGCCCTCTGATCATCAGGCTGAGGCAACTGCAAAGTCTCGTCCTGGGCATCTAAACTCAAGGGACTAGATCGGACTGCCCGACCCTTAAATGCCGACTGAGGGACTCCCAACAGGGATCTAACTGCGGTGAGCAAAATGTCAGACACGACAGGAACTGTCTCGCCCTCAAACTCAATGCCGGTGATAAATTTACAGTCCATAGGAGTCTTCATCACCTCGCAATCAAGCAAATGAAGGGACTGAGTCTGGTGGAACCAGCGCTCAGACAAAGCCCTCATATACCCCCAAGGGAAACGGCGGGGCAGGATCGAGAAGAAGGCCTGAAATCCCTAGCCATCCACGATCTCCCTGTAATCCTCGTGCAGAGTCTGATAGAGGGAGTGCACACTAAACCAGTTCCCTCGACGCTGTGTCAAGCCAGGGACCTACATCAAAAATCAACCCATGTCAAAAAACTTGTGCCCCAAAAATGGCCAGAAGATGGGAAAAAAGTCCAGAGAGAAGAAAGACTTCAAGTCACCTCGTTGGCCTGAAAAGATATCTCAAAGGATGACAACTCAGGTCGCCCAGCAACTCCTGTGTTTGCACAGCAATGCCCGAGACCTCTGCACGTGGAACCTGAGCTGGAACAGGAGAAACAAAAGCAGCCTCCTCGTCATCAATGTCAATGGGCTGCTCGTCCTATACTGGACATATCCTGCTCTCTACCAATCTGCGAGGCATCCTAGCTAGACGGACCTGTGGGACAGCAGAAGCCCTCCTCCGTCCAATACCTGATGAAACCCCGGTAGAGCAGTCGGGTCTATCGCGATCCATCGCATACAGCAGTACTCGAAATCACCTCAGATAAGGTGTGGTAAGCTTAAAACCTGTAGCTTATTAATCAATCAATCCAGCATACATATCTATGTTTTAAAACATGCATGGGTCCATCAAAAATACCCCGTATAGTCAAAATTGCATGTTTTCAAAATCCTAGAAGCTCAAAACCTGCATTGGGTCAGTAAAAAACTCCCCACAAAGTCAAAAATGCATGCTTTTCAAAACCTAAGATGTTAGAAAAATTTTGCTGGAGTCTCCTTTGTAAAATGGACTGTCCACATGCACATAGGCATGTCTAGGTGACCATTCAATATCACACCTACCCAAAAAATAAAAACAGTTCATATATATCCAAAAAATTCAAAAACTAGCCTCACATGGTCTCCAAAATACCATAGGCATTTTTAGTTGAAAGTCCAGGCTCACTAGGCCTCAAAAAGGATGACTAAACTGATTAAAAAGTGGAAAAATTGACTGTCTCAGAACCTGAATTTTATTACATCCAAACGTGCATTACAGTAAGATATGCATACATATCTAGACAAAAAAAATTTCACAGGTCATATAGACATACATTTTTCATACATTGCGTTTGAAAGCACCCTAGGTGGTTCGCATGCTTTTAATGGTCAAAAACTGCGAAAGAAGGATGGAAAATGTTACCTGCGCCACGCTAAACGCGTAGGAACTGACGGATTTATAATTTGACTTCCAGAACTCCGTAGATCTGAAAAAGAAGATTGAAAATCCTTTCGCTGCTCAAACGGAAAACTTGCAAAATGAAAAATCCCGCAGCACATTAATTAGTCCAGGCAGCCGCACCTCCAACCTGCTGCTGTCGCACCTCCACCTTTGGCAGCCCAGGTGGGTCCCACCTGGCCCGAGCCAATTTTAGTTCTAGTCAAAACGTAGTTTAAACAAGTCGCCGAATCAAATCTGAAGAGAAATCGCTACGCGATTGAGCGGGTTTTCCTGAAATCTTGCGTTCAAGTAGTGCAATCCTAACAAAAAGGGAAACTCCGCAGAGACCCTTGACATTCAGCTCGGAGCCATGTTCGGGTATCAACAGATCAAACTACGAAAAAGCTGTGCAAAAATTGCGCAAAACTGTCAAAAACTGCCATTTTCGAAGCATCAGGTACTGACCGGTGACAACGCAGCCGTTAGTTCCAGTCCAGCGAAGCACCGGGTATTGACCGGTGACAACTTAGCCGTTGGTTCAAGTCCAGCAAAGCATCGGGTACTGACCGGTGATAACTCAGCTGTTGGTTCTAGTCCAGCGAAAACATCAGGTACTGACCGTAACAATTCAGCCGTTGGTTCCAGTCCAGCGAAGCATCAGGTACTTACCGGTGATAACTCAACCGTTGGTTCCAGTCCAGCGAAGTTCGGGTACTGACCGGTGATAACTCAGCCATTGGTTCCAGTCTAGCAAAGTTCGGGTACTGACCGAAGCAGTCTCAGCCATTGGCTCAGCCCCAGCGAAGTTCGGGTTCCGAAAGAAGTAGTCTCAGCCGTTGGCTCAGCAACAGCGAAGTTCGGGTTCTGACTGAAGCAGTTTCGGCCATTGGCTCAGCCTCAATGAAGTTCGACTGCCGACCGAAGTCAATTTCAACATTCAGACTAGTCCCATGAGATGTCGGGAGACGATCTATGGTTGAGAGTCATATAATAATCCATCTTCACAAAGGACAGATGATGGAATCTGTTATACACATCCTCAAAGAAGATCATTGAGGTAGTATCAATCCTGGCCACTTCCTCAATACCTACAAATCTATCAAAGAGGACATCATCCCCAGTAGATCAAGGCGGGAAAATCTGTGATAGCTCACCCCCTCAGAATCTACAAAGCTATTGCAGAGGACGTCATCCCAGTAGATCTAGACAAAAAAATCTGTGATAAATCATCTTCAACAAACTCATCAGAGTCAAACAAATTATCGTGAATGATGTCATCCACCGCCGAGAATGACAAAACTGGCTCGCGATAACTTCCTAATACCATTAATGGCTATACCGGATAGCGTCATCCACAGCAAAGTGATAACGCACACAGCCAAAAGTAGCCTCGTTCTACTCCAAAACTCCCAGCTTCAAAAAGGCTCTGGCACTCTTTATTTCCAGTGTCTACTAATCTTTATCATGTCCATTCCACCACGTTACATGGACATGATAAAGAGGGGAATCTATAGACACTCAAAATTTTTCTTGCCCCAATACTAACCCGGTAGGAGGGAAAAACCGTCAATCAATCCAAATCCGACCACCGACGCCGATCTTTCAACCTAAATCTGATTTCCAATATCGGTAATCACACTCCGACAGTCAATCGGACCATCAATCAAGTTTCGACAGTCAATCGAACAATCAATCAAGCTCCGACGATCAATCGAACCATCAACCAAGCTCCAAAAGTCAATTAGACCATCAATAAAGCTCCGACAGTCAATCGGACCATCAATCAAGCTTCGACAGTCAATCGGACCATCAATCAAGCTCGAACAGTCAATCGGACCATCAATCAAGCTCTGACAGTCAATCGGATCATTAATCATGTTCTGACAGTCAATCAGACCATCAATTAAGTTATGGCAGTCAATCAGACCATCAATCAAGCTCCGACAGTTAATCGGACCATCAATAAAGTTCCAACTGCCAATCGGACCATCAATCAAGTTTCGATTGTTAATCGGACCATCAATCAAGCTCCGACAGTCAATCAGACCATCAATCAAGCTTTGACAGTAAATCGGATCATCAATCAAGCTCCGAAAATCAATCAGACCATTAATCAAGCTCCGATAGTCAATCAGACCTATCAATCAAGATTCGATAGTCAATCGTACCATCAATCAAGTTTTGACAGTAATTCGAACCATCAATCAAGCTCCGACAATCAATTGGACCATCAATCAAGCTTCGACAGTCAATCGGATCATCAAGCTCAACCTCGGTCTCAACCCGGGAAGTCAAAATCAACCCTGGTCTTAATCCGGGAAGTCAATTCAACCCCGGCAGCAACCCGGGAGGTACTAATCAACCCCGACCTCAATATTAGGCTGTAAAGTCAACCCTAGTCTCAATTTGGGAAGTTAAGGCAACCTCGACATCAACCGAGGACATGTCAAGCCATCTCCAGTCTCAATCTGAGAAACACAGTTCAACCCCGACAGCAACCCGAGAAGTCAAATTCAACCCCGGTCTCAACCCAGGAAGTGCAAGTCATCCCCAGTCTCAACCCAGGACGTCAGGTCAACTTCAGACATCAACCTGAAGCATCACAACAACTCCAGAGCAAAACCTAGAATGACCACATCAGCCTCAGAGACAACCTTGAGGTCAAAAGACTCGACTGGGATCCAAGTCTTGGAATCATCTCTCAAAAGCGACTAACGACCAGGCCGACACTACAGGCAGCCCCGGGAGGGGTACAACGGCTATTTCATCAACTCTCAACCGACTTGGTCAAACTAAATCCAAATTTACGCCACCAAAGTCAGAATGAACTCTAACGACGATCCCGAGTGGCAACTACGCAAGACAGCTCAACGAACAAACTGCGGGGAATCGAAGACCTAGTTATGAACCCGTCTTCCTGGACCAAGAAAATGTTTTTCCCATATCATTGCAACACTCTCAGCAAGAGCTTTTTGAAAAGGTATCGCACACCTCAAACGGACGCTCCGATCAAAAGTTAGAAAGTTCCCGACCGAACATTGCATTGCTCGGAGTGCACGTACTTTGAGACGACCAAGCCGAGCACATGGGCCCCACCTAGGGGAGCCGCAGCTCTACCTGCGGCTACCGCAGGTAGAGTGGAGGATCCTTGGCCTATAAATAAATGTGACCCCCATTCATTTTAAAAGATTTTAGAAATGCAGCGAAGCCCTGCCAGTTTGATTTTCTGACTTTTACACCTCTTTCAAACCCAAATATTTTAACTCCAACAAGTAGATATACCCATATACTACCACATATCAAAAAACCACCGGTAGATGTGGACGTTTAAAGCCTACTATTCGGAAAAAAGCCCATAGTGCAGCCCATTGTAAGTATTTTTACAATCAGCAAGTCAATACTACTACTTTGCACTGTTTTACACCTGCACATCAAGTTTTATCTTATAAATATGCCCGGAACTTAGTTCCGTGGCCGTTTTCATCAAAATTTGATATATTTTTGTACATAAATTCTATTTTCAACATTTTTACAACTCGAATTGACGATCCGTCAGCTCCAGCAGCTTCAATGCACTAGCACACACATTCTGGCAACTTCGTTGGACGGGGTTATCTTCCCAGTCCAGGGTTAGGCCCTTTTTTATATATATTTAACTGCAAATGTACTAACATTTCAATTCTGTCAAGCCCGTATGTTAAATCCGAGGTAGTTTACAACTTATATATATATTTACGCATATATAAGCGACATTCACCATCACTGGTATTCATATCAGTCCTTGTTGACAACATTTCTATCAATATATATATATATATTTATATATTTTCAGTCGTCTTGGACTATTTTGTAGCCATTTTACTGCTTTTGCACACTTCCCCATACTGGGTGCTCTCCCCAGTTACTGGGTGACTATTTTTCTGTCAATTTCAATTACAGTACGGGCACCGGCGTGAAAATCCATCGCCCTTTTTACTGAATTCATATATATATATATATATATATATTTCATTTCTGTCACAGCCTAGATCATTTAATGGCTATTTACAGTTTTTATAAATATATATATATATATATATATTTCAATTCAAGTCTGGGCTTGCGAGTTTAAACCCATCGCCCTTTTTACAGCTCTTATATATATATATATATATATATTTAACTATATATATTGCTTTATTCAATTTATTCAACTGCTGCATTTAACATTCATTTGTATATGAATTTGCACTGACATATCTGCGGGCGAACTAGATTTATCCAAATCTCGCCACTTCTAGCTTTCAACGGTTCAAACAGGTCCCGACAGAACATGGAAGTTATAATGGCTGAGATTTCTTTAAATCTAGTTATTTTTATAGTTTCAGCTTTAAAAGCAACCTCGCGTCCCTTAGATCGCTATTTAGTGGGAACGAGACGCTTCGGCCGTGCGAACCGGGATTTACTGAATGAATCCCTGGTTCTGGCTATCTTGGGATATTTATTTGCTTCTATACAAATTTGAATTGTGCAGGTTTTCTAGCCATTCATATGTGAGCCTAGGAATCGTGGGATTCATGATCAAACTGATCAGAATCTGATTCCCACGATGGACAAACTACGATTTACAGATGTACCCTGCCAGTTTTTCTATAAAATGTATATACACAGACCTTAAAACGGTTATCCAGATTTAATGTCTCAACATAGTGAAAATATAGATTGTCGTGTCAGCGTCCCTCCGATGGTTTTCATACCCATGAGGAGACCGACACTTTATATTTCTGTAGTCGAGGATGCTTCGCAGCCCGATAAATCACCACTTGCATGTTGCCTTAAGGCTATAAAGATAAAATTGAGAGTAGCGATATGCTTCAATTCCTAGGTCAGCGTAAGGGTTTAATAAAACCAGCTTTCAAAATATCACTGTCAATTCAATTCAAAAGCTTTTGCAAATCAAATTAAATTATGCTTTTTGTAAAACAAATCAAAGAATGATTTTCAAATCAAATCAAACCCTTCGTATATACGCTCAACGAAGCCTGTCAAAGATTTTAATCAATCTAAAGGCCCAATTTTCAAACAGCATTCACTCACGCATTCCAGTTTTAAGGGAAATATTAAAAAGATTGCGGTACCGTGTTTACACGGTAGTCGTGGGGTCCCTAACACCTTCCCCACACTTAACCAAGCCCCCGAACTCAAAACTTTGATTTCAAAGATCAAGTTTCGACATTGTCCAATAATTGGGCCTCTTTTCAAATCAAAATTCGGTTGAGTTGGTACAACCATTTTCAAAACTACCAACTGGCGACTCTATTTAAATCAAATCGTCGTCATATACACATGTTGGCCTCTTTCCTAAAAAATCCTTCAAAACCTTTTTTGCAATAAAAAGAATAAGGATAGAGATAACTTAGAAAGATCGATTTGAGGAAAACCAGGTTATCAACCAACCCGCAGTATTTCTTAAATTTTCCAACGTCGACAGTTGGCATGGACTATCTGCCCCTGGCTGGATTAAGGGGGGTGACCACTTACCATCCATTGGCAGTTATGGGTCAGTTTGATCAGTTCCAGAGCCTTCACCAGTTTGAAGGGGCTATTGATCAGCCGACATCAGCTTCATCTTTGTCGCCAGCCGACTTGATCAGGATTTATGAGTGTTGGCCTCATAGGAAGAGGGTTAATTTCTTTACTAGCCATCTGGATCGCTCTCCAGAGTATTCGGCATGGTTGGAGGCTGATATAGAAGCAGCTGCGGTTATCCAGTTAGCTCAGATTATAGATTCAGATCAGGAGGAGCCTCTAGAGGATCCTGATTCTCCCATTGAGGATGATCTGTTTACCGACTTGACAGCAGCCTTAGTTAGTGACCCTCCGAGCATTCCCTCCAAACATAGATCCAGCTATTGCTGATTCATTAGCTTAGATGACTTTCGAGAGAGATCAGGCTAGGGCTTTGATGTTGACAGCTATGTCCGAAAGAGATACATCTTTCATCGCCAGAGACGAGGCTCAGGCTACTCGGGATGCAGCATTAGTTGAGAGAGACGAGGCTCTATCTACCCGAGATGCAGCTCTTGAGGAGAGAGATGAGGTCCGATCTGTCAGAGATGCAGCCTTTGAGGATTTTGAGGAGGATTTAATTTCCAGGGATGCTGCTTTTGTGGAGAGGAACGAGGCCATAGCCACCCGAGATGTATATATTATGAACAGCACTGCCCTCAAGTCACATACACACAGCCTGGTTAGAGAGATGAGTGCATTTATAGAAGGCCATAGCAGCACCATGCAGATGGCAGTGGATGTCCTCGCTCGTATGGAGGCTGAAGGTATTGCACTTGCAGCTGCTCCTCCATCTTTAGATCATGTACAGGACACTATGTATATATCAAACAGTATTATATATCAGAGAAATATATTTTGATTCACTTCCTTGTTGGATATGTATGGTCATTGCTGAGTGATTACCAATTATTTCATAGCTTGCTATTGTTGATGTATCATAAGATTCTCCTTGATGGATTGACTGTGAGATGTCGAAGAATATCTTAGATGGGCCTGTTGACCAAGGAGGCTTGATAGTATTTGGGTTCTATAAGGTTTTGGTGTCTTGAGACTGGTTTTTTTTGGTTTTTTTTTTCTTTGATGGTCAAATCGCACCATGGATGGCTGCCTACGTACTCCCGATTTGAGGGAGATCAAGTCAATCGTAATTCAAATCTTGTGTGAGAGGTTTGAGAAGTGTCTCTTTTGAGTTTGGTTTAATAGGTTTTTGAAACTTTATTTGGTTTAACCGCACCATGAATGGCTGCCTACGTACTCCCGGGCTGAGGGAGATCAGGTCATTCGTAGTTCGATCTTCTAATGAAAATCGAAAGGATTTGATTGATTCGCAGGGCCAGGATAAGGTCTGGCATGTGCTTCAGACATAGTACCTTTTTATGTTGTCTGAGTTGATGAGTTGGGGAAATTCGCTCCCGTCCATCTCTTGCAATCTAATAGCTCCTCCTGTCAGCACTTCTTTGATAATGAAAGGGCTTTCCTAATTTGGGGCAAATTTTCCTTTGGCTTCGTCTTGATTAGCCAAAACTTTCTTCAGCACTAGGTCGTTTTCTTTGAATTGTCGGATTCAAACTCTCTTGTTGTATGATCGCGTAATCCTTTACTGATATAACCGCCCATGGAAAATGGCTGTAGCCCTCTTTACATCTATCAAGGACAGATGGTGGTATCGCTCTTGTAACCACTTATCTTCATCCATCTGAGCTTCTATTAACACTCGCAAGGACTCCATCTCTACTTCTATAGTAAGTACTGCTTCCATACCATAGACCAATGAATAGGGGGTAGCCCCAGTAGAGGTACGCATTGACGTCATGTATGCTAACAGAGTCAGAGGCAACAGGTCATGCCATCCTTTGTGATTGGCGGACATTTTCTACATGATCTTCTTGATATTTTCATTGGCTGCTTCGACATCACCATTTATCTTGAGCCGGTAGATGACGAAACTGAGATGTTTGATATGGAACTTGCTGCATAAATCTCTCATCATCTGATTGTTTAGGTTTTTGGCGTTGTTTGATACGATCACCTCCGGTTGTCCATATCGATAGACGATAATGTTTCTAATGAAACCAATGATTACCTACTTGGTGACTTTGGGAAAAGAGCCAACTTCAACCCACTTGGTGAAGTAATCGATCATGGTGAAGTTGAATCGATGTCCGTTGCTGGCTTTAGGTTCTACTGGACCGATCATATCCATTGTAAGAACTCGAATTTTTAGATATTATTAAATAAGGATTTAATAAATAAAATTCTTAAACTGTGAGATGGGTTCGAATAAGAATATATATATATATATATGTGTGTGTGTGTGTGTGTGTGTGTGTGTGTGTAATATGAGGTATGTGGTATTATATTACATAGGGTAATATAGACTATGTAATATGTGTTATTGTGATTTATAAATATATTATTAATATATATTTGTTACTTAGCGTAGAGAGGATTCAGTTGAGATAAAGGAAGTGGATAAATTCCTATCGATATTAAATAATTTATAGAATTATTTTATCATAGTAAGTTGGTGACATTAAATATCCTTATTATATAATCACCATATTCTTGTGTATGTGTATTAATAACTAGTATGCTTATAATATAGGTTATTGATAAATCTTAAGCTATCCGTGAATGGATTTGGATAGTGAAGCATGAGTTAGTTAAGAGAATTAACTAATAAGAATAAATATTGGTTAATTTAAGTTGAAAGTTATATTATGGAATAATATAATATGAGCATTGAACCTTAATTAACTATGATGATATGGTGCAGTGTTTAATTTACTTAAGTAAAGAAGTGGATTAATATATGCGTTGAATATATGATTATAGTTGCTACTTTTTATATATATTACTTAGAATGGTAATATGTGAGAAAGTATAATGTACGAATAATGTTAATATATATATATATATATATATATATATATATATATATATATATATATATATATACGTTATTAAAGAGAAATGGAAATCATTATATTTTAAATGAATATTTAATATTTGAAGAAATTATTTTGGGGACAATTTATAGTAACGAAAGATAAATAATTAGTATATAAAGGATATTAAAATAATTTCTAATATTGAATTATTTTAATATATGAAGGAAATGTTATTTTTAAATAATAATGTTACCTTATATATTTGAGATGATAGGTATGATTAATTAATATAGTAAATATATTAAAACGTATTTGCTATATGTAAATAAATTAATGGAAATAATTTATTATAATAGAAAATAAACTTATTACCTATTTTCTATATATAATGTACATGTGTCGTACATGTGATTATTTCTAATAGATATTATATTAATTATAATATCTTGAGACAATAAGTAAATTATTTTTTAATAATGAATATCCTTATTTGGAGAAAACATAATATTTTATGTTATGACTAAATACATAATTTCTAATGTATTTCCAAGAGAGTTTAGTTTATAAAAGGAAACTAAGTTATTTTAATAACTTGAGTTGCTATAGTACCGTAAGTGTTATAAATAATATTTGAATATTCTATTCGTAATATATTTATATGTGGACCTTAGACATAATAGTTCTAATTATATTGAGCATGTTATAAGTAGTAAGTGTTGAGAATGATAATAAGCTCGATGTAAGCTTGTGTGAAATGCCTTGTGTGGCACGATAATAGATCCGACGATTAATTAATTCAAGGATAGAGGAATTATTAATTCAAAAATTAATCTATAATAATTATTATTATTAATGGTATGATGAATTATTACTATTGCAAGTGATAGCATGATAATAAGTAAATTGATTATGAATATAATCAAAAATTATATTAATGAAGGAATTTCTACGTGAACGATTAATCAAATATTAGTCGTTATTGCTATTATGAGAAATAGAATATTAATGAGAATTAAATGATGATGTGTTGATTATTATTATTGCAAATAATAGAATAATAATAAGCAACTTTTTATAAATATAATAAGATTTATATTTGTTTAAAGTGATAATTAATCATATAAATGTTAATTAATCGATAACGTGAGAAGTTATTATTTTGAGCATAGTAAAACATAACCGTGTAATTATTTATAAATATAATGCGATTATATTTATTTAATTGTATATGCAAGCATGCAATAATTCAACCTTTAATATATGGTAGTTATCTTTATTAAGTATAATGCAATGTGACGCATTAATATAGCTATATATTATATATAGACTATATAGTAAGTGTTTATGTGACAATAAGTGTATGGGTAAACATTGATGTATAGTAATATCAATAACCATTGTTAATTGATAATGTATGCAATAAGTTATTATAATAACAGTTATGATGAGTAATAATAATAATACTCAATTGAATTAGATTCGGTATTAAAAAAATGTACATGGATTATATGTGATGTATATCTATGTGTAACCTTACTTGATACATTGTAATTGGAAATTTTACTTGTAGTTCATTTATAACCTAAGTTATAGGAAATGAAATATGTGTACATGATATGTAATGTATATATATAACCCAAGTGTGGTATACAATATATATGACATTAGTATGTTAAATGCAAGTTGCTGAGCTTTATTTAAGCCTTGTCCCTAAATGAGTGCCCATTCCATCTCATTTCTCAACACGTGAACTCCCTAGCTAGCTACTCTTTTCTCAACTTCAGCAATATAGAGCCAATGATCAAGGGAGGAGTGGAGATCATGATGAGATTTACCAACTCTCACCTACCATTCCTTAACCATTATACAATCTTGCTATACATTGGTTTGAAATGGGGGATAAGAGTATTGTCTGTATATTCATTCTTCTATAAATAAGACCCTCATCTTCCTCATTGCAATTGCTGAGAATTCTATTAAGAAAAGTTAGTGTGAGTATATCATGATAGTGTAGAATCCATTTAGCAAGCAAGTCAATTGTTTAACAGAGGTATAACTTCCTCACCATGTTCTTCATTTTCTGTAATTTTTTAAGTTCTTGATTCTTGAATTGATCATGAATTAATTGATTAAGTGATTGGAAGATGTTTATTAAGTGTTATATGAAGTTATAAGCATGATAGATATGTTATATAGCAGTTTAGAATCGAAATTTTTGTGAAAATTGTGAGTTGGGTTTGCAGTTCTGCCGAAGCAGGCTGTCTCTGCCCCTGGCCGGAACCCTGCGCAGCTGCGTCAGTTTTACACTGGCCAGCGGCGCAGCTGTGCCGGTACCAGATTCTGGTTTCTTTTTTTCTGCTACAGAACTGTTATATGCTATCATGTAATATCTTATTTGGCAAGCATGTGGACATGGTTAATATGTATATATATGTACGTAGACGTAGTACGAGCATGTATAACCATGATAGATACAAACTTGATGAAGAAACTTATAGTTTGAAAATAAACTTAAGGTTTTATAAACATATTTTGGCGTATATAAGTCATGTTTATATTCTGACTTTTGCGACACATTAGTATGGTTTAAGAATGCATGGAATGCATGTTGACTTGTGTGTATATGCTTCATAATGTGACATAGATATACGAACCCCACTATTGAACCTTTCTAACTAAAATATAAGTTTTGAAGGTGGATATTGACATAAGAATACCATATATACATTCTGACGTTTGAGACATGTTTGTATGACCTAGAAATACATGATTCATATGTTCACTTGCGTAGATAAGCTTCATAAGTTTTACAAAAATGAACTTTTAACATGTATATACCATGCTAACGTTCTGATTTTACAAACATATTGGTATGGTTTAAGAATGCATAAAGAGCATGTTAACTTACGTACATATGTTTCACAATGTAATGTGAATATACGAGCGTTATTAGTGAGCTTACTAATGAAAATATAAGTTATGGTCGTGCACGTTAACATGTTACCTTGAGATTTGGATTTTGATGTTTATGAACATATGTAATAGCACTCTTGGACTCTCTCATGTATCATACATGTATATACACCATGACTACATGTCGTGAAACCAAGTTTAGCATAAACGAAGCATGTTTTCAAACTAATAACTATAATAGTTACATATATGAAATATGAATATTCATGAACATGCCCAATATGAGTTATATGAATACTTTGTGTTTAAAGAACGAGCATGATAAACTTTGTGATGTTCATGACCTTGAGTGACCTTAAAATTGTTAGAATGTTGACTTAGAACCTATATCGTGTAAATTGAACATGAAAAGGTTGAATGAGCATGAAAGTATCCTTTAATATGTATACATGCTATGTCGGACCATATGTTAATACATGAATCCGACTTCGACGGTTAATAGAGTATATTTGCTTTGTTATGGCCTTATGTGTTAGTAATGATATATGAGAATGATTAACTCAAAAGATGGACTACACTAGCTATATGTAAATAGATTAGTGGTAGACGGGCATGTGTATGTAGAGAATGGTAGTAAGTACGTACGGTTAAAGTATACTTATACGTACATAGTTATTCTAAGAATACGATAAGAAAGTGAGACGAAGGTTCTAAGAACCAAGTTAGACAACAATGTAACCTTTATTATTACATTGAGAATGTGTGGATACATATAACTAATGAGTGTGATCTCTATGGTTAATATAACTGTGTAGGATTACACGAAGTGTGGATATTCTTAAGCAGTTAAGTCGTAGTTGTTAAACTACGAATCAGGTAAGTCTTTCAGTTCCTATTTGATATATGAATTCAATAACTGTTAGTTGAATTATATTATGCTGTGATAATGTGAACTTATATATGAACTGTATATGAGATATAAATGAGATTGAAAGTTGATCTTTGATGATATACTTGTTATGTGAAAAGTAACATGCGTAGTAAATATAAATTGTTTATAAATGCATGAACTGAGTATGATGTTGTATGCTATGTGATGCATGAAAACTGTTAGAATTGCTGAGCTGTCGAGCTCACTCTTGCAAATAACCACTTTTGCAGGTTAAGGACTTACGATAAAGACTTCGTGCTTCTTGATTGATAAAAATAGATAGTATCGCAATGAAGAATACTGTTTAGATTATTACTTGAACCACGTTTAGGTTCTAGGAGTGTGCTTGATATATACTTACGATGTTTAATACTTGTTGCATTATAAAGATGTATTAGTTAATACATAGAGGATATCGAGTTGAGTTGTAAACTTTTATACGATAATTCGAATATAGTGAATCATATTATATAGTTGATTCAAGAATTGTAATTGATTCAAAGTTATGGAATCAATAAGAAGAATTTATTTAAAGGATATTGAAAAGTTTAAGTTATTTCGCATTTTAGTAACATCGAATATGATGTAAAGATGAGATCTTGGATATGAAAAGAATTTATATTCTAAATTGTAATAAACAAAGTTGTGTTCTTTTACTAATGATTAAAAGATGTAATAGTTTGACGATAGTAGTATCGTGACTGCACCGGATCCGAGGAAAGAGAGGAACCCGAATTTGGGGGCGTCACATCCATTCCCCACATAGAGAAAGGCCATGGCAAACTCATATTGTGCAGCTCATTTGGAGGAGCGTGGATGGCATTTCCATGGACTTGGCATTGATAGCATATCCTGACGTGATCATCATAGTCAGCCTTGAGAGAGATCTAGTAATGCACTGCTCTCAATATCTTCTTGGCTAGTAAATGATCGCTCATATGGGGACCACAGACTCCACCGTGAACTTCATCCATCAATCTCTGGGATTGCTCTTTATCAAGGCATCGTAACAGACCTATTCCAGCATCCCTCTTGTAAAGTGCGTCTCCGCTCAGATAGAACTTCATGGCCATCTTGTGAATTCGCTTCCGTACGGCTTGGCTTACCCCAGCGGTGAAAGTAGTATGCATACAAGCCAATCATATATGATGATAAAACATCTACTTTGGAGACGATCTTATTTATTTATTAACAAAAGTATTAACTTATTAAAGTCATTTAATTATCTACATGGTGCTGTTTTTATAAAATGGAAATAACCCATAGTTTTAAGCAATGCTTTTAGAATCATTATGTTGATCATGCTAATGAGATTTAAATTCTTAGAAAGCTTAAAACTAAAATATTTCTCAATCGTGGGATTACAAAAAAGGGGATTAGTATATCCGGATAGATTGGTACATATGTTGCTTGCTCATTGGATGAGGATGATTGATCTCATGATCATTTGTGTGGAGACACTAAAGCAAGTACGTAGGTGCTTATTGGAGAATAATTTCACTGAACGTGACTCGTTATAGAATACCTAATTGAGTTTTACTCACCTGTCAATAGGAATTCCTAATGTAATAGTAGTACAAGTGATCCTTGGACTTGAGATCATCATAGTATCTTGTATGTAATGAATTATACTTTGACTTATTCCTTAAAGCCCTTTAGGGTATATAAAAGGGTATGATTGGTTATAATGAGTAACATATGGAGATAATGAATGATCAATAAAGAATCTACCACCTCTAGTAAAAGAGGAGATATGTCCTATGTGATTCGGTAAATGACAACCCAGGAATCCTTGGCCAAGGTGGAATGAAATTAGAAAGGAGTTTCTAATTTGCATTAAATGGAGTTGTGCATTTTTTAATCGAAATACATATAATTAAATAAAATAAGACTTGGCAGTAATTGCATGTCTTATATTTAATTGGGAAATTGTATGGTGGAAGGATTGAATTGTACGGTAACTATTAACTCACAGGTTCTTTTATGATTAATGTTGAAATCTATATTATTTGGAAAGTCGTTGATCGCTAGGGAGGCTTATCCCAATTGTAGAATAAATATTATTTATTTAAATACATTATTAGTTTAATTTATTTATTTAAATAAGATTAGAATTGTTCTAATTGATTTATTCACAACCGGTTTAATATAGAGAACCTAAAGGGTCACACCATAAAAGGAAGAATAATTATTTAAGAAGGTAATGGCATAATCGTAATAATGCATTAAGTGTAATTAATTTAATCTATAGTGATAGAATAAGTTAAATAGCTTAATATTTATTATTTAATATTTCAAAAATATTAAATATAAATTAATAAGAGGAGTCTTATTAATATTAGTACAATTATTATTATTTTAATTTCTAAAGAAGTTTAGTAATTAAATTAATATTAGTACTCTCATTTATTTCTAATAAGATTAGGAGACAAATTAATTAAATGAATTTAAATAATTATTCCCAATGTGGTGGGAAGCCTAAATTAATTAAAGGAGTTTGATTAATTAAATGAAATCCCATGTCTAATAGGATTAGAAGGGTTGACCAATATTTATATAAGAGGAGTCTTATAATAGATATCAGATGATGCAATTTCAATTATCGGAGAGTACTCCTTTTCTATGGAAAATAGAAAACTAAGACAACCACTCTCCTTCTTGATAATTTATCTTCCTTGGTGGATTACCTCTAGTGGCCAAACACTTGGGTGGCTAACCTGAAAATTCAAGGAGATCACGAAGAACAAGGAGTTGAACTCGTACCTGTGGAAGCTTCGTTCTACAAGGGTATGATTTCATAACTTCTTATTTATTGTTTTAAATTAATAATTTGCATAAAGGATGATCAGGATGATGGTTTTGTAGAAATTTTAAACTCTGATATACCATGCTTCCGCTAATTTTTGTAATTTGATTGCGTTACAATTTCGTACAAACCCAACAGTGGCATCAGAGCTAAACCTTTATGCAATTATTAGTTATTTTGATTTCATATACATATGGGTATGTATTTAGAATAATTTATTGGGCATAATTAATTGTATTAAATTATTATATATGGAAGAAAGAAAAAAATAACGATTTTTTTTTCTTCGTTCCATCCGTGAAACGAAAACTGATTTCACAAGGGTGAGCACGTTTTTCTCTACAAGGGTTCGCTCTTCGCTATGGGAATTAAGCCAAGTAAGAATTAATTTTTTTTTCTCCCATTCATTCTCCCGAACTTGCATCCGTGCTATTCAAAATTTCGCTGTTGAATTTCTGTGTTCTGTGCAAGGCCTGATTGTTTAAAAGGTACTGATTGATTTCAAAGTGAAGGATTTCAAAGTCTTCTTTTTAAAAGTGAATGCAGGAAGTGATTTCAAAAGGTATATTATATATCTATTCCGTTATATATTATATATTATATATAAGATATATATATAATATTAATAATTTTATAATTAAAATAAAGAGTTTATTTTAATCTTGAAATTGGATTTCATGCAATTTACAATTGCCCATTAAATGATACTCATATATATATATGGAATGTTTTAATTCATGAGATGAATATTTATTTATTGATATATATAGTGATATGTATGATGATAAATAGGGATTGATTATGAGACTATTGACCAATGTGATTGGATTTTATTTTAATTGAATGCTTGAATGAATAGGTTTTATTAAATGGGGTAAGCGTACCTCGTCTTCTCTGGTTTTTTCTTGATGTAAAATTTTATCTCCCTCCTATGTATTTCCCCTTGACTGTTGATCAAGGTTTCTATTTAAATTAAATAGTTTAATGTAATAAAAATAGTTAGAATTATCTTGAAGAAATTGGAGACCAAGGAACAAGGAGCACGTGAAGACCCATTTGTATGGAGCCCGGGTTTAAATGTAATAGTTACGTTTAAATTTAAAATCTTGCACTCCTAGGTTTGACCTTTTGGTTCACTTGGTGGCTCTAGTGAACCAAACTAGAATAAAAGTCCATAATCAATCTGGGTAGAATATAGTATTCTATATTGCATGCGAAATATTATATATATTATATTTTATGCAAACATGCTTCGCATGTTTAATAAAATGACGCGTATTTTATATATATATGTGCATGCACGCTAAACAAGATGAGACAAATAATAACAAATCCCTCAAAGAAATAATATTAAGTCCGAAGCGTTCAAATGATATTTGGAATATCGAACGTCGCCTTCTAGCATGATAAATTAATAGAGTATTAAATATTTAATATGAGCTTGTTGTGCTATCCACAAGGCGAGTATTGCATATTTAAGATGTTAATTAATCACATTTGATGCTTATCAAGAAAATTGAACGATCTAGTCTTGTTGTGCTATCCACAAGGACGAAGATTTTTCTTTTTTGAATTTATAGAAGTGCTAGGCTGGACTTAACTTAAATCGTTTTAATTCGGATGTGCACACACTTGACCATTATGATTTAAGAGGCAAAATAAAAGGAGTTATATAGTGATGTAATTGACAAGAGTTGTCTACCTATTTATTTGTATATCGCTTGTTGTGCTATCCACAATGTTATATACATTTGAAATGAGATCCTTATTCTCACTAGCAAATCTTTAATTAGATGTTGCCGAACTATATAAGTGAGGGTAATATAGTTTGATAAAAATAGTGGGAGATACCAATTTAAAATAAAGACCTAAATTTATTTTGGTATGCAAAATTAATAAAATGAATGTTTGCTAAAAATGTTGTCCTTTCACATACAAAAATTTGAAAATATCAAAATCACTAATTTCACTGCGTAGCATATTTGATGCTAATAAATTAACTGGATCAAATTACACGAACTGGTTAAGGAATCTGAGAAAAGTTCTCACTGCTGAAAAAATTTCTTTTGTCCTAAATTCATCTGTCCCTATAACTGTTCCAGAAGCAGCCTCTGAGGAAGAGATTGCCACCATTGTAAAGTGGCAAGAAGATGCATATGTGGCTCAATGCATCATGCTCTCATCTATAAATAACGAGCTTTAGCGTTTGATAGTAGTGTACATACAAGCCAATCATGTATGACGATAAAGCACATACTTTGTAAACAATCTTATTTATTTATTAATAAGATATTCATTTAAGACATTTAATTATCTACATGGTGTTATTTTTATAATATGTAAATAACCCATAGTTTTAAGTAATGTTTTTAGAATCATGATGAGATCATGCTAATGAGATCTAAATTCTTAGAAAGATTAAAAACTAAAATAGTTCCCAATTGTGGGATTACTAAAATGGGGATTAGTAAATCCAGATAGATTGGTACATATGTTGCTTGCTCATTGGATGAGGATGACTGATCTCATGGTCATTTGTGTGGAGACACTAAAGCAAGTATGTAAGTGCTTATTGGAGAATAAGTTCACTAAACGTGACTCGCTATGGAATACCTAATGGAGTTTTACTCGCATGTCAATAGGAATTCCTAATGTGATAGTAGTACAAGTGATACTTGGACTTGAGATCATCATAGTATCTTGTATGTAACAAATTATACTTTGACTTATTCCTTAAGGCCTTTTAAGGCATATATAGGGTATGCTTAGGTATAATGAGTTACATATGGAGATAATGTATGATCAATAAAGAATCTACCACCTTTAGTAAAAGAGGTGATATGTCCTATGTGATTCGTTAAATGACAACCCAGGAATCCTTGGCCAAGGTATAATTGAAATTAGAAAGAGGTTACTAATTTGCATTATTTGGAGTTGTGTGTTTTCTAATCGAAATGCATATGATTAAATAAATTAAGACTTGATAGTAAATTCATGTCTTATATTTAATTGGGACATTGTATGGTAGAAGGATTGAATTGTACGGTAACTATTAACTCACAGGTTCTTTTATGATTAATGTTGAAATCTATATTATCTGAAAAGTCGTTGATCGCTAGGGAGGCTTATCCCTATTGTAGAATAAATGTTATTTTTTAAAATAGATTATTAGTTTAATTTATTTATTTAAATAAGATTAGAATTGTTCTAATTGATTTATTCACAACCGGTTTAATATGGAGAACCTAAAGGGTCACACCATAACAGGAAGAAGAATTATTTAAGAAGAAAATGGCATGATAGTAATAATGCATTAAGTGTAATTAATTTAATCTTTGGTGATAGAATAAATTAAATAGCTTAATGTTTATTATTTAATATTTTAAAAATATTAAATATAAATTATTAAGAGGAGTCTTATTAATATTAATATTATTATTATTATTTTAATTCTAAAGGAGTTTAGGAATTAATATAATATCAGTACTCTCTCTCAATCCTAATAAGATTAGGATATAAATTAATTAAAAGTGTTTAATTAATTAATTAAAGAAATAAAACCTATTCTAATTAGATTAGGACGGTTAACCTAATATCTATATAAGAGAGTCTTATATCAGAAATAAGGTACGTGAATTTTTCCAAAGGGTTGGGAGTACACATATTCTATAGAGATAGAAACAAAGGTTAAGCCAATAACCCATTTTCCTGAGTTCTTCATCTTCCTTGGTAGATCACCGTTAGAGGCCAAACATTTGGGTGGCTGACATTGATCAAGGAAAGGAGCCACTACAGAGGAATCAAAGGAATCAAAGGAGTAGAACTTGTACCTGATACTATCATCTTTCTATCCTAGGATACATCCCATTACGTGGGCATTGACGGACAGGTACATAAAAAAGGGAACCTCATCCCTCGGGGGAACCAAGACAGGTGCTTCGATCAGCTATTTCTTGAAGGCAATGAAGGCTTTTTGGCAATCCTCATTCCATTTTGTGGAGGAATTCTTCCTTAGTAGCTTGAAGATGGGTTCACAAGTTGCTGTGAGCTAGGAAATGAATCAGCTTATGAAATTGATCCTTCCTAGGAACCCGCGTATCTCCTTCTATGTTCGGGGTACTGGCATCTCTGTTATGACTTTAATCTTGGCGGGATCCAGCTTAATGCCTCTATTACTTACCAGAAATCCCAACAACTTGCCCGATTTTACAGCAAAAACACATTTGGTTGGATAAAGCTTGAGGTTTTACTTATGCAACCTGTTAAACAACTTCCTAAGATGGTTGATGTGATCGTCCCCCTTTCGGGATTTGACGATGATGTCATCCACATAAACCTCTATCTCCTTATGCATCATGTCATGAAACAGGGCCATCATGGCTCGCTGATATGTGGCACTGGCATTAATGAGGGCGAAGGATAATTGCCTATAACAGAATGTTCCCCAGGGAGTGATGAAAGCTATTTTCACCATATCCTCTTCAGCGACCATGATTTGATGGTAACCAGCAAAGCAATCCACAAAAAAATACATGTCGTACTGCGCGGTATTGTCTATCAAGATGTGGATGAAAGGTACCGGGAAATTATCTTTGAGATAAGCTTTGTTTAAATCCCTATAATCTACACATACTCGTACCTTTCCTCCAGGCTTAGGCACAGGGACTATATTTGATAGCCACTTCGGGTATGTTGATACCATGATGATACCGACTTTAAATTGTTTGACTACCTCTTCTTTAACTTTCAGACTTCATTCGGGTTTCAATCATCTGAGCTTTTGCTTAACTGGATTAAATCCATCTTTGATGGGGAGTCGATGGATGACAATGTCAGTAGACCAGTCGATCATGTCTTCATGCGACCATGAAAATATATCGTGGAACTGTGTTAGGATTTCAATCAGACTAGCTCTTTGTTCTTGGGTGAGGTCTAGGCCTATCTGGATTTCTTTGAGGTTTTCTGAGGTTTCGATATTAACAGTGGTGGTCTAATCGAGGTTTGGATTGGGTTTGTCTTCGACCTATTCTTTGATCTCCTCGGGCACCTCATAGTCATCTACCTCCTCTTGGTCAATCTCCATCAAGTCGAAGTTCCGTTCTACATCAAAGTTGTAATCACAGTGACAGGTTGGCATCTCATCATCAGTGACACACAAATCCAATTCTAGAGTCCTGAAAATAAAATGTTTTCTCTTTAATATATGAAACTGCTTAAAAAAACAAAGCATTTAGCAAAGCATGACAAAAATTACTGCTATAGCTGTGCAACCAAAATAAGCTGTAAATAAAACCATGTTACAGGGCAGACGTACTCTCTACCCTTTTACGCTTTTTGAATGAGGCAAGGGAAGCTGATCCAGTTGTTTAGAGTCAAATCCTCATGAATAAGGAGGATACAAGATTTGTGGTCGTCTGTCTCTTCCTTGATGATGACTAAGACATCCTTCAGATCAGAGCCGAGGTTTTTCTTTAAACTGCCCTCCTTTTCTTTCTTGATGTGAGGAATTGGGATCTGATCCTCTTCATCACTGTTTGGGATATCATCATTCATACCTTCATAGTGCATCAGGAAATATATGTTAGCAAATGGGTCACGCCCTTTGTACAGGAACTTTTATTTTCCCTTTTTGCTATCCCCCTCAGGCTTTAGGGCTTTTCTATCACTTATTGGTATGACTGGAGGAAATAGCATTGCTGACACAACAGTATGAATCTTCCTTATTGGCTTCACAGATCCGGCATCAGTGAGGTTTGGCAATAGTATAGCGGAAGCATGATCCTTTGGATGCTTATATGGGTTCTGGTGGTTTGACCCTGATGAATAGCCTAATCCGGCTTTCCCTAACTGGCTCGGGATCTGCACCAGACTTTTGATACCTTGATGATCCTTTCCTAACCCTTCTCCAGGATGGAAACCCAAAAATACCATCTCATAGCCCATTGTCATTACTTAGGGGGAGACTTTTGGCTTCAAAGCTGGTGCCCCGACTGGTAAGTACTGAATATTTCTCACCTCCAATGCTTGAAAACTTGCATGTTCAATCCCTGCTTCTAGACTGATCACCGGCATGTCTCCCTGTATGTAGACAGGATACTCTGGTTCGGCATTCACCATGACTAGGTTGTCATTGATAATGTACTTGAGCTGCTGATGTAGGGTGGAGGGCACTACTTCTGCCATGTGGATCCACGGACTCCCCAGCAATAAGTTGTATCAGGTGGCAATGTTGAGTACCTAGAAGGATACATAGAAGGTGTGGGGACCAATCTCTAGTGGCAGCTCAATCTCTCCCACAACTTCTCGGCGAGACCCATTGAAAACCCAGATAACTACATGGCGGTTGATCTTCATTCTCTCCAAGGAATCAGAGGGACAGATGTTTAGGGACGATCCTCCATCAACCAGCACACCTCCGATCACATACCCTGAGGACATCACTACTATGTGTAGTGACTTGCAATGGCCCGTCCCTTATGCGGGTATATCATCGTCAGTGAAGGATATCACATTGCTATTGAAGATATGTTCTATTACGTGACAGAATTTATCAGCATCCACTGTCCTTGGCAGATGGGTTTCTTCCAATTCTTTCACTAGAATATTGCGATGATCCACCAAGGATAAAACCAAGTCTAGGATGGACATTTGCTTGGGTGCATCCTTTAAGCTTTGCACCACCTTGATCTCATTATGCCCCATCTTGCTGAGGAACTCTTCGATTTTCTCTTCAGCCACCTTTTCTTTGGCCGTGGTAACTGGATTGATCACACGCTGGGGCATGTACAATGGATTCTCCTTGGATATGATGGCGATGTTGTTTGAGGTGGACCTTTGATCATTCCCATAGTTTCGTGGTACCCTCTTTAGAATGATCACTAGATATTGGGGTCTGAAAGGCAGTGTTAAAGGCTCGGGTGCAGCTACCTTCACAGAATTATGTGCTTCTTGGACCCCTTTCCCTTGCAATATTAGGGGTGTCACGGCTAGCTCCTTCTTACAGAAAATAAGAGCGACTGTTTCTTGATTCCATGGCGTGGGAATAAATAATATTTCCTCATAGGGAAGGCCATAGGTTTGATTCCCTTTTACCAGCTCACCGCTATCAATCATATTCTGAATCAAGTGACGAATTCCCCAGAAATCCTCGGTGTCATGACCGGGTGCATTAGAATGATACTGGCAGATCCTGTCAGGTTTGAATTTTTTGGATCGAGGGTTCACCGGGGGTAACAAATCTGTAACCATCCCCTTATTGATTAGCATTTGGAGGATTTCTTTCATCGGCTGGTTAAGATTAGTGAAATTCCTCTAAAAGGCAAACTCCCTTTCTGC
Source organism: Panax stipuleanatus (assembly GCA_020205555.1). Taxonomy (NCBI): domain Eukaryota; kingdom Viridiplantae; phylum Streptophyta; class Magnoliopsida; order Apiales; family Araliaceae; genus Panax; species Panax stipuleanatus. The sequence continues at coordinate 56,519,806 of CM035116.1, read as the reverse complement.
TTGAAACTTTTCCTCCTTGGCCACCTTGTCGGCCCAGAGTTCATGCTCATGAAACCGGTAATGATCCCTCATAGCGATGGGGTTAATTTTCGGTGTAGGAGGACTCGCTTCAGACTCGTTGGACTGGTTTTTCAGCTGCCTGGTTACCTGATGTTGGTATACGACCAAATCCGCTAACTGTCTAATATATTTATTAATGGACTTGATTTTCTGTTCTATCAAGAATCGCCTTTCTGATAACTCCCTACTGTCTGGGCTACTGGTACTGGATTAAGTTCCTTCCCCGATATATCGGAGGTATTTGGATCCTTCTCCATTCTTCGTGCTAATCATATTGACATTCTTCTCTTTGTACGGAGGGAGAGGATTGTCTTGCACGTGCAGTTGCTCTGGTTTGGTCACCACAATCTCTCCATTGTCTATCAAATATTAGATTTTGTGCTTGAGGGCCCAACAGTCCTGTGTATCGTGACCCGGAGATCCGGAATGGTATGCGCACTTCTTACTTGGCCCGAAATTCCTTCCACCGGTACTGGTTGGTGGAAGGAGCTGAACAATCTTCTTCTGTGCTGTCAATAGTTTCAGGACATTCTCGAGTGAATCCCTTAAAGGGGTGAACATTCTCCGACGTCTGGCCTCCAAATTTTTCTGAAATGGAGGGAGAAGGCTGGGCTGGAGCTTGAAAAGGGGAATAGTTATTCCTTTGAATGGGCATACTGCTCGACTTGCTCCTCTAATTTTGTCCTTGCAGTATTAAGGACACTTCCTCATCTTTTTTCTTGTGTACTCTCCGGGGATTACTCCCATAACTCCCGGACTGAATATGCTCGGCAACGACTTCCAAGGCTGTAAAATCCTTCATCTTCCCAGATTTTAGCCCCATTTCAGCCATCTCTCCTTGTTTGATCATCTCCGAGAATGGTTTTCCTATGCCTGCTAGGACCCTTTCGTAATACGGAGCTTCTTGGATGTCAATGAAGGTCATGACTATCTCAGACTCAGTCATAGGCTGGGTAACTTGTGCTTCCACCCGCCTCCATCGTTAGGCATAATCTCTGACTAACTCATCGTTCTGTTTCTTGATTTTGGTGATCTAGTATCTGTCCGGAGCCATTTGGGACAAAAAGCTATATTGATTGAGGAAGTCATGTGATAACTCTTCCCAACTGTGAATTTTGGAATTATCCAAATGAGCATACCAGGCTCTAGCCCATCCGGTCAAACTCTTCTGGAACAATTACATTCTGAGCTTCTCATCCTCTGCATAGGATCCGAGCTCTCCAATGAATACTTTCAAATGGGTGTATGGGTCTCCCAATCCATCATATTTCTCAAAATCAGGGAATTAAAACTTTTTTGGATAACGAGCCCCTGGGAATATACATAAGTCTGAGTAATTGACACTCCCAAATGCCCCAGTCCCTTTGATGGACCGAATGGTTTCTTTCATTTGTTGAACCTTCTTCATAATATCATCAGTCTCTTGCTCTTTGTTGAGGTTGATGATTTCCGGGGTTTTGTTGGTCATATTCTGGTTTTGTGGTTCAGGAGTCTGAGTGTCTTTCTTTTCAGTATCTTGATTGCCACGGGGTGTAACTAGTTCTGTATGACCCTGTGCTTGTTTTCCTTGAAGACCTTTGCTTTGTTATCTCAAGAAAATAGCCAATTTCGTTATCTAATTCTTTAATTCTTCAAACTCTACCCTAGAGACGGGGGTGGATTCTGGTTGAACACTGGAAATCATATCTGAAGATGGACTCAGTGCTTTCTTAGATTTCGATCTAGTAACAGGACCAATTTTAACTACAAGAAACGTAGGTGTGTTAATTTCGTGATGTAGGATCGGTCGGATGCATGTTATGCAATGTGTTTATTTTTGAGGTTTGTTAATCTTATCCTGTAAAACAAAGGTTAGTGGTTTTGATGACAGGATAGTATGACAGGATGCATTATGAAATTTACATTGAAACTTGAAAATAGACATTTATATTGAAAGAGGAAGGCATGAAAGTGCTTCCCTTCAGATTTGGTTAATTAGAGGCTGACCTATATTAAGCTATTCTTGCGGCTTTTGGCATGAAGGTCCCCAGATCATTGCATTCTACTAGAGGGGAAATTAATCTGATCTTTTAATTGGAGCGAATCTGAGTGGTGCGTTTCCTGAGCCTCGCAGACTTAATCACCTTTGAGCCCAGTACTCAAACATAAATGGGTTTGCCTCCTGGTGGAGGAATCACACAACATACATTCACATACATCACGTCTCACAGTATGAAATGATGACATTGTGCGAAGTACTAATATAAAAGTAGTAAAGCATTCATTCACATCCATTCAATGTAAAGTACAGTATTTTACACACAAGCAGATATAAAAGGAAATTTTGAAAAGATTTGAACGCGGCCTAAGCCCTCTACTGTCCCCAGCAGAGTCACCACCTGTCGACGTCAGGAAAAAATACGGGTTAAGTTGGACCCGAATCTTTCTCTCTTCCTAAGTTTTGTGGTCTTCTACCTTTATTTTGTCTTATCTGTTTTATGAAAGGTGAAGGGTTTTTTAGGAAAAGGCCAACATGTATCATGTCGACGATTTGAACGGTTTACAAAGTCGCCAACTGGTAGATTTGAAATGGTTGTACCAACTCAACCGATTTTTATTTTGAAAGTAGGCTCACTTGCTGGACACTGTCGAAACTGAATCTTTGAAACCGAAGTTCGAAGTTCGGGGGCTTAGTTAAGTGAGGGGAAGGTTTTAGGCACCCCATAACTCCCGTGAAAACACGGTACCGCATATTTTCAATATTTGCAATGTGTGTATGAATACTGGAAGAAACTGGACCTACGTTTGATTTGAAAGTAGTGTTTTGCTTCGTTAAACTTATATACGAAGGGTTTGATTTGATTTGTAAAAGTTCATTTTTAGATAAGATATGAAAATGATGTTTTGAAAATATGGTTTTCAAACCCCTATGCTCTTATAGGAATAGAAGCCTGTTGATACTTCCATTTTATCTTTTTAGCCTTTTGGCTCAATTTGGATGGTGATTGTCGAGCTGCGAAGCATCCTCGACCACAAAATATATACAAGTGTCGATCCTTTCATGGGCATGCAAGCCATCGGAGTGACTCTAGCATGACAAACCATTATTTCAGTATGTTTGAGACCTTAAACCGGATAACCGTTTTAAGGACTTTTGGATATACATTTTTACAGAAAAACTGGCAGGGTACATTTGTAATGTGGAGTTTGTCCATCGTGGGAATCAGATTCTGATCAGTTTGATCATGAATCCCACGATTCCTAGGCTCACAGACGGAAGCCAATAAAACCTGCACAGCTTAAATATTTGCAGAAAATATATATTTACATCTAGACGTCGCCAAAACCAAGGACTCATCAGTCAAATCTTGGCAGGCACGTAGCAAAAGCTTCTCGTTCCCACTAGATAGTGATCTAAGGGCCGCGAGGTTGCTTTTGTATTGAACAAGACTACAAAAACTACTAGATTGAAATAAATCTCAGCCATTCTAGCTTCCTGGTTTCAGTTGGACCCATTTTGAACCGTTTGAAAGATTGAAAGGGCTAGATTTAAAGAAATCTAACTCGCCCAAGATAATATCAGTGCCAATTCACATCAAATGAATATTTATAGCAGAATATTTAATCACAATGAATAACGAATATATATATATAATTATATATATACGAAAGCTGTAAAGGGCGATGGGTTTTCACTCTCAGGCTCGTACTGGAATGTAAATATATATATATATATATATATATATATATATATATATATATTTATAAAAGCTATAAAAAGCCATGGAGTAATTCAGGCTTGACAGAATGGAAATATATATATATATATATATATATATATATATATATATATATTTGTATAAAAGTGGTAAAAGGCGACAGATTTTAAATCTTATGCCTGGACTGGAATGAAAATATATATATATATATATATATATATATATATTTATAAAGGCTGTAAAAAGCCACGAAGTAATTTAGGCTTGACAAAATTGAAATATATATATATAAAAGCTATAAAAGAGCCACGGAATGATCTAGGCTTGACAGAATGTAAATATATAAATATATATATATATATATATATATAAATTGTAAAAGAGCCACGGAATGATCCAGGCTTCACAAAATGTAAATATATATATATATAAAAGGTGTAAAGGGCGACAGATTTGCAATCCTATGCCCGGACAGAAATGTAAATATATATATATATTTATAAAAGTGGTAAAAAGGCCACGAAATGATCGAAGCCAAATAGAAATGTATATGTTAATATATATACAGTTAGTATATATATTAAAGCAATAAAAAGGCCACGAAGTCAAAATCCAGGACAAATGAAGTTAGAAACTTTTATATATATATATAGTTATATATATATAAGCAGTAAATTGTCCGGGGAGGACAAGGTGTGATCACCTGGGAGAGGTTCAAAGAAATATTTTTTGAGTTATACTTCCCGACAAGCTCACAGAACTAAATGGAGGTTCAGTTTCCGGAGCTAAAGCAGGGCAACATATCTGTGCCAGACTATGCGACAAGATTCAATGAGTTGACCAGGTTTGCCACGCATCAAGTGCACACTGATGAGAGGAAGGCTAGGAGATTTGAACATGGACTGAAGCCCTAGTTGTATAGTAAGGTATCGATGTTTCAGTTGAACACCTTTGCCGGAGTATTGGAGAATGCAATCATCGCTGAAGGTGGGAGCGATGCTATGACCAAGTACAACCAGGAGCTGAAAAAGAAAAAGAAAAGTGAAGGTGAAGGAAATAATGTTAGTGATAGCAACACTATGGGAAGCAACAGTTAGAAGAGAAGGTGGAATGACATCCCATCAACTGAAAATTAGCAGGGAAACCAAAAGAAGAGGGTAGAAGCATGTTCGACCTGTGTGAAGAACCACCTGGGGGTCTGTATGAAGGGAAAATGAGTCTGCTACAATTGTGGTCAAGAAGGTCACATAGCACCTAACTGCCATAACCCTAAGAAGGGCACCTGCTTCACATGTGGGTCGAAAGACCATCTGGCGAGGAATTGCCCCAAGAAGGTACCAGGAGGGGCAGGATCAGGTGGGAACAGGGGAAGCAGCGGTGGCAACGCTCTAACGATTACAGGACCGACATCAACCAACCGACCTACCATCAGGACATTCAACATGACAGTGCAGGATGTTGTGTAGTCTCGCGATGTGGTGTCAGGTATTATTCCGATTAATAAAGTTAATAGTTATGTATTATTTGATTTGGGTACTACTTGCTCATTCATATCCGATGATTTTGCTAAGAATTTAGGATTTCTTAAGGAAGAATTAGAATACCCTATGAACATAGAGATTGCAAATAGGGAAGTGATTTCTGTTAAGTATGTACACAAGAACTGTGGCGGATATTAAGGGTAATGTGATGAACGTAGATCTTATCCCGATTAGACTCGGGGAATTCGATGTTACCTTAGGAATGGATTGGCTATTTAATTATGGGCGATAATTGATTGTCAGAGGAAGTGTATTAACCTTATGACTCCGTCAAAGGTTGTGTTTTGTGGCAGCAAGTTGCCTAGACAAGCGAGTTGTCTGACAATGATGCAGGCCAGGAAGTTGTTGAGACAAGGCTGTATAGGATATTTAGCCTACATAGTCGATAATCGTAAAAAGAGCCCGAAGTTAGAGGAGATACCAGTCGTGAGAGACTTCTAGGTCGTATTTTGGGATAATTTGCCAGGACTTTTGCCAGATAGGGAAGTAGAGTTTGTTATCAATTTGGCATCAGGAACCACTCCAATATCGAAGGCCCCATACCGTATGCCCCCGGTAGAGATGAAGGAATTTATGGTACAGCTACAAGAACTATTGGACAAGAAATACATTCAGTTGAGCGCATCCCCGTGGGGAGCGCCGGTGTTATTCGTTAAGAAGAAAGATGGGACGATGAGGCTCTGCATCGATTATAGAGAGTTGAACAAGGTCACGATTAAGAATAAGTATTCGTTACCTAGGATCGACGACTTGTTTGACAAATTTAAGGGAGCGAGATACTTCTCGAAGATAGACTTGAGAAGTGGTTATCATCAGTTAAAGGTGAGGACAAAGGATGTTCCGAAGACAGAGTTCAGGACTCGATATGGACACTATGAATTTCTGGTGATGTCATTTGGTCTAACGAATGCTCCTATAGCATTTATGGACCTAATGAATAGAGTATTAAAACCGCTTTTGGACTAGTTCGTAGTGGTATTTATTGACGACATTCTGGTGTATTCGAAGACCAAAGAGAAACACGTAGAGCACTTGAAGGTGACATTGGAGGCGTTGAGAAGAGAGAAGTTGTACGTCAAGTTTTCAAAATGCAAATTTTGAATTGAGCGGGTGCAATTTCTCGGATATGTGATTGATAAGGACCGAATTTAGGTAGATCCCTCAAAGGTCGAAGCTGGGATGAACTGGGATCAGCCGAAGACACCGTTGGAAGTTACAAATTTTCTTGGATTGGCAGGATATTATAGAAGATTTATTCAAGACTTTTCCAAGATCGCAACTCCGCTGACGAATTTGACTAGGAAATCAGTGAAATTTGTTTGGACGGAGAAGTGTGAGGAAAGCTTCCAAGATCTTAAGAAGAGGTTGTGTACGGCACCTGTGTTATCTCTTCCGGATAGCACAGGAAATTTTGTGGTGTATAGTGATGCGTCGCATAAAGGACTAGGCTGTGTGCTTATGCAAAATGGCAAAGTCATTGCGTATGCGTCACGACAGCTGAAGGATTATGAGAAGGGATATCCGACCCATGATTTAGAATTGGCCGCGGTAGTATTTACTTTGAAGATCTGGAGACACATATCTCTTTGGGAAAAGTCTGAAATATATTTTTACGCAGAAGGATTTGAATATGCGCCAAAGAATATGGTTGGAATTGATAAAGGGCTACGACTGTGAGATCTTATACCATCCGGGTAAAGCGAATGTTGTTGCCGACGCCTTAAGCAGAATGGGTCGAGAGAAATTGATGATGTTGACTGCCTAGGAGGAGTTAATTTCAGCGATGCAGAAGCTGGAATTGGAAGTGAAATATCCTATAGAATCTGACGAAAAGCTGTTCTAGCTGAGAGCTGGTACAACTTTACTAGATAGGGTTAAGGAAGTAAAACTTCAGGATGAAGAATGTGAAAAGATTAAGAAGAAGATATCTAAAAAGAATGAACTGAAATTCAAGGTGGACAATGAGGGACTGTTAATATTTAAGAGTAGAGTTTGGGTACCACCAGCGCCAGAGATTAAAGAGGAAATTTTGAGTGAAGCTCATAGTTCTCGGTATTCGATTCACCCCTGGAGTACCAAGATGTACCAGGATCTCTGACAGCATTTCTGGTGGCCGAATATGAAACGAGACGTTACTTTGTGTTGTCATGTGCCTGACTTGTCAGAAAGTAAAAGCAGAACATCAGAAGACGAGTGGGTTGCTACAACCACTAGGGATCCCAGAATGGAAATGGGAACATATTACTATCGATTTCGTAGTTGGCCTTTCAATAACTCAGAATGGCTACGACGCAGTATGGGTTATCGTTGATCAACTGACGAAATCAGCACACTTCCTACCGATCAAGATCAGATTTAACCTAGAGCAGTTTGGCGAAAGCTGTATGTGAAGGAAATTGTTTCAAGGCATGGAGTTCCAGTGTCGATTATTTTTAGATCGAGATCCGCCCTTCACTTCGAATTTCTGGAAGCGACTACAGGAATGCATGAGGACGCAGTTGAGAATGAGTACAACATATCACCCTCAGACAGACGGGCAGAGCGAAAGAACAATCCAGACATTGGAAGATATGTTGAGAGCATACATCATGGATTTCAAAGGATATTGGGAAGATCACCTACCACTCGTGGAATTCGGTTACAACAATAGTTACCACGCAAGTATTGGCATGCCGCCTTACGAAGTTTAGTACAACAGAAAGTGTAGAACTCCATTATACTGGGATGAAGTCGGCGAAAGACAATTGCTAGACCCAAAACTGGTACAACAGACATCAGAGATCGTTAAAGTGATTCGTACAAGATTGGTAGCTACTCAGGAGAGGCAGATGAAATACGCCAATCCACACCGCAAGAATGTTGAATTTGAATCGGGTAGCGTCGTTTTCTTGAAAGTCTCTCCCTAGAAGGGAAAGATTAGATTTGGCAAGAAGGGAAAATTGAGCCCGAGGTTCATTGAACCCTTTGAGGTGCTGCGAAGAATCGGAGAAGTTGCGTATGAGGTAGCCTTACCTCCAACATTAGAGCATGTCCACAACGTCTTTCATGTGTCAGTGTTACGACCATATAAACCCTATTACAAATATGTGATTAAATATGAACCCCTGTAATTTGAGAAAGACTTATCCTAGGAAGAAGTTCCTGTCCAGATTGTTGATAGGAAAGAACATGTTCTCAGAAATAAAGTGATACATTCTGTTAAGATAATTTGGAGGAACCACAACGCTGAAGAAGCTACGTGAAAACTCGAAGAACATATGATGAAGACTTGCCCACATTTATTTGCTTAATCTATGCGTAAGCGATTCTGGGGAAATAACTTTGTAAGGAGGGAGAATGTAACGGGACGAATTTAACTGAACCGTGATTCTGAGGACAAAATCCTTTTAAGAGGGGAAAGATGTGACAAACTAGAATTTTGTAATTTAATTTAAATATTTATCGAATTAAATAAATATTTCGATGATTTATTTATTGAGTTAAACAATTATTTGATGGAATTGTAGTAGATTAATTTAATTATATGTGTTACATTGATTAAATTAATGTGGAGAATTTTTATAGTTCAAAGTATATATTTAATTGAGTTTATTTAATTATATTAATTATTTAATAAGAATATCGTTATTCTAATTAATTTAATAATTAACTAGAGATTTAATGATTTGATATAATTAATAAATGAGAATTTTAATTACGTGATGATATGATTTAATGTGTAATATTATCTTTTATTTAATTGAATTTAAAAAAGATTATTTGATTAATTAAAGTGTGACAATTAAACTATATAATAAATAATTTAATTAAAATAAAGGGAAAGGAAGAATAAAAGAGAACAAACAAACAATGCCTTAAGGGAGTGGGAGCAGTTAATCCATTGTGGGAATTAACTGACACCCAATATATTATCAGTTATATAATTATATGTATTATATCTTATATAGTATATCATATATCATATATTCATCTGTTAAGTAACTTTAGAGAAAATTAGATATAAAAGAGAGAAAATTTAAAGAGAATTGTGAATTGAAGAAGAAATAGTGAAGATTTCTTTCATCTTTGAATTATCTTAACAGAGTTAGCAAGGGTATGATTATTCATCCCAAGCTTTATAATTACGTTATAATATTTTCTCCAACAAACCCAATTTATGTTCTCTGTAACTGATTTGTATTGAAAATTGTTGTATATATGATTATATATGTGTTAATATATGTTCAAAACATGTTTTCTACCACTTATGTATGTTTTAAAACAATCAAAACCATGTAATTATGCTTTAATTGGAGATTTGAAAGTTACATAGTATGAAAAGTATGAATATGGCACATATGTACAAATTATCATGCTTTAATTATTTATTTAACTTTAAATTGATAGTTGATTATGATTATGCATGTTAAAACGAAGAAAACGAACTTTAAACGGACATATTCGGAGTTATAACGAATCTGTAATGTCGAATTTCATAATTTCTCTCGAAACTTTGAAAAATACAAAAAACAGTAAATTTAGGTGTTCTAATTCAAGTAATTACGTGATCTAAAGTGTTAAAAACATGCTAGAAGCGTTGTATGATGTTTATGTTAAGTTTACAAACTATGGGTAACATTAAATGTGTTGTTTGAACTTAATTTTTTTTGCATTTTCGTGGGTTATTTGGGTTAATGAACAGTGCAGTCGCGAACTGCAGTTCATCATGCCTAGGACCCTCGCCCCAGCGGGGATCACAGAGTCGAAGTTGTTTTGGTTTTGTGTGTTTTTAATCCATAACATGATGACTTAACTTAACCTAATGAAACTGAGAATATGTTGAGCATATAACACATTACTATAACATATTGTTGACATGTATAAGACGATTTTAAGTTGCATATTAACAAGTTATGTGTGAACTTGGATTTTGTTGTTGTAAGGTTTGATTTTGACTGTTTAAGAGTTTATACTTGTGTGGTAGGCATGTTGTGGGTTCAGATTCATGTTATGTGGTTAGTCAACAAGTTAAGATTATGAACCAAGTTGTTAAGTTGAACTTAAGTGAAAAGTTCAACAGTTAAACCTAGTGGTAATGGAACTAATCGATATTATAAACATAATGTAATGTGTAGGACATTGAGGAAGTGAATTGTAATTATAACTGTAACTTGTACACGAGGAAAGTGTCCTAAACTCAAACCTTTTATTGAGCAAGTTTTCTAACTATACTCCTTTAATTGAGCAAGTTTCCTAAATTCAAAGTTATTCATTGAGCAAGTTCTAAACTTATGTTCTATATCAATCAAGTTATTATTCTTGTTTATTCAAATTAAGATTTCGTATGAGATATTGTAATCGTTGTAAAGAATTACTTCAATATAAAATACTTATTCAATTGTATACTCTCGAGATTCATTATTTCAGTTTGAATATTAATTATTGTTGAACCTTGTAAGGCTAGCGAACCCTTATTGATTCGACTAGTCCATAGTTGCTGAACATTCTAAATTCTAGAACTATTATTGAGCTTATCCAAACCAAACTTCATTTGGTGCGGACTCTGATGTCAAACTGAGATGAACAACCCTTTTATAAGGGATTATTTACGCGTTAGCGTTGAGATGTTGTGCACAGTCATGGTACTAAGGGTTATGACTGTTAAATGTTTAAGGTAGAAATACTTGACAACCTGGGACATAGTTCATATTCTTATGACCCTCAGATGTACTTTTGATTCTTGTTATTCATTCTTGATTCAAAAGTCGAGCTTTCTTTATTCAGAATCTTTGATTCACTAGCATGTTATTATTATTGTTATATTGTTATACTTGTGGGCAATCGTGCTCACTCTTGCATAATAACATTGCAATTAAGAACGAAAGGTCCGACGAGCCTTCCAATAGCAAAGGCAATGGCAAGGTTAACAAGTGTTGAAGACTTGTTATTTAATTTGAGAATGTTATGTTTAAGACTATGATGTTGTTAAGATTTATGTATTTGTTTACGTTTTCGCATTTTGATGTTTAAGGTTAGTTCAACCTGGGATTTATTTATTATTCAGATGTTGTAACCCAAAAAAGGAGGATATTTTTATCTATTTCATGAGATGCATTTATTATGGGTAGATAGATATGTGATATTTGTACAGTGAACACCAAATCCCGTGGAAATTGAAGTACCCGGATTTGGGGGTGTCACACTAGCTAAGCTGAGTACTCTGCAAATCGGCCCGGATGGCAGTCTCTGAACTCCGCTGTCTGCCAATGAGACAAAAATTCGTAGACCCGAGCTAGATCAGCCTCGGTAACTGAGCAGACGAGGAAGCGATAATCCTCAGCCCCTCAAATGAATGGACCTCCTGATACTGATCAAACTAGCCCATCACCGCCAGAGGATAATAGGTCGTCACAGGCCTCAAACCAGTGAACTGAAGGAAATCCATGTCAGCTACATGGGTGGTGAAACTCAGAAAGGAGCAGTAATCAGAGTACATGACTATCTCGAAAGGCTCCTCCATGGCACCCAAGAACATAGTCCAAGTCGCCTCATCGATGCAGGAAGTCGGGCGGTATGAGTAGATCTGCGACATACTATGTCTAAAGCAAAACCCATGATGACAAAGCCGACCGATCGGTCTGAGGTGGGTCATGAACCAGATATATAAGAGAACAGGGCTACCTCTAAACTCTTAATCCCAAACAGTCCGGCAAAAGGATGCTGATATCAATGTCTCTGCCAAGATAAGAGGGAGTATGGTGAAGTCATCTCTAAGAGCTTGGACAGCCATCGACATCCCAACATCCAGATGGTCGGTATAAAATGGCATGTATAAATATTATATAGGGCACATGACCAGGGCATCCACTCGGGCAGTGTACCATCTCTCCTCTGAAATGGCAAAATCTCCATGATAAACGGCAAAGCTGTCAGTAGATGCAAAATGGCCTATCATGAAGTCCATAGAAATGATGTGGCTACCACCCACCTCTGCCAGTACGACTGCCCTCCTCAGTCTGGTAACCGTCATAAACTGGCGGCGCATATGGCATAACATCATCCGAGCACACGACCCCTCCATCGATAATCCGGATATGCGACAGTACTCCTCCAAAGTAGGAGTCAACTCATCAAAGCCAAACCAGAAGACATGGCACTCTGGAATCCAGTAGGTGAGCATCCCATCAACAAATCCCTCTGGAACCTGAAAGGATAATAAAGATTAGGAATAGCCTAGCATACGACCGACTGCAATGCAGTTAGAATCCGACAAACGGTCATACCAAACCCTCAAACTGGTAGCTATCCGACTAGGCGGAAGGTGATCCAAGCGAGCAACGGCAGAGGAAGCCATCTGTAAAACTATGTCAAAAAGACTATACAGGGTTCAACCTCTATCAAATATTTTAAATATATATGAAGCATGTGTCATAACAAGTGATAATATAGCATGTACGATAAATAAACAGAAAACATCATCATACCTAGATGTCTGCCAAATACATAAGTTTTACATCACTGTCATACCTATGATACATGTGAAAACTAAGAAATAAAAAGTACAGGATATTGGGGCACAAATGCCAAATGACTAATAAGGCGGCTGTAAATCGATGTCAAAATCATCCAGAAAGGTGCTAAAATCATCAAACTGATCAACTTGAGGCAAGTCACCTTGGGTGGGCATCTCATGCATGTCTGAACGATAAGGCATACCTTGAGGATCTAGGCGATAAAGCATCTCCTGTACATCCGGGCGATAAGTAAATGGATCACCTCCATCCTGAGAACCACCAGTGCCTGAGGGTCCAGCCCCATGAGAACCACCAGTGCCTGAGGGTCCAGCCTCGTGATCTTGAGCAACAAAAATACTAGCCAATGAGGGGTCTCCGCCTAGATGACAACAGTACGTAGACAACTGCTCCACCTGACGTCTCAAATCAGCTATCTGAGTCTGATGAGAAGGTTCTTGGAAGCATAATATCCAGTCCATCATCATAAGAGACCCCGAAACCATATCTCCCAGGAACTGGGTAGCCCGAGTCTGAGATCCTATCGTTCGTGGGCCCCACCAAGTGGAAAAGTCATCGAAAGTGATAAGACCATCTGACAAGTGAAACCCCTCGTACCCAGCTGTCGGAATCGTTGCTACTGGTTGAGATAAAGGCCAAAATCGCTGAGCTGAAGGAAGGAAAGGAAGGCGAATCTCCCTAGTGATACATCCAAAAGCACGCTCCCTGAGGTAGAGCTCCCAGCCTCTATCAAACAGGAATGGAAACTAGTAGACATATAATACTCTGGCCTTATCGATAGACCATCCTCAAACCCCTCAGACAAGTGCTCTACAGAATAAGGGACAAAAACTATGTCACAAGCCCTCAATGTCTCCAGCTGAAGACGGGCATGGGTGAAGCCCTCCGCAACCGGGAACTCTGATAAAGTAGACTGATGCCATCTACGCCCCCGAGGATAAGTGTCCAAGCCCAAGACAGAGATAAGGCAAAGACAAGGAAGCCTCTCATAAGCCCAGAACTGTTAATTCAAAGAACCCGACATTAGTCATGGGAAAAGATAAACCAATCAAAATTCAGACAAGTGAAATTCAATCAAAATAACTCACCAGAAGAAACGGGTAGAATTCGACACAGGCATCGGTGACTCCCTCGGATCGCAGTTGCATCCCGTGAAGAAAGAGAGCGAATGTAAAAGATCCCCAATCATAGTCCCCAATGCGGTGTACATCCCGAACAGCCCCTACTATGCTAAAGGAAATAGTGGAGGAGTTGTTTGCAATGAAAAAATCCCTTATAATGGTCAGGAACAGAGACCGTAAGATGCGATCTCTATCCCTCAAATCTGCAGGTAATGGCTGCTATAGAGTGCCTCGGGCAGCATCGACGCTCAGACATCCCGACCGAATACTATGATCCTTGAAGGTCCGCTCCTAAGAAGAAAAACCCAAAAGGGTGCGCACAGCTGTCGAAGTGATACCAATCTCCAAGGGCACTTTGTCCCCAGTAAACTCCAGGTCTATGATATATCTCCAGTCCAAGGGTGTCATCATAACCTCACAGTCCAGCAGATGGAGGGACTGACTCTGATGGAACCATCTCTCAGATAAAGCTCATAAATAGCCCCAGTGGCAGCGATGGGGAGCAATGGTGAAGAAAGCCTCGAATCCCCAAGAATCCACAACAGCCCGATACTGGGGATGAAGTGAATTATATAAGGAATATATACTAAATCAGTTACCACTGCGCTGGGTAAACTCTAGAACCTGCACGACCTTAAGGTTAAGAAAATTGGTTGTTGACAGAGAAGAGAAATTAAGATAAATTAATGTAAAGATCATATACCTCATTCGCCTGCAAGTGAATAGAGGGATGGTGGCTCAGATCTGTACATAGCAAATCAGGAACGGCTACCTGAATGCCATGAAGAAATCGGGGCACCGCAGTGGGCTGAGGCGGAACCTCAGTCTAAGGGATATCCTCCTAGTCCAAATGAGGTGGGTCCTCACCAAGAGGACGCAGAATTGGCTCCGTCAACCGCTGAACCTGCCTGCTAATCCGTGGAGTAGTAACTTCAGAGAGAGGCCTCCACCGGCGAACTCCAGCTGAGACCCAGTGAGACGAAGAGCGGCTAGGTCCCGCAGAATCCATACCGGGACAATGAGTTCGAAGGAATCAAAGCAAAGTCAGGTATATTCTAGCCCTTTTCAAATTTTAAATATAATCCCTGAAATATAATTTAGGTCATCACATCATGCATATCCTACATGTGCCGTTATATCTGTACATCATTTTCAACTCGCATCCTAGCGTATCTACACATGTATCTAGGACCCTGACATCTAGCTCATGAAAAAATTTCACCAGAGTTTCCCCTATAAAATGGACTATCCACATGCCCGAAGCATGCATTAAATCACCCTATAAGGGTACACCATCACAGCCAAGCAATAAAATAAAAATTTAAACTATTTTTCTAATACACAGCTAGAATGCATGTCTAGACTAACTGATAAATGGTAATATGTCGCATCCATATGGTCCATAAGATGATACGTGAGCATGCATTGCATTATAACATGTCCATCAAGCTATCTATGCATACATGTTCAATATAATGCGTTTAATGACAGAAATACAGTTTTTCACCGATGAAAACACAAAAAAATAGAGTCTATACGTTACCCATAGTGCGTAGAGGAGATGTACGATGATGGATTGCTCCAAATTAAGCCAGGATAGAGTATATCTGAGATAGGGCTCAGATTTTTCAGAGAGAACGCAAGAAAACTCAAGTCGAATGAATGAAAATTAGCCTTCCCGAGGGTATAAACCCGATCACGGACAGCCTCAACCATACTTGCTCCAGCAACATGTATAGGTGCGGCTATCCTAAGTGCGTCCTGCGGCTTCCTAGTTAATAGAATATAGTTTGAAATATTTTATTTTGGGTCTAGAAAGGTCACATTACTTAAGAAGGCACCCTTTCGGGTCAGTTTTAGACCCCGAAAACTCTAAAAACCTTCCAAAACGGCAGAAAATTGGTAGACATCAGAAACCCCGACGTTAAACATCGTAAGACCAGAAAGTCAGTCAAAATCAATAATACATCTCAGAATCCACTGGCATCCACCCCGGTAAGGGTATCGGCTCAACCCTGATATATA
The DNA here is from genome assembly GCA_020205555.1 of Panax stipuleanatus. NCBI lineage: Eukaryota > Viridiplantae > Streptophyta > Magnoliopsida > Apiales > Araliaceae > Panax > Panax stipuleanatus. The sequence goes on along the minus strand of CM035116.1, from coordinate 56,503,850 downwards.
ATCCACTGGCATCCACCCCGGTGAGGGTATCGGCTTAACCTTGATATAAAATCCATCAGCATCAACCCCAGTGATGGTATTGGCTCAACCCCGATGATGTAATTCGTTCAGGTAGGCTCAGTCCCGATAAGGTAATCCATTGGTAACAACCCAACGTAGGCATCAACATAACCCCGATGGTGTAATCCGTTGGGAATGACCCAATGAAGGCATCGACTTAATCCCGATGATAGAATCCATTGGCAATAAACCAGTGAAGGCGTCGGTTCGACCCCCGTTGATGTAATCTGGTGGCAGTAAGCCAGTGAAGGCATCGGTATAATCCCGATGGTGTAATCCATTGGCAACAAACCAATGAAGGTATCGGCACAACTCTGATGACAGAATTCATTGGCAATAAACCAATAAAGGCATCGGCTCAACCCTGATGATGTAATCTGTTGGCTACAACCTAACGCAGACGTCGGTGCAACCCCCGATGGTGTAATCCGTTAGGAGTGACCCAACACAGGTTGACTCAGCCCCGATATAGTAATCTATTGGCAAAAACCCATTGAAGGCATCGACTTGACCCCCAATGGTGAAATTCGTTGGCAACCACCAACGCAGGTAGGCTCAGCCTCGATAATGTAATTCATTGGCTACAACCCAATATGGGAGTCATCTTAACCTCGACGACATAATCCTTATGACTTTATTATAATCTCACATATTATTACATATTTTATACATGACATTGCATCATCAGATATACGTTGTTATGCATTCTCTGTGTCTAGTAATCTTTGTCGTGTTCATTCCATTACATTGTATAAACATGACAAAGAGGGGCATCTATAGGCACTCAAAATTTTGCTTTCTTTATACTAACCTTGCAGAAGGACAAAAGCATAATTTTACTTCAGAGACAACCCCGAGGTAGGGCAAAAACATTTGGTCACCACGGAGACAACCCTGTGGATGATTCAAAGGGTCAATGATGTCCGAACATGACGCGAACCGAATGAGGATCGCCAAGCTGAGACAGTATCTGCCAGAAGCCACCTCAGTAAACCTCGAACTGCGTGTCATCAAAGATAAGCCAGTTAACTGCAGTCTGGAATCGGAAGATACCTCTCAGCTACCAGCATCATCTTCTCTGACCCCAATTCAGTCAGACTCGACCTTATTTCGCAGCCTTCCGCAAAGACTTTCTGAAAGTTTGGTCTACGAAGATCAACTTTCTCTGAACCGAGACCGAAGGAACAAACTTCGAGACGACAGGATCCACGGGTCCCAGCCACATATATACATGCAGCTAGCCGCATGTATATATGTGGATGGCTCCGATGATTTAATAGAGCAATATCAGCTAATTTAGAAAAGAGAGAGAAGAGTTTTAGAGAGAGAAACTAAATTCTAGAGAGAGAAGCCCTTGAGTTTGATCCAGATACACCAACTTTGAGTAGTTTGATCTTGTTTAACATCTACTTGGAGTCCTGAGAGCGTTCTTAGTTGATCCCGGGTGATAAAATGCTTGTTCACGAGTCCCCAAAAATGAAAAAATGTTCTTTTTAGCTACGTTCTTTGTAAACGTTGTTCAATATACTAGATTGATGTTATATATTTCTTAAATCTAGTTAAACTTATTGTTTTTAAAGTATATTTTGTAATAGCTGGTAGATATTGAGTTTCTATCGGTTATATTGTGCATATCTTGTTGTAAATCAAGTCTAGAGGCTAGATCGACCTAGATCTAAGCCGAATCTAGCTTTTTGAGTGGTTATTAAGCATGAAGCTTTAACCCGTATGCTAGATCGGTTTAAATCCATGGTAGATCTATGAATTTATTACTTTTAATCAGTCTTGATTACCCCGTATAGCCCTAGATCTATATCTAGAGGCAAATAAGGTCTAAAACTGCTTGATATGGTGATTTCAACCGATGAAATCATCTAATATCAAAGCCTAGGACATTGTAAATATATATTCGTATCTAATAATGTGAGCCTTGGAATCCCTGTGTCGAGATCATGTGATAGGATCCTGACTTGATTCCCACAATGGACAAATTTTTGTGATGTAATGTTTAAATAATGCAAAAATCATTGTATATGTAACATTTGGATCTTGAAGACAACCTCGAGGGGTTAGTCCCAAAAAGTCGGATTCAAGATCCCGTAATAGAAAAAATTAGATTGTGGGTGCTCGGATTCATTGAGATGGCTTACATGCCCGATGATGATTCGACCCTTTGGACACTTTTTGCATGCACATCACTAAAACGATTTCCAATAAAATCACAAAGAGCTTTCAATAACAATAAAGTGGTTTAGGAATAGACATTGGATCAATAATAGAAGTATCAAAAGTCCTCGATTACTATTCGGGCGAAGGATTTGAAAACCTTGTGTTTTCCCAAAATATCATTTGAAATGTATATTTTGTCTAAAAATAAATTTTTGCTAAATTAAACCCTTCGTACATATGTGCAAAAGAGGAACGGCACTACTTCAAAATAACTCACAATGAGGCTTAGAATAAAATTTTCCAAATAAAACACACACACAAATACACACTCAAACACACACACTCAAACACACACACATTTTATGCATATAAAATTAATAAGATGTGGTACCGTGTTTTCACGGGAGTCGAGGGGTGCCTAACACCTTCCCTCCGCTTAACCTAGCCCCTAAATTCCACGAATCTCGGGTTTCAGAACAATCTTTTGGAGTCACATATTGGACCATATTGCGAAAACTTTTAAAACTCAAATGAGTTGGTACATCCATTTAAACCATACCAACTGGAGACTCTATCTCATTTGGTCCAATCAAAAAAATAATAAAATCAATCTTTTCAAAGTCGTCGACACTTATGTCGTACCGCTTTCCTAAAACTTTACCCTTTAATAAAATCCATAAACATAGTGAACACAAAAGGGTAAAAATAAACAAACCAAACTTAGGAAGAATGGACACATCATTCATTCATCAAAAATAGGAATTTTCACGGCGTCGACAGTCCATATAATCTGGGTATGTTAAATTGGTTGTGTAAATGTAAAATTCGTGGAGTTTTTGGAGAAGAACTGTGCAGAAAAACAGCTGCTGGAGTTCCTGTCTGCGCACCAGCGCAGCTGCGCCGGTGCCAAAGACAGGAACAGCACAATTGCGCTCCAGGGCAGCTGCGCCGGATTAAAGGCTAAGGACAACGCAGCTGCGCCGTCCCCTGACAGAGTCTTTTTTGGTTTTCTTTATTTTCAGTCCATAGCAAGCAAATGTAACCTAGTCTAATGAGCATGATACTGTGTTGGACATGTAATAAGATGATATATCCTATTGCTAACGTATGTAGACACTCAAAATTTTACATTCTTGTTATAGACACTCGAAATCGTGTATTCCTATTACTAACCCTGCAGAAAGATAAAACCGTCTTTCATCCCCGGTCTCAATACCGGGATGTCAACTCAGCCTCGATCACCAATACCGTGATGTCAACTCAGCCCCGGTCGCGAATACCAGGATGTCAACTCAGCCCCGGTCACCAATACCGGGATGTCAGCTGTGACGCCCCCAAATCCACGTTCCTTCAAAACCTCAGATCCGGTGCAGTCACGATACTATTATCGTCGAACTATTACATTTTTATTCATAACTTAAAGAATAACTTGCTTTATTATAATTTAGAATATAAATTCTGTCCATAATCAGGATCTCATATAATGACTCCAAACTTTTACAAGTTACAATCTTGGTCATTTACCAATTCTTGTCTTATATCATGTTTGATATTATAAAAATGCGAAATAACTTAAACTTTTTCAATCTTCTTTGAATATACTCTATTATTGCTTTCATAACTTGAATCAATTACATTTCCCTGAATCAAACTATATTATGATTCACTCTATTCAAATTTTTGTATAACCGTATACATCTTAACTTGATATCCTCTATGTAGTAACTAATACATCTTTACAGTACTACAAGTATTAAACCTTGCAAACAAATATCAAGTACAACTACTAGAACCTAAATATGGTTCAAACGATAATCTAAATAGCATTCTTCGTTACGATACTATCTAACTTTATCAATCAAGAAGCACAAAATTTTATCGTATGTCCTTAACCTGCAAAAGTGGTTATTTGCAAGAGTGAGCTCGACAGCTCAAGCAATTCTAACAGTTTTCATGCATCACATAGCATATAACATCATACTCAGTTCATGCATTTATAATAAATTTATATTACTAAGCATATTACTTCTCACATAATAAGCATATCATCAAAGATCAACTTTTAATCTCATACATACCTCATATACAGTTCATATATAAGTTCACATCATCACAGCATAATATAATTCAACTAACAGTTATTGAATTCATATATCAAATAGGAACTGAAAGACTTGCCTGATTCGTAGTTTAACAACTACGACTTAACTGCTTAAGAATATCTGCACTTCGTGTAATCCTACACATTTATATTAATCATAGAAATCACACTTATCAGTTATACACTTCCATACATTCTCAATATAATAATTAGTATTACATTATTTTCTAACTTGTTTCTTAGAACCTTCGTCTTACTTATCTTATTCTTAGAATAACCATGTACGTATAAGTATACTATAACCATACGTACTTACTACCATTCTTCATATACACATGCTCACCTACCACTAATCTATTTACATATAGCTAGTGTAGTCCATCCTTTGAGTTAATCATATATCATTACTAACACATAAGACCATAACAATTAGCAAACATACTCTATTAACCGTCGAAATTGGATTCAAGTATTAACATATAATCTTACATAGCATGTATACATATTAAAGGATACTTTCATGCTCGTTCAACCTTTTCACGTTCAATTTACATGATATAGGTTCTAAGTTAATACCCTTAATAACTTAAGTCCATTCAAGGTTATAAAGTCAAAAAGTCTATCGTGCTCGTCTTTTAAACACATAAGGTAATCATGTAACTCGTGTTAGGCATGCTCATGAATATTCATATTTCATGCATGTAACTATCATAGTTATTAGTTTGAAAACATGCTTCGTTTACGCTAAACTTGGTTTCACGACATGTAGTCATGGTATATATACATGTATGATAAATGAGAGAGTCCAAGAGTGCTATCACATATGTCCATAAACATCAAAATCCAAATCTTAGGGTAACATGTTAACGTTCACGTTCAAGACTCGTATTTTTATTAGTGAAGCTCACTAACAAGTCCAACATGTTCATGCTTCATTATGAAATCCATATCCGTAAGTTAATATGTCCGACATGCATTTCAAGGCCATATAAACATGCCCAAAAAATTAGAATACATATATGATCTTTACATGTCAAAGTTCACTTTTAAAACTTACATTTTCGTTAAAAATGTTCACTAGTGAGGTTCATCATGCTCGTGCAATACTATGAAACATATGTACGCAAATCAACATGCCTTTCATGCATTCATAAACCATACTAATGTGTCTCAAAAGTCAGAATATAAACATGACTTATATACGCTAAAATTCATTTATAAAACCTTAAGTTTATTTTCAAAACTATAAATTTATCATTCTTGCATGAAATCTTAATAAAACATGGTTTCATTGTCTTAACGTACTTATATAGGCATGTCAATCATGTTCCAATGTTTGTCTAAGTAGTGTCATTAATCTAGCACATAACAGCCTTTAGCAGAAAATAGGAAACTGGTTCAGGGTACCGGCGCAGCTGCGCGGCATCCCAGTGCTAAACCGGTGTAGCTGCGCCACCACTGGTCCGCACCAGACAGCAGGCAGCTACGGCCGTTTCCAGCCCAATTACCAAAATTCTTATCGAATTTGATTCCAAACAAGCTACCTAACCATACTAACATATATATCAGCCCACATATCAACTAACAAACAATTTTTGATCACATTATCATGAATTTCATACTAAATTTAAGAACTAGAAATTCTCATAAAACAAAGATGAAGAACAAGAAAGGAGTTATACCACTGCTATATCCACTTCCTCAATTCACTAACTCCTTGCCAATACAATGAACTACCTCTATATCTTATAGTTATTAAGATTTCTCAGCAAATGAAAACATGAAGGGGAGAGCTATATTTATAGAGGATTGATTACACAGATAATGTCATTTTCCACCAATTCAAACCAACGGATAGCAAGATTGTATAATGGTTTAGGAATGGTAGGTGAGAGTTGGTAAATGTCATCATGATCTCCACTCCTCCCATGATCATTGGCTCTATATTGCTGACATTGAGAAGAGGGTAGCTAGCTAGGTGGTTCACGTGAGGAAGAAATGAGATGGACACTCAATTTGGGCTAGGCCAATTACTCAGCAACTTGACAACTAGCAAGTGTAGTTACTTAGGTTATATAAAATATGCACATTACATTTCATACACTTGGTATAATATAGTCACAATGTAGTCCCAATAAACAATTACTATTACTAAGTAGGGGTATACATATAATCCATGTACATCTTATTAACACCGAATATAATTTGATCGGATATTATCATATTACATTGTCTCCTTTATTATTAAATTTTATTAATTCAATAATTGTTTACAATATATCCATGATATATTATTTTATTGTATACTTGTATACACATTGTCACACACACATTTTATGTAATTCTTACAACTCAATAAACTTTATTATATAGTTTATATACCTAAATAACATAGTCACATCGCACTTTATACTTCGTATAATATATAGTTAACTACCATACGTTATACTTTCAATATCGCCTGCTTGCACATTAATAAATTACTTATCTTATCAATTAATTAATAATAATATTAATTAATCCCTTTCTCGTAAATCAATGAAATTATTAATCTCTATAACAATTAATATGATTAATTATCACAATAAACAAATATAAATCTTTTTATATTTATAAATCATTTACTCATTAATAAACATATTATCAAATAATTACTTGATAATAGTATATTGTCCATAATAATAATAATATAGTGAGACAATATATTCCATTTCTTATCAATACAATTTTTGATTATATTTATAATCAACCTCTTTATTATTATACTATCACTAGCCATAATAAATCAACATACCATTATAATAACAATTAACAATATGAATTAGTTGTTAATTAATAATTCTTCCATCCTTGAATTAATTAATCGTCGGATCTATTATCGTGCCACACAAGGCATTTCCCACAAGCTTAATCTCAAGCTTATTATTATTCTCATTACTTACTCATTTCCCACCACATTACTACTTATCAAATGTCCAATTTAATTAGAACTATTAAGTCACAAGGTCCACATATAAATATATCGTGAATGAAAATATTCAAATATTCTTTATAACACTTACGGTACTATTGCAACTCAAGTTATTAAAATAACCTAATTTTCTTTTATAAATTAAACTCCCTTGAAAATACATTAGAAGTTCTGTATTTCGCCATAATATACAATATTATGTTTTCTCCAAACAAAGGCATTTATTATTAAAAAATAATTTACTTATTGTCTCAAGATATTATTCTTAATATAATATCAAATAACTATATGTACGACACATGTACATATATTATATATAGAAAATAGATAATAAGTTTATTTTCTATTATAATAAATTGTTTCCATCAATTTATTTACATATAGCAAATACGTTTTAATATATTTACTATGTTAACTAATCACACCTCTTACAAAACATATAAAGTAATATTATTATTCAAAAATAACATTTCCTCCTTTTATTAAAATAATTCAATATTAGAAGTTATTTTAATATTCTTTGTTAGAAATATATAATTATTATTTCTCTCTCTCTCTATAAATTATTTTCAAAATAATTTCTTCAAATATTATATATTCATTTAAAATATAATGATTTTCATCTCCCTTTAATAACGTATGTATATTTATTAACGTTATTCATACATTAGACTTTCTCACGTATTATTATTCTAAGTAATATATATAAAAGTATTAACTATAATTACATATTCAACACACATATTAATTCACTCCTTTACTTAAGTAAATTAAACACTGCACCATATCATTTAGGTTCAATATTAATATTATATTATTCCATAATATAACTCCCAACTTAAATTAACTAATATTTATTCTAATTACTTAATTCCTTAAATAACTCATGCTTCACTATCCAAACCTATTCACGGATAGCTTAAGTGCTATTAATAACCTATATTATAAATATACTAGTTATTAATGCACATACACAAGAATATGGTGATTATACATTAAGGATATTTAATGTCACCAACTTACTATGATAAAATAATTCTATAAATTATTTAATATCGATAGGAATTTATCCACTTCCTTTATCTCAACTAAATCGTCTTTACGCTAAGTAACAAATATATATTAATAATATATTTATAAATCATAAAAACACATATTACATAGTCCATATTACCCTATGTAATATAATACCACATACCTCATATCACATATATATATATATATATATATATATATTCTTATTCGAACCCATCTCACTGTTTAAGAATTTTATTTATTAAATCCTTATTTAATAATTTCTAAAAATTCGAGTTCTTACATCAGCACAACCCCGGTCTCAATACCGAGCCATCAGGTCAACCCCGATCACCAATACCGGGATGTCAGTATAACCCATGTCTCAATACCGGGCCATCAGGTCAACCCCGGTCTCAAAACCGGGCCGTCAAGTCATCCCCGGTCTCAATATCGACCCGTCAGGTCATCCCTGGTCTCAATACCGGGCCATCAGGTCAACCCTGATCTCAATACCAGGACGTCAGGTCAACCCCGGTCTTAATACCGAGATATTAATTCAGCCCTGGTCATAACCCGGGAGGTACAGTTAAGCACCGGTCACAACCGGGAGATCAAGTTCAGCCCCAGATATGACGCCCCCAAATTCAGACCGCCACTGGTCTCTCGAATTCGGTTCGTCGGGTTCTATAATCTAACACCATGATAATAATATTATGACTAAATGTCGCATCGCACAGTGAAATAATACACATCACTATTACCGGATAGATTTCATTTAATTAATATAATTTATTCACATCCCAAGGTTTCGTAACTTAACATTGATTACATAGCTTAGACATAACTTAAGCATACATAACTTAACTAGTACATAACAGAATAAGTTCTTATTACAATCATAAGATTCTACATAATATTAAGCTACTCAGTAGCCTTTCCCTTTCCCTTGTCGACGCCCGAGGGTCCGCCCTGCTCTGCTTTAATTAAAATATTTTAGGAAAAGCAAGAATGAGCAACAAGTTTGCTCAACAAGTAATATAGCAATAAGGGTGAGTAATTTAGTTCTCGAATCCAAAAGGGTATAGCAAGGTATGATAGTTCAAGGATAACAAGAATATCAATAATTCTCAATAACAGTTGCTAAGGGCAGAATAATATCAATATCATTTGATGCTAAATCAATTTAAGACTTCAAGATAATTGAATACTGATTAGTCACTAAGGACTATGAACTTCTACTAGAATTAACTGTAATATACTAATAATCCAACAAAAACAAGTACAACAGGTGATCAGCCTAACGTACCCTACGTTATGCATATCGTTCAATCGTACTAAAGTGCGTACGTCGGTCTCCCGACAATATATAATTTCCCTTTAAAGAAGGTTGTTCGTCTCAGTCAAATACAAGATCCCGCACCAATCAATTGGTTTGGGTTGCCTTTCAACAATATAAGTCTAGCCGAATCCAATGGCATAGATTGCAACATTAATAAGTCCAAAACTCAAGATTTAAAGTCCGAAGAATATAAATTGATTTTATCTTGTCCACAAAGTAACTAAGTTATGAAACATGATTCGCAATTCCGATAGTTTACTTGTACGACAATAATAGCACAAGCTTAATGAATGCTCAATAAAGAGTAAGGTTAGGAACTTGCTTACAATGTTCCTTGAATAAAGTAAACACAAGGATAGGATACTTGCACAAGAAAAGAGTGTAAGTTAGGGAACTTGTCTTAAGCGTAGTTTACCAAAGTATAGCTTATCAACGCTTTTCGAATTCTATTATAATATATTTACGTATATAGGATATTCATTAGCTATGAACCTTCGATCACATAAACTTGATATGTAAATCAAGTATACGCATATGGTTCTCACTTAGTACTATAACTTTATACATACGTCATTACGCACTTAACATATGTATCATGAAATCAAATTATAAGTCACTACGAATCCAATTGACGTAGTTCGTAACTATTGTTGGACTTAACATTTGAAGTTTACTTTGTCAATTTAATATGGTTTCGTTGCTTAGCATGCTCATCGATACTTTGAACAACGTTCTTGACATGTATAACAGATTAGGACAATCATATAAGTATGTCTCAAGTTCAGGTTATAATTAAATAGGCTTTGGCAATTCTGCACATTGGTGCGGCCGCGCTTGGTTTACACTAAGGAGTGGCGCGGCCGCGCTGCTCCTGGTGCAGACCAAGACATGGCTGATCCTGCAGAACCCCAATTCAATACGCATTGCACACATAAGAAGGATCATGATAAATACACATGTTAGGAACTGACAACTAAGTTTAATTCGTTATCCATTCTTATCTAATCAAAGCTTAAGTGTTCAAGTAACATCTCTTACGTTTAATTTCTATACATATGCCATGAGGTCACTAAGTATCAAATACACATGTTCAAGCTACTTTAGTCATGCTTTTCATGTTCTATGTTTCATTTCCTTGAAACTTGTTCTTAATCATGCTCAACTAGTTTATCGTGCATAGGACTAGCTAGGCATACATGGCAATCATGTTTAGAGGCGTATGATATCTTATCACAATGGTCATAAATTTTAGAATACTTGTAATGTATCAATCAACAAAACTAGTTTCCAAACTATTGAGGTTTCTTTTGAAAATCTTGTGTTAAACCCTTCCACATACAATGTAGCTTCACATATCATATGTCATGCTTTCATATGCATATATAGATCACATAGGCATGCTTACAAGTCTATGGCTCAAGTGTATATAATTTATTAAGCGTGTATGTGAAACTCTAAGTTTCCATTAGCATGTTATCAACATCATCTAATCATGCAAAACTACTTCACTTATTATACATCATGCTTGCATATACACATAAATAGACCACATAACATGCTTGAAATTTTAGAACTTACAATGTTTTAGTTTAACAAATTTGTTTTCGAAGACTTTAAGTCCCCTTTGGAAAACCATGCTTTAGTAAGTGTTTTCATGAAAGGCTTCATAAACTAACAAGTCAGGGACTGAAATAGGCTTAACTAAGTTATATTAGCATGCTCAACTTTACAAAACCACAAAATTTGGTTTTCCAACTCTGGCAGCCCGCGCGGCCGAGCGGTGTAGTGCTATAGAAGTGGCGTGGCCGCGCCACTTCGTGCAAAGGTAAAAAAATTTGGCATACTAATTCATACCAATTTACAGAGAATTCAAGCAATTCAAGAATTTGACAAAACTCAATTTTAAGAACAAAAAGTCAGATTTTATACCTCTTGAAGCTTATATGAATTCCCTTAATGCACTAATTATACTCCCTCAATTCTCAGCAACTTCACTCTCTACTTGTACTTATTAGATAATTTTTCTAGCAATAGAGAATGAGAAGAAGAGGGTGCTATATATAGAGAAAATAATATCCAGACAATGTTAATTTCCACCAATTCAAACCAATGTGAGTAAGAATTGTATGTTGGTTATGAAAGAGTTGGTAGTTAGTTGGTGAGCTTCATCATTATCCCCACTCCCCCATTGATCATGATAGCTAGAGTGGAGCTTGGGAGAAGAAGGGGGAATAGGCTTCTAGCCTTTTTGCTCTTCACGTGAGTAAGGAAATGGCCATTCATTTTGGGACAAGGCCACTAATAAGTCTCAACAATTGGGCAAGAGCATTAGTACTAAGGCTATGTACACATAATAATATGCATAGGTTATAAATGTATACTTAGGTTATAAATATACATACTCACATATATATACTTAGGTTTTGAAAATCAATTGGGCACACCTAAACACATCAATATATAATTCATGTACATTTTGGTAATGCCAAATTACGAGTTAATTGAATAGTGATATACTACATTATCACGAACCTTATTATTATTATTTCAATTATGTTACTCATGGAAATAATTAGGAATATCAATTATTTACATACGTTAACTTAATATTCCATATAGTATACATTAATGTACTATACCTATCACATGGTCACATAAGCCTCAATTATGTAACTCATACCACTCATTAATCTTATTATATAGTTTATGTATATCACATAGTTTCCTGTATTGTCACAATACACTTCATATAACATGTATTCTCATAAGTCTAACCATATAACTCACTTCCTTTTATTAGTTAGTTATATCCAAAATGTCACATAATACTTTATATTATATAGTTGTAGATACTATACAATATGCGATTACATAACTTTACAATAAGCAATTAATTGAACAAACATAAATCCCAAATATTAATTAACCATTTATTCAATAATATGCTATTACTCATAATAACCATTAGTTAATAATATATTATTAATTAATCATCCCCTTATTAATTCCTTCTTTAATTAATTTAATCATCAATATTTCTCATCACTGTGCCACACAAGGCATTCATTGAGCTTATCATAAATTTCACATTTTCTTCTCAATTATTATAAATTCAATTTGAAGTAATTGAGTTAACTCATCTCATAACACATAAATATTTATATTCAAATAAATATTCGACTTTCATTAATATATTTATTTAATAATATTCAAAAATTCTCGGGTATTACACCAGAGATAACCCTGGGAAGCCAATTTAGCCTTCAGAGACAAACCCGAAGCATCACATCATCCTTAGAGATAACCTGGGAGGCCAAGTCAGCCTCAGAGATAACCCTGAGGAAGAACCGAGTCGGATGGGATCAAAACCTCGACGATGTCGAGAAAGTAAACGAAGACCATGCCAACACTAGAAACAACCCTGGGGCAAAATGGTTATTTTACCAACTTGAAGCCGATTCGGTCAAACTCAAGATAAATTGATGCCACGAAGGTCAGGAAGAACCATAAAATTGATCCCGAGTGAAAACTGCGCAAGACAGCTCCACGGATAAACTACAAAGAAACAAAGATCCGGTTATGAACTCGTATTCTTGGACTCGAAAAAGGTTTAGTCCCATGTCATTGTGATGCTATCGGCGAGGGCTTTCCGGAAAGGTATATCACACCTCAAACGGACGCTCCGATCAAAAGTTAGAAAGTTTCGAATCTGACCTCACGTTGCTCGGAGTGCATGTACTTCGAGACGACGGGACCCGCCACGTTGGCCCTGCCACGTGGGGCCGCAGGTAGAGTGGCGGCAGCCACAGGTGGGTCCGCTACCACGGGGTCTATAAATAAAGGTGCACCGCCAGGCCAAAATTAATTCAGAAAGGCTCTGAACCTTTGCCCGTTTCGTTTCTCAGCAATATTCTTGTACTCCAAACCCAAATTTTATTACTCTAACACGTAGGTATACTCATATACTACAACATACCAAAACTTAACTGGTGGAAACTAACGTTTGAAGCCTACCAAGTGGCAAAAAGCCCGTGTAGCAGTCCATTGTGAGTATTTTTACGATCAGAAAGTTCATACTACTTCTTTGCGCATTTATACACTTGCACGTTAAGTTTCATCCTCCAATTATGCCCGGAACTCAGTTCCGTGCCGTTTTTGCTTACATTTTCATACATTTTAGTATATAAACTTTGCGCATTTATACACTTGCTTACGTGTTTATAGCAACTTCGCTGGACTAGGTTATCTTCCTAGTCCGAGTTTGGCTTTTTAATGTATATATTTAACTGTATATATATATATATATATATATATATATATATACTAACTTGTCAATTCTGTCAAGCCCGGATGTCAAATCCATGCCAGTTTATCGTTTTTATATATATAACTATATATATAAATTTTTCTGACTTATTTGGGCCTGGATTTCTACTTCGTTGCCTTTTTACTACTTCTATAAATATATATATATATATATATATATATACTTACATTTCTGTCCGGACAAAGGGTAGAATGGTCGTCGCCCTTTATAGTTTTTTTATATATATATTTACTTTCTGCTGAGCCTGGACAATTTCGTGGCTCTTTTACCGCTTATATATATATATATATATAAATTTCAATTCTGTCGAGCCTGGATCATTCTGTGGCTCTTTACAGCTTATATATATATATATATATATATATATATATATATATATATATATATATATATATATATATATATATATATATATATATATATTTCCGTTCAGTCGAGCCTGGATCATCCCGTGGCTCTTTTACCACTTATATATATATATATATATATATATATATATATATATTTCAATTTTGTCCAACCTGGATTACTCCGTGGCTTTTTACAGCTTTTATAAATATTTATATATTTACATTTCAGTTCGGGCATCGGAGTGAAAATCCATCGCCCTTTATAACTTTCGTATATATATAACTATATAAATATATATATATATATATATATATATATCTTTTATCCATTGTGATTAAATTGCTGCTTTAAATATTCATTTGATATGAATCGGCACTGACATCTCTTCGGGCGAACTAGATTTCTATAAATCTCGGCAACTCTACCTTTCAAACGGTTCAAAATAGGTCCAGACGGAATCGGGAAGCTAGAATGATTGAGATTTACTTAAATCTAGCAGTTTTTTCTAGTTTATTCATTATAAAGCAATCTCGCGGCCCTTAGATCGCTATCTAGTGGGAACGAGATGCTTTGACTACGAGCAGGCCAGGATTTACTGATGAATCCTTGGTTCTTGCGACGGTTAGATGTAAATATACATTTCTGGGCATATTTTAAGTTGTGCAGGTTTTATTGGCTTCCCTTTGTGAGCCTAGGAATCGTGGAATTCATGATCAAACTGATCAGAATCTGATTCCCACGATGGACAAACTCCACTTTACAAATGTACCCTGCCGGTTTTTTTGTAAAATGTACATCCAAAAGACATTAAAACGGTTATCCGGGTTTAAGGTCTCAACATAATGAGAATATGGTTTGTCGTGTCAAAGTCACTCCGATGGCTGTCATGCCCATGAGAAGACCAACACTTGTATATATTCTGTGGTCGAGGATGCTTCACAGCCCGACAATCACCATTCAAATTGAGCTAAAAGGCTAAAAAGATAAAAATTGAAATATCAGCATGCTTCAATTCCTATGTGAGCATAAGGGTTTGAAAACCTGCTTTCAAAACATCATTTTAATATCTTGTCTAAAATGGACTTTTGCAAATCAAATCAAACCCTTCGTATATAGGTTCAACGAAGCATGACCATACTTTCAAATCAATCAAGCATATGCCCAATTTCTTCCAGCATTCACACACACATTGCAGATTTAAAAGAAAAATATTGAAAAGATGTGGTACCGTATTTTCACGGGAGTTGTGGGGTGTCTAACACCTTCCCCACACTTAACCAAGCCCCCGAACTTAAAATTTCAATTTTAAAGATTCAGTTTCGATAATGTCCAGCAATTGGACCTCCTTTCAAACAAAACTCGGTTGAGTTGGTACAACCATTTCAAATATACCAACTGGCGACTCTGTAAAAAGATCAAATCGTCAACATGATACATGTTGGCTTTTTCCTAAAAAAAACCCCTTCAAAACCTTTTTCACAAAAAAAAGATAAAATAAGGGTAGACAAAACTTAGGAAAAGAGAGAAAGATTCGGGTCCAACTCGACCCGCATTTTTTCCCAACGTCGACAGGTGGAGACTCTATTGGAGACAGTAGAGGGCTTAGGCCACGTTCAAAATCTTTTCAAAACTTCCAATTCATATCTGCGTATGTGTGAATGCTGCGTCTTTACATTGAATGAATATGAATGAATGCTTTCTTGCTTTATATTAGTGCTTCGCACCAATGTCATCATATGCATACGGTGAGACGCGATGTATGTGAATGTATGTTATGTGATTCCTCCACCAGGAGGCAAACTCGTTGGTGACAGAGTAATGTTTTAGAGGACGCCTAAGTCTTCGGGGCTCATGAAAAAGCACCATTAAGATCCGCTCTAGTTGAAATATCGAATTAATTTCCCTTATAGTAGATTGCGATGATCTGGGGACCTTCATGCCAAAAAGCCGCGAGTGTAGCCTAAGATAGGTCAGCCTTTATTTAACAAAATCCGAAGGGAAGCCTCTTCATGCCTTCCTCTTTCAATTCAATGTCAAGTTTTCAATTCCAATGTAAATGTTATAATGTACATTCCATGTCTTGTAAATCCTGTTATATCATCCTATTATCAAAATAACTGACCTTCGTTTTACATGATAAGATTTAAAAATCCCCAAACCTGACACATTGCATAACATGTATATGGTTAGTGTCTTTCAAGACTAAACACCCTACTCGTCTTGTAGGTAAGAGTGGTCTCATTACTAGATTATAATCTAAAAAGGCACAAAGCCTATCCACCGACATGGCTGAAAGTGGCTAACACAAGTTAGGTTTCGTATCTCGAAAGAAGTTTGAGGGACTTCAGAATCAAATAACAGAGTTGGTTATCCTCCTAAGAGAACAAAGTAAAAACACTCAGGGCCAGACAACGCTCAATCAAACAGAGTCCTCCTCACAGGGTGGCAATCAAAGTGCTGACAAAAGGGGGGAAATGCAGATCCCTAAACCTCGATCTAGTCAAAGAACCAACAAACCTAAAATCACAGATCTTAGGAAAGATCAGAAAACTGGCGATATCCGTAGGAAATTTCAACAAATTGAAGAAACCATCCGGGCAATCAAAGGGACTGGAAACCTTGGAAGTGTCACCTATTCAAATCTTTGCGTATTCCCAGGGGCTAGATATCCTGACAAATTCCAGGTCCCAGAGTTTGAAAAGTACAATGGGGCAGGCAATCCCTATACGCACTTGATACATTGGCTAGCTAGGGTCTTTTGCTGAAGATGAAAGCCTTAGAATGCAGCTTTTCTAAAAGAGTCTCACTGGAGAGGCTAGGACATGGTATGCCCGACTTAACAATGCAAAAATCCATAGCTGGGAAGAGCTAGCTCATGCCTTCCTAAATTAATACAGCTTCCAGTCTCATATGGCTCCGGATCGATATCAAGTAACCAAAGTCAAAAAGCAAAGCAACGAGTCTTTCCGAGAGTATGCCCAAAGATGGAGACGTCTGGCAGCACAGGTCAACCCGCCTATGACAGAAACTAAAATGGTGATGACTTTCATAGACATCCAAGAGGCACCTTCCTATGAGAGGATCCTAGCTGAAATAGGAAAGCCATTCTCAGAGATGATCAAACACGGAGAAATGACTGAGATGGGCCAGAAAGTAGGAAATATTAAAGATCTCACGGCCTTGAAAGTAGGTGTCGATCATATACAGTCTCGCAACTATGCGAGCGATCCCATGAGGATACCCAGGAAAGGAGATGAAGGTGTATCCCTCATTGTACAGGGGCAGTCTAGGAGACCCAACCGTATTCCACCCATTTGGAAGAGGGAAGGCAATATGTCATCACAATAAACTGCCTTCAACAATTGCCAAGACAAAAAGAGAAAATTTGAAAGAACAGAAAATCGGGTGTTCACTCCACTAGGCAATTCCCTTGAAAATATGTTGGTGATGTTAATAGATCACAAGAAAATTACCGAACTGGCTCCACCTCTGGATCCAAAAAGCAAAAAATACAATCCTAGCCAGAGATGTGCTTACTATTCAGGATCTCCAGGACACGATACACAAGATTGTTGGTCCTTGAAGCATAAAATCAAAAATCTGATCGAAAGCGGCGAAATTGTATCCCAACAACCTGACCATCCAAATGTCAGCACCAACCTTCTGATGCAGCATGATACGGAGGGAGTAAATATGATCGGGTCAGGAAGCGATGAAATGCATCCAAATCGTAAATACATAGGAAGGATGGATGAATACCCCCAAAGGATCAGAACAAATGTCCTAGAGCTGGAAAATGTAGAGGAGGGTATGACAGTGATGCAAAAATTAGATACGATCCAACATCAAGTAACTCTGCTGGCTAATATGATAATGCGCTAACATCAAGATACAAGGTAGCTTTTTACTTAACTATCATAAAGCCAAGAGAAAGAGGAGGTTATTCAAAATGTAAGCATATCTCCCTCCAAGATCTGCCAGCTAAATGAAGAAGATCAAAGCATGCTGAGCAGACGCAGAAGGTGGAATGATAAAATTACTAGAAGATCTCGCCAAAGGAAAAATCTTCTGGAGGAATGCGAATTCCAAAATAGGAAATATCAAGCAACATTCCAAACATTGGCCAACCCTCGAAATCCTACTGCACCGAGAATCGGGGAGAGTAGGCGGAGAAGGGTATTCACACCTTTGGGGGACTCGTTGGAAAATGTGTTAGCATTGTTGGTTGCACAGAAACGATTATTGATTTACTGTCTCCTACCAAGCCCGAGATGAAAAGATATGATGCCACCAAGATATGTCTCTACCATTCTAACTCACCTAGACATGAAACTGAGGAATGCTGGTTTCTAAAGCACAAAATCCAGGATCTCATTGAAAATGGAGAACTGAAGATAGAAGTCCCCATGACCATAAAAGGTGAAAGGCAAATAAAGAGCTTAAGATGTCCACTCGAGATAGGCAGTTCCAAGGAGGTGACGGCTGTAAGCACCAATCATGGTAGAACACAAGGTGAACTAATCCTAATGATGGGAGTGACAGAGGAGACAAGAGAGTCATCTAACGAAATTCATCCACCATCATCAAATATCTTATTGCCCAAAGCCAACAACCACATTCCTGGTTTTACCCTCCTGGATGATGAGGAGGAAATACCCAAAAAGAAAAGTTCCTTGCAAGAAATACAACAACAGTTTGAGAGTGATCTCATAGTCAAATTCTCTCAAGCCCATGATAAAGGTGAAGGAACAGATGAAGAAAAAGGTGGTGAAGTTCTCGAGGAAGCCAACCCATCGAGGAATCTAGAGTTCATCCCTTTCTGCGACAAGTCCAGTTTGAGCCTCCTTAAGGGATATACTGATTCAGGAGGTGATCAAGTTATGGTAGGGATTAATGATATTCATGACCAGGAGGTAACCTCTATCATAAGCCTCGAAGGCAATATAACCACTGAAAATTGGACTATCAGACCTCAGCTAGCCAAGAGTACGTAGATCCCGAGGAAAGTTGTGAGTTTCAGGAGATGTTGGGACATTATCACTTTCTTAGCGTTATGCCTTTTATTTTCCAAGCATATAAATATTGAAAAAAAATAAAAAATAAAAAAAATCAACTCTTTTAGGAAAAGCCTGAACTACGAATGACCTGATCTCCCTTCACCCGGGAGTACGTAGGCAGCCATTCCTGGTGCTGTCAAACCAAATAAAAAATTTCAAAAACCCTTCAAACCAAAATAAAAGGTTCAAAAACTCATCAAACCAAACTCAAACCCAAAAGAGATAATTCTCAATCCTCTCACATAAGACTCAAACTACGAATGACCTGATCTCCCTCAACTCGGGAGTACGTAGGCAACCATTCATGGTGCGGTCAAACCTTTAAGAAAAAACAAAAAAAATTAAAAAACCAATAAAAAAACCAGT
Organism: Panax stipuleanatus; assembly: GCA_020205555.1. Taxonomy (NCBI): domain Eukaryota; kingdom Viridiplantae; phylum Streptophyta; class Magnoliopsida; order Apiales; family Araliaceae; genus Panax; species Panax stipuleanatus. Next base: position 56,484,092 of record CM035116.1, on the reverse strand, counting down.
CCCAAGACACCGAAATCATATAAAACCCAAATACTATCAAGTCACCCTGGTCAACAGGCCCTGCTGAGATATTCTCCAATATCTCAATGTTAATCCATCAAGGAGAAGCTCGTGATACAGCAAAAATAGCAAGTCATAAAAGAAGTGTATGTGCAGGAAAAATAAAGCTAGTCTATAAACCTGTGCACAAATAAGATAACAATGACCACATGGCATCCCTGTCAAAAGAAGGAGAAGCAGTTGTAAGCTCACGTCCCACGGTCTCCATACGGGCCCGAATATCCACAGCCATCTGCGTAGTACTTCTGCGACCATCTATAAAGGCACTCATATCGACAACGTTGATGTGTGTATATGACTTGAGCGCAGTGTTATCAGCAATATAAAAATCCCGGGTAGCTATAACCTCATCCCTCTCAATGAAAGCAGCATCCCTGGTGACTAAAGCTTCCTCAATCTCAACAAATGTTGCATCCCGGGTAGCTCAAGCCTCGTCTCTCAGCAAAAGCGGCATCCCTGCTAGAAAGATCATCCGAGCTAATGAATCAATATAAGCTGGATCTATCCCAGTCGAAATGCTAGGGGGGTTAAAGATGTTGTCAAACCAACAAATGAATCATCCTCGGTGGGAGAATCAGGATCCTCCATAGGCTCCTCTTCATCAGAATCAATGCTCGGAGCTGATTGGATAACCGCAGACAATGTGATATCAGCCTCTAACCATGTCGAAAACTCTGGAGAACGATCGGGATGGCTAGTAAAGAAATCAGCCCTCTCCCAATGAGTCCAACACTCATAAGTCCTGATGAAGTCAAACGACGATAAAGATAAAGTTGATATCCGACGATCCATAGCCCCTTCAAAATGGTGGAGGTTATGGAACTGATCAAACTGGCCCATGACTGCCAGCGGATGATATGTGGTCACCCCCCTCAAACCCACCAGGGGCAGATAATCCATGCCAACTGCATGAGTGATGAAGTTGTAAGGGGAGCTAAGTCCTGAGCATGGCAATAGAGAAAAGGGATGCTCGATCTTCGATATAAAGGCCAAACCTAAAAAGCCTACATCCAAGAAAGACACTCAAGATCGATGACCTATGTTGAGAGGACCCAACGTCACCTCAATGTTGTTCCATCAAATTCGGAGCAAGTCTCGAAAGGAAGAAGTAGCGATGCATTAAGATAGCCCATCCCAATGATAAGATAGCATACATCCTAAGATGCAAACCTGCAGCAACTCATCACTCCTGAAGTATGAGAAGACTTGATCTTTTTTCATCCACAGAAGCACATGGGCTACCGTCATGGCAAATTCCATATCATACCCGATGACCTATTCCTTGAGAAAAAAAGGCCACAGATTAAACCTCACAGATCAAACCAAGTAAGGTGAGCTCTTAGATCCCATTCAGTGGTATCCGAAAGGCCTCTCGACATCAATCATCAAAGTTAAAACAACAACACAACGATATATTAAGTGTGATCATCAGCAAGGACCTTTGAAGAGTTGATACCTTTAATCTGAAACCTTCCTCAAAATAGAAGAAAAGTCATCAAAGCCAATTACACCCGTAATTCAAAAACTAATAACTGGGCATCCAAACATCAAGGCCCATATCCACTATATGTTCACTATTGGGGTTATGAGGTAAAAGACTTTTGCGATATCGGTGTCTTATCAGCCCATCTGTCAAACATACAATAAAGCAATCACCCCAGATGACAAGCAAGATCGGGGCAATTTCAGAATTGGCGACAATTCGATGTTGGGGCCCTTACAACAAGACTGGGGCAATTTCAAAAATCGCGATAACTTAACACTAGGGCATTTATCAACCATCCAATGAAAATGCACCAGTTGGCACGATCAGCATGGTCTGTCATTATCAAAGCTTCCATTATTGGCGATCCGATATGATCAATCTGTCTTTTCCAATCATAACTTTCTTAGAATACTGCGACCCACTGATAAGGTACAACTCTTTCATCTCTTTATATGCTTTCGGTCTCCATTTACATGCATCGACAATGATATACATGTTAAGTGTAGATAAATCTTGTGTTAGAATCTTAGAAAAAGGTTTTAAAAGGAGAAGATTTTTGCTTAACTTGTTATGAATTGGATTAATTCTTATAAGCGTCCGTGGAGCGAAAAGCATGAGAAATGATTAGAGAATTAAGATTATTCAACCTTTTGATTACGCATGGCATCCTAGTTCAAAGAGCTTTTTAGAGCAGACTTGACCTCATATGCATGTCTGCTCTTTGCGATTGACCTGACTCTTAGTTGTGGGGTATAAAACTATGGCAACGGGGATGACAATTAGTAGCCAGTCTAATGTCTCAAATCGTGGCCTAGGTTACTCGAGTTATTAAGCCTGAGGGGTGTCTTCACACCTGGTGCCCTAAAGCCATCTAGTTTCGGAGTCACCGACCCAACGCTCATTATATGGGTAACTCAGTGCCTAAGGAAACGAGCACTACAAGAAAAGGATGGAAAAACCTAGGCATATCCGAATTGTGGCCTAGGTTACTCGAGTAATTAAGCCCGAGGGGTGTCTCTACACCTGGTGCCCTAAAGCCGTCTGGTTTGGGAGTCATCGACCCAACACTCACTACACGGGTAATTTAGAGCCTAAGAAAATGAATATTGTATATGCACAGGTGAGGATCAAATAGAGCAGACCGCCTGACTTGTCTCAAAGTTTGGCCTTTGTTACTCGAGCTAGTAAACCCAAAGGGGTGTCTTAACACCTAGTGCCCTAAAGCCATCTGGTTTAGGAGTCATTGGTTCAAAACTCGTTAAATGGGTAACTCTGAATACCCTAAGAAAATGAGATAAAGTTAAGCGAGGAAAGAAGGAAATATTTTATAAGATAAAAATGAGATCATCTAAAGTCATAGAAAAGAAACCCCTGCTAAGGGTTGCGTTATTCACATTGCACATGTCATATGATGTTAATTTTGTGAATAGCGGTGTCTAGAACGAAGATGAGGTGTCTCTGATAAAGGGAGATAAGTCTTTTGAAACTGATCCTATCCATGAAAAATGGCCATGGATGCTTAAAAGTTTTCTTACGATGTCATAACTTGTCAAAAGAAAATTTTGATTTCTTTAAGAAAACTTCATTTCAAGATCTTTAGTGATAAGATAAAAGCTCAGTGAATCCAAGCATTCAATTTCATAAACTTTAACTTCAAATGCCTCATTCACAAGATAATACTAACGGCCCGAGCCATCAAGCTTTTGGCACATTTTGTTATCTGTCCAATGTGCATGATATTAATCACTCTGAATGTGGTCAACAAATCAAGTTTCTTCTATGAACCCTAGTAACAACATGCAAAACGGCTGGGGCATTTCACCATTCAATGAAATGGAAGGAGTCTATAGTGGGACCAAACCTCTCATCAAAAGGAAGGGGAAGAACTCTTGAAAGAAATCAAGGCGACATAAGCTTGTCCCTCCACAAAAAGGAAAAATTCTCATGAGAGTCCTAAATTCAGAAACAGACGCTCGACAAGAAAAGATCTAGCAAATGAAATCTACATCATTAAACATGTCAACCTGCGCCAAGTTTTCATAAGTCAAGGCCTCTGCACTGCATTTCAAATATGGGCAGTGAAAGAATGGGCCACATCTTCCATGGCGTCAGTAACACCCTGGTCACCAGCCAAGCCAGTATCTAATCCAGCAGGGTCGCAAGTAAAGATCTCGCCCATTTTCATAAATAATGATCAAACCGTTGGCGTCAATCCAGCGTAGCAATGGGGAAAGAGCCGATGATGCAAGCCGTGGAACACTACTTCAGCTAACATATCGGGATATCTCCTAGTAAAGCCATCAGTGTCTGAATCGCCAAAGGTATCAGCACCAGATCTAGATTCAAAAATAGCCGCCTCTACAAGATCCCCACCAAAGATGACATATGAAAGGGGAACATCTGAATCTGCCACGCCAAAAAAAGTCATACGAGAGTTAGAACTGCTGAGCCTATCAAAATCCATGCCTGAAAAGAAACTCCAAATCACCTCAGAAGGGTGAGGTATGGTTCTACATCCATTCAATTAAGCATATGCATCAACCTCGGATAAATTAAAATCATTACATTATGTTTGGTTTGCACATGTGCAACAAGCGCTACATCAGCGCACATCTCCATTAAAAATTTAAGCATGCATCCCCAATATAGTTAAATATGCATATGCATTAAATACCCTACTCGAGGGAAAATTTTGTTGTTGAAAACTACCGTTCGAGTAGGCATCGAGATAGTTCGATGAGATAAAGCTTTGCAGACTACCAGTTGAGTAGGCATCAAGACAGTCCGGTAATCAACCGTTTTCAACTACCAGCAGGGTATACTTTGTTGTCAAACTACCAGCAGGGTAGGCACCGTTGTAAATTGCCAGGGTGAACATCGGGAAAATTTGATGATTTCAGAACATCATCCCCAGCAGAAATGTGGAAAACATTTCAATTTATCCTCATCAAATGCGCATTGCTAACACCGATGGAAATCAAACTGTTGGAGTCAACACCAGAATAGAAATCAGCAGCCCTGATGAAAGTCAACCATTGAAATCAGCCTTAACACAGGCATCATCCATGACCGGTAAAGGTAAGCGATTTGCGATGCGATATGCAATTTACGATGCGATTTGTAATACGATATGCGATTTGTGAAGTGCGAAATTCGATTTGCAAAAACATTCATTACATTGTGATTTGCATCATTAAAAAATATATATCTTATCATATTTCAAGTGTCTAGCAATCTTTATTCTGTTCATTCCATTGCATTCCATAAACATAATAAAGAGGGGCATCTGTAGACACTCAAAATTTTACATTCCTGTTATAGACACTCAAAATCTACGTTCCTGTTACTAACCCTGCAAGAGGATAAAATCGTCTTTCAACCCAGTCTCAATACCGGGATGTTAACTCAACCCCGATCACCAATAACGGGATGTCAACTCAGCCCCGGTCACCAATACCAGGATGTTAACTCAGCCCCGGTCACCAATACCGGGATGTCAACTCAGCCCCGGTCACCAATACCGGGATGTCAGCACATCTCCGGTCTCAATATCGGTCCATTAGGTCAACCCCGATCTCAATACCGGGCCATCAGGTCAACCCCTATCTCAATACCGGGCCGTCAGGTCATCCCCAGTCTCAATACCGGGCCAACAGGTCAACCCCGGTCTCAATACCAGAATGTCAGGTCAACCCCAGTCTTAATACCGGGATATCAATTCAGCCCCAGTCACAACCCCGGAGGTACAGTTAAGCCTCTGTCACAACCGGGAGATCAAGTTCAGCCCCAAAAATAACCTTGGGAAGCCAATTCAGCCTTCAGAGATAAACCCGAAGCATCATATCATCCCTAGAGATAACCCGGGAGGCCAAGTCAACCTCAGAGATAACCATGAGGAAGAACCGAGTCGGATGAGATCAAAACCTTGACGATGTCGAGAAAGCAAACAAAGATCGTGCCAACACTGGAAATAACCCCGGGAAGAGCTAAATGGTCATTTTACCAACTTGAAGCCAATTCGGTCAAACTCAAGCCAAATTGATGCCACGAAGGTTAGAAAGAACCATAACATTGATCCCGAGTGAAAATAGCGCAAGACAGCTCCAAGGATAAACTGGAAAAAAATAAAGATCTGGTTATTAATCCATCTTCTTAGACTCGAAAAAGGTTTAGTCCTATGTCATTGTGACGCTCTCGACAAGGGCTTTCCAGAAAGGTATAGCACGCCTCAAACGGACGCTCCGATCAAAAGTTAGAAAGTTTTGAATCTGACCTCGTGTTGCTCGAAATGCACGTACTTCGTGATAACGGGACTTTCCACATGGGCCCTGCCATGTCGAGCTGCAGGTAGAGTGGAGGCAGCCGTAGGTGGGCCCGCTTCCACAGGGTCTACAAATAAAGGTGCACCCCCAAGTCAAAATCAATTCAGAAACGCTCTGAACCTCTGTCCATTTCGTTTCTCAGCCATATTCTTGTACTCCAAACCAAAATTTTATTACTCTAACACGTAGGTATACTCATATACTACCACATACCAAAAATTAACCAGTGGAAACAGACGTTTGAACCCTACCAAGTGGCAAAAACCCCGTGTAGCAGTCCATTGTGAGTATTTTTACGATCAGAAAGTTCATACTACTTCTTTGCGCATTTATACACTTGCACGTTAAGTTTCATCTTCTGATTAAGCCCGAAACTCAGTTCCGTGCCGTTTTTGCTTACGTTTTCATACATTTTAGTACATAAACACGTTTTTTGGAACTTCCACAGCTCGGATCATCGATCCGTTGCTTTTAACAGCTACTATATATATATATATATCTACGTTTATAGCATCTTCGCCGGACTAGGTTATCTTTTCAGTCCGTGTTTAGCTTTTTAATGTATATATTTAATTGTATATATACTAACTTTTTAATTCTGTCAAGCCCGGATGTCAAATCCATGGCAGTTTACCATTTTAATATATATAACTATATATATATATAAATTTTTCTGACTTATTTGGGCTTGGATTTCTACTTCGTTGCCTTTTTACTGCTTTTATAAATATATATATACTTACATTTCTATCCGGGCAAAGAATAGAATGTCAATCGCCCTTTACAGTTTTTTTATATATGTATTTACTTTCTGCTGAGCCTGGACAATTTCGTGGCTCTTTTACCGCTTTTATATATATATATATATATATATATATATATATATATATATATATATATATTTACATTTCAGTCCGGGCATCGGAAGTGAAAATTCATCGCCCTTTACAGCTTTCGTATATATATAACTATATATATATATATATATATATCTTTTATTCATTGTGATTAAATTGCTGCTTTAAATATTCATTTGATATGAATCGGCGCTGACATCTTTTCAGGCGAACTAGATTTCTTTAAATCTCGCCAACTCTACCTTTCAAACGGTTCAAAATAGCTCCAGACAAAATCGGGAAGCTAGAATGGCTGAGATTTACTTAAATTTAGTAGTTTTTTCTAGTTTATTCATTATAAAGCAATCTCGCGGCCCTTAGATCGCTATCTAGTGGGAACGAGATGCATTGGCTACGAGTAGGCCAGGATTTACTAATGAATCCTTGGTTCTTGCGACGGTTAGATGTAAATATACATTTTTGTGCATATTTTGAGTTGTGCAGGTTTTATTGACTTCCCTTTGTGAGCCTAGGAATTGTGAGATTCGTGATCAAACTGATCAGAATCTGATTCCCACGATGGACAAACTCCACTTTACAAATGTACCCTACTGGTTTTTCTATAAAATGTACATCCAAAAGACCTTAAAACAATTATCCGGGTTTAAGGTCTCAATATAATGACAATATAGTTTGTCATGTCATAGTCACTCCGATGGCTGTCATGCATGAGAAGACCAACAGTTGTATATATTCTGTGGTCGAGGATGCTTCGCAGTCCGACAATCACCATTCAAATTGAGTCAAAAGGCTGAAAAGATAAAAATGGAAGTATCAACATGCTTCAATTCCTATGTGAGTGTAAGGGTTTGAAAACCTTCTTTCAAAACATCATTTTAATATCTTGTCTAAAAATGGACTTTTGCAAATCAAATCAAACCCTTCATATATAAGTTCAAAGAAGCACGACCATACTTTCAAATCAAATAAGCATAGGCCCAATTTCTTCCAACATTCACACACACATTGCATATTTAAAAGGGAAATATTGAAAAGTTGCGGTACCATATTTTCACGGGAGTTGTGGGGTGCCTAACACCTTCCCCACACTTAACCAAGCCCCCGAACTTAAAACTTCAGTTTCAAAGATTCAGTTTCAACAGTGTCCAGCAATTGGGCCTCCTTTCCAACAAAACTCGGTTGAGTTGGTACAACCATTTCAAATATACCAACTGGCGACTCTGTAAAATGATCAAATCGTCGACATAATACATGTTGGCCTTTTCCTAAAAAACCCCTTCAAAATCTTTTTCACAAAAAAAAGATAAAATAAGGGTAGATAAAACTTAGGAAAAGAGAGAAAGATTCGAGTCCAACTAGACCCGCATTTTTTCCCAACGTCGACAACGTACATATGGTGAATTTACATGATGATTTGATAATTTGTATAAGGGCTAAAACTTGATGTTCATGAGAGGATGTAATGTTGCTTAAACTTAAGATTTGAGACTTCAGTCTCTTAATATATGATTGATGGTAATGAGCAAAACTTAAACTAAGTTAACAAGTTAGACTAAATGTGGGAACTAAACCTATAAGGTTAATATTAGTGTAACTAATGGACGTTGTGAATCTAAATGGTATGTGTGTAGGATATTGGAGTACGTGAGTTATAATTATTTAAGCTACGCACAGGCAAGTTTCCTTACCCTATCTTGATTATAATTACGCAAGTTTCCTTACCCTATCTTGGTTATAATTACGCAAGTTTCCTAACTCTAAACCTTCATTGAGCAAGTTTATTGCTTTTGTTTCTAGCTATTCTTAGCCTAGATTATTCAAGTTCATGATTCAAAATGAGATGTTCTAATTCTTTTGAAGTAATACTTCGGTTATAAAATGCTTATTCAGTTATATACATTTGAGATTCAATCTTTGATTTAAATATCGATTATATTATTGTATTGAACCTTTGAATGACTAGCAAACCCTTATTGATTCGACTAGTCTATAGTTGATGAGCGTTCTAAATTCTAAAAAATATATTTAAAGCTTATCCAATCCAAACTTCCTTTGGTACGGACTCTTATGTCAAAACTGAGATGAACAACCCTACTATAGGGGATTATATTATGCGATAGCGTTAAGATGTTTGTGCACAATACATAGTACGAAGGGTTGATCCCTTTAAGTACGAGAAGTAAGGTCCATATAGTCTTATAACTGTTAAAGGTTTAAAGTAGAAATACTTGATAACCTAGGACATAGTTCATGGTCTTATGACCCTCAGATGTACTTTTGATCTTATTTTCTAATCTTGAATCAAAATCCGAGCTTTTTATTATTCAGAACTCATCGATTACTCTCATATTATTACTATTGTTATTGTTATACTTGTGGGTAATTGTTTTCTCACTCTTGCATAATAACATTGCAGCTAAGGTTGAAAGAATTGATGAGTCGTCCACTAGTAAGGGCAAAGGCAAGGAAAATAAGTGATGAAGACTTGTTTAATTCTTTGAAAGATGTTTATGTATAAGACTTATTTAATTTTGTTATGTTTCCGCATTGATGTATTTAAGGTTAGATTACTTGGGATTGATTTGATTAAGATGTTGTAACCCTTTTATGGGAGGATTTCTATTTCAGTTATGAGTTTTATTTAAATCCTTATTCATGGGTAGTTAGATGTGATTTAATTGGACAATGAACACAAAATCTTATGGAAATGAAGTACTCAGAATTAGGGGTGTCATAGCGACGCTGCCTTCGGGCTCGGTTCACTGCAATGTGGTGTTGCAGCGCCTAAAATAAGCAAGGAACCGGTGTTGCGGCGCTGGTAGTAGGGAAATGATAATTTTGCCTTTTTAATGATGGAAATGACCTAAAAGCCTTGCAAAGCATAATTGAAGCAACATAATAACAAAATAACATATAAAGGCCATATAAACATGACGGAACTACAATTTCTCAATGATGAAAGTATCTGATTTGTGGGTATAAAACTCACTCATCAAATACCCCCAAACTTAAGCCTTTGCTTGTCCCTAAGCAAAATATCTGAACAAAAATATCAAAAATATTTATAAACTGTGAATCAAGTGCTAAATCACTATATAACCATTATGGCCTCAAAACTCAAAATAACTAATTCAAAGAAAAAGCAAAACACTGTCATGAGTAAGGCTTCATTCTAATTGTTAGCTTAAAACTACTTCTGATTCAATTCTGTGTGTGTGAATCCCAACTACTCTAACCAGTCATAGCTCATAAAAATTCACATAATCAATCGCATAATGAAAATGCTAACTCTTTAAACTCATGTTACATCAAGTTTTCAGAGCAAGACATAAATGCAAGAACAGATCTCAAGGGTACTAGCATGCAAACAACTAAATTTGACTTGTGCAATGTTTAGTAACATTAGGATATTCATATTTACCCATATAACGAGTGTTTGATCAATGACTCCCAAGCAAGATGGCTTTAGGGCATTAGGTGTAGAACACCCCTAAGGATTTAATAGCTCGAGTAACGAAGGCCATGTAATTCAACTTAAGCCAAACGAGGGTTTTTATTCTTTATTCTTTAACTGACTCAATCTCAAACTTGACTGTGCAATGTCTAATTGCATTAGGCTATTCAGAGCTACTCATGTAACAAGCATTTGATCAATGACTTCCAAACTAGATGGCTTTAGGGCACTAGGTGTAGAACACCCCTAAGGATATACTAACTTAAGCAACTAAGGCCACGTAATTAGACTTAGTCAAACTAAGATTATTATTATTATTATTATTATTATTATTATTATTATTATTATTATTATTATTATTATTATTGTTATTATTATTAATATGATTTTTTTTATTTCTTTATTTTTTACTAGCATAAAGACATGCCAATAATCCCAACTTTCCCCGAACTTGCATAAGCGTCTTAATCACTACTATTGACTCACTTAAGTTAAATAGAGTTAACGCAAAAAAAAAATCAAAAATAATTAATCATATAAGCTTTTTCTGAATCCTAACTAGCCACAGCAGTTGGTATGTGCTCAATAAGATAGAAAGAATCAAACAACCAGTTTCAAACTAATAATTAAGCTAAATACCTCATCCAAACATGCTTGACAAATAACTTCTGAAAAAGTAGCATACAATCATGCTTATCATTGGCCTTTATCAAAAAATTTATAATCTATATCACCCATTCAAATCATATAATATACTTCAAGATATGGTTTATCAAAGCCATAGCATGACACAAAAAGATAGATAAAAAGAAATATATAAATCCTTTCAATAATATAACAGCTCAAGATAAGGTCTAGTAAAGCCATAGCATGGCACAAAAAGATAGATAAGCATCCATGCGTAATAACCAATATAATCCATGCATATCCATGCATCAAAACATAATCATCCATTACTACAATTAATATAACAATCCTTTGCAACACAAAATACTAATAAAGCTAAAAGATAGCATACTAACAGCTCTTGTGACATCAGATAGATAGCAGATATATAAAGGACTGACAACACCCCCAAACTTGAGATGAGCAATGTCCTCATTGGCTACTCGAGCAGTTATCAAAATGAAAGGGCTTCCCTGAGGTATGTTCAGTATGTGCCTTCATTTCCCTCTTCCATGGCTGGATACGGTGGTGGATATGGTGAAAAGATAGGAAGCATAAGAAACTGGAACAACATAGATTCATCTTCGTCTCCACCGAATGATGAGTAGATATTAGCCACAATGGTGGAGAACTCTTATTGGTACCGCATCATCAAATCCTGTCGTTGAGCAACCACATCGATTCTCCTTGACTGTTTGTCGACCATCTAGTGTAAGAGATTCAGAGATGCTAGAATTTCAGCCAAGGATCCCACTGATGAAGAGACAAGCTCCTAATTATGAGAAGTCCCGGTCTCTGAAGAAGGCGGAGGCTGAGCGACCGGCAGATAGCCCTCACCGCGGGTATGAGAAGTAGTTCCATCCCAGACCTAGTAGTGGGAAATGTGAAAGTAGTATGCATACAAGCCAATCATGTATGATGATAAAGCATATACTTTGAAAACATTCTTATTTATTTATTAATAAAAGTATTCAATTATTAAAGGCATTTAATTATCTACATGATGTTGTTTTTATAATATGTAAATAACCTATAGTTTTAAGCAATGCTTTTAGAATCATGATGTTAATCATGCTAATGAGATCTAAATTCTTAGAAAGCTTAAACCTAAAATAGTTCACAATCGTTGGATTACTAAATAGGGGACTAGTAAATTCGGATAGATTGGTACATATGTTGCTTGCTCATTGGATGAGGATGATTGATCTCATAATCATTTGTGTGGAGACACTAAAGCAAGTATGTAGGTGCTTATTACAGAATAAGTTCACTGAACGTAACTCGTTAAGGAATACCTAATGCAATTTTACTTGCCTGTCAATAGAAATTCCTAATGTGATAGTAGTACAAGTGATCCTTGGACTTGAGATCATCATAATATCTTGTGTGTAATGAATTATACTTTGGCTTATTCCTTAAGACCCTTAGGGTACATCAAAGGGTATGCTTGGGTGTAATAAGTTACATATGGAGATAATGAATGGTTAATAAAGAATCTACGACTTTTAGTAAAAGAAGATATATGTCCTATGTGATTCGTTAAATGACAACCTAGTAGTCCTTGGCCAATGCATAATAAAATTAGAAAGGAGTTTTTAATTTGCATTATTTGGAGTTGTGCATTTTTTTAATCGAAATAAATATAATTAAATAAAATAAGACTTAACAATAATTACATGTCTTATATTTAATTGGGACATTGTATGGTGGAAGGATTGAATTGTACAGTAACTATTTACTCACAAGTTCTTTTATGATTAATGTTGAAATCTATATTATCTGGAAAGTCGTTGATTGCTAGGGAGGCTTATCCCTATTGTAGAATAAATATTATTTATTTAAATTGATTATTAGTTTAATTTATTTATTTAAATAAGATTAGAATTGTTCTAATTGATTTATTCACAACTGGTTTAATATGGAGAACCTAAATGGTCACAACATAAAAGGAAAAATAATTATTTAAGAAGGTAATGGTATAATCGTAATAATATGTTAAGTATAATTAATTTAATCTATGGTAATAGAATAAATTAAATAGCTTCATATTTATTATTTAATATTTTGAAAATATTAAATATAAATTAATAAGAGGAGTCTTATTAATATTATTACAATTATTATTATTTTAATATCTAAAGGAGTTTAGGAATTAATTTAATATTGGTACTCTCAATTAATCCTAATGAGATTAGGAGGCAAATTAATTAAAAGAGTTTAATTAATTAATCCCAATATGTTGGGAAGCGTAATTAATTAAAGTTGTTTAATTAATTAAATAAAACCCAATTTCTAATTAGATTAGAAGGGTTGACCAATATCTATATAAGAGGAGTCTTATATTAGATATCGGTAGAGGTAATTCCAAGAGTTGGAGAGTACTCACTTTTTTACAGAGAATAGAAAAACTAGGGTTTAGCCAACCACCCTCCTTCTTGAACAATTCCTCTTCCTTGGTGGATCCCCTCTAGAGGCCAAACACTTGGGTGACTAACGTTGATCAAAGGAAAGAATCAATCCAAAAGATTCATGGACATCACGAAGAGCAAGAAGTTGAACTCGTACCTGTGGAAGCTAGTTTCTATAAGGGTATGATTCTGATTTAACCTTCCTTTTCTATTGATTGATAATTGAGCACAAAGCATGATCTTGGTGAGGGTTTGTATAAAAATTTTAAAACCTAATTTCTCGCGCTTCCACCCTTATTGTGTAATTTGATTACATGTATGCGTTACATACAAACCCAATAAAATGGTGGCAGTGGTCAATGACTGCCATAGGTGGCTGGACTATCTTATCTTCTCGACACGGTACATTTTCCCTCTTACACAAAGCCGTAATCAATGATGGGTGAGGAAGACTGTCAGAAGTGCTGCCTTCAAAGCTTTCAGGATAGACTACTGAATGATCAATCCAGGATCAATGTTCAGTCCAGTGACAATGGAAAATAGCAACACTACCCTCTCCTTGGTCACATCACTAATATGTATGGTCAACATCAAATTGGAACAGATGAATCTATACCAAACTTTATTATAGCGTGAGAGTTCTGCGTGCGAGAAACTGCACTTTTCACCCGTGTATTCATTGGTCTTCCAAGTAGTTCCTGGATTACATAGCTGGTTGATTAAGTCGTCCAAGTTAGAACTCCGAATGTCATCTGCTAGGTAGTCATCTTCTTTGTATGCAGGCGTCTAGTAGAAGGCATTTATAATTTTTCTGTCAAATGGGACCGCCTGACCCCGAACTTGCACTACTAACTTGCCCTCAGCCAAGGCCTTCGTATAGAACTCCAGAACTAAGGAAATGATGCCGGACTCTGGTTGTCGAGTGAAGGGAACCTAACGTCGCTAGGTGATAATATTACACATCTCTCCATCTTGCCTCTGGTCTGGCCTAAGGCTTCTTTCGGTCACTAAAATTTTGTTAGCTAACACTATGTTATATTTTGTCCACGCTTCGTCGCTAACAAATTTGGCACGGTCCCATTATGGTGCAGCTTGAGAAGTGCTAACTCGCGGTCGCTTAGGAGCCATGTGAGAAACTGTAGCTAAAGGACAGCCCAAAATGTGGATCACAAGCCAAAACTGAACTCAAATCTCACTTGAGAAAGTTATCAAACACCTGGTGTGCACTGCCTCACCGGTCAAATATACAATTGGTATCTAGCCTAACCCTCCACAAAGATTTTCTTTAGGAGCAATAAGATAATCCTGCAAAGAAAATCAATCCAAAGGCAGCTCCAATCAATGAAGTATGAAAAATTGGAAGTTATACCTTTGGTTAAAAATGGGAAAACTTAAGGTTTTAGGTGATCCTTGATGAAGTCCAAGATGAACTAATGAATTTGATGATGAATCGATGAAATGGAATTTCTAATTGAAGATTTGGGTGATCAGAATCTGCAAATGATATGCTCTTTGATACTAATGCTAAATGGCTTGTCTTTGGTTACAACCGTTCAGGAGAATATGGCTTTAGGCTTGGGTTGACTACCCAGAAAACTAGGCCTTAGCCAACAAAAATTCACTACTGGGACCGCGGCGCCAGTATTCCTTTGATAATGAGGTGTTGCAGCACATTTTTGCAAGAAGCTGGGGAAAATAAGGACGCTGCATCGTAATCTTTAAGGCTTACATAGGCGCTGCGGCGCCGTTCCTGTTTTAGCCAAAAATAATGAATGCTTTCCTGCACCAACAAAAACTAAGCCATAACAGCCGACACTTAGACAAAACTTATATACTTAAACTACAACTTAATATAACTAAACTAAAAGCAAAAATAAATAGATATTTGGATACTAAGAACTCAAAGTAACTCAAAAGTCTACCAAAACTAAAGGGAAACTAATGGATACCAAAAGTTTCAAGCAATGAATACCACAATGAAGCCAAAAATGCCAACTAATGGAATTCATCATAAAAGCAATTTCATAACCTACTAGTAGTATGGAAATATATCAATAAAGTACTAATAGCATGAAAATATACTACGATACTACTATACTACTATATTTAGGGGAATAAACTATTAGCATAGAAGCAAAGTAAAAAGGATACATAAATGATACTAAAATGGGGTTGCCTCCCCATTTAGCGCTTGATTTTAAGTCGTCGACTTGACTATTCCCCGGTTCATTTCAGGTTCGCAAGGGTAATGGACGTCTTTTGATGGTTAACGTAACCACCCCAATAGTGCTTGAGTCTTTGTCCTTTAACCTTGAAGATTCTCGTGGAATTGGCCTTTTTGACTTAAATAGTTTCGTGTGGAAAGACGTTGGTGATAACGAAAGGCCCTAACCATCTCAATTTCAACTTTTTGAAAAAAAGTTTTAATCTAGAGTTAAAGAGTAATACATTTTGACCCTGTTCAAATACTCGCTCAAATATCTTCTTGTCGTGCCACGTTTTCATCTTTTCCTTATACAACTTGGCGTTTTCATACGCCTGCAGCTGAAATTCATCCAATTCATTCAATTGCAATAGCCGCTTTTCTCCCGCCGCATTGAAGTCTAAGTTAATCTTTTGAATTGCCCAATACGCACTATGCTTTAATTCAACTGGGAGATGACACGCCTTTCCATAGACAAGCCTATATGGAGATATTCTGATGGGCATTTTATATGCGGTGTGATAGGCCCACAAGGCGTCATCGAGCTTCTTTGCCCAATCTTTCTGGCTTAGATTAACAATCTTCTCCAAGATCCGTTTTACTTCCTTGTTTGACACCTCCACTTGCCCATTAGTTTGCGGATGGTAGGCAGTGACAATCTTATAGGAAACTCCATACTTAGCAAGAAGGGCCTCGAAATACTTATTACAAAAGTGCAAGCCTTCATTGCTAATAATTACTCTCGGCACGCTAAATCGCATAAAAATGTTTTTCTGAAGGAAATTAAGCACCACCTTGGCGTTATTGGTGGACAATTATATGGCTTCAACGCACTTAGATACATAGTCCACTACGACTGGTATGTAGAGATTGTTGTAAGATGACGGGAACGGGCCCATGAAGTCTATACCCCAAACATCAAAAAGTTCAACTTCGAGAATATTATTCAGAGGCATTTCATGCCTTTTGGAGATATTTCCAACTCTTTGGCAATTATCGCATCGCGACATAAAAAGATGAGCATCCTTAAAAAGAGTTGGCCAATAAAAACCAGACTGAAGAACTTTTGTTGTTGTTCGCTGTCCGTCGAAATTCCCTCCGTAATTAGATGAATGGCAATGATGGAGCACATCTTCCATTTCTTCCTTTGGTAAACATCTTCTCAAGATCTGGTCTGCACACTGCTTAAACAGGAATGGCTCATCCTAAACATAGTGTTTCACATCTTTTAAGAATTTATTCTTCAGCTGATAACTCATATTGGGAGGTAACACATCGCATGCGATATAATTGGCATAATCGGCATACCAAGGTGCTACATTTTGTATAACAAATAACTGCTCATCGGGGAAGAATTCATTGATTACTGTGTCAGTTTATCCCGATTGGCTTGTATTTTCCAATCTCTAGAGATGATCTTCCACTTAATTTCAGTCCCCTTTTTGTCAAGAATATTTAATTAAATTCCATAAAAAGAAGGACCCATCTGATCAACCGCGTCTTGGCATCTTTCTTAGAGATTAGATTTTTGATAGCTGAGTGATCGGTATTTACAATGACTTTCTTACCGATGAGATAAGAGAGAAATTTGTTAAATGCATATACTACTACCAATAACTTTTTCTCCGTGGTATTATAATTGAGCTGAACATCTGTCAAGGTCTTGCTGGCATAGTATATGGTATGGAATACTTTATCTTTTCGTTAACCCAACACTACACCAATAGCGAAGTCACTTGCATCGCACATAAGTTCAAATGGCAATTTTCGGTCAAGGGCCACTACAATGGGAGAAGAGACAAGCTTCTTATTTAGCACTTCAAACACCTTTAGGAAAGCCTTGTCAACCTTGAAAGGCACGTCTTTTTCTAAAAGGCTGTAGAGAGGTTAGGTGATTTTTGAGAAATCCTTTATAAAT
Organism: Panax stipuleanatus; assembly: GCA_020205555.1. Classification (NCBI taxonomy): domain Eukaryota; kingdom Viridiplantae; phylum Streptophyta; class Magnoliopsida; order Apiales; family Araliaceae; genus Panax; species Panax stipuleanatus. The sequence goes on along the minus strand of CM035116.1, from coordinate 56,466,718 downwards.
CTCCTATAGAACTCGGCATGCCCTAGAAAACTTCTTACCCCTTTCACAGATGTTAGTGGTGGAAGAGTGTCAATGGCGTCAATTTTAGCTTTGTCCACTTCGATTATATTAGCAGAAACTCTATGCCCCAAGATAATTCCCTCTTGAACCATGAAGTGGCACTTCTCCCAATTCAATACTAAATTTGTCTCCATGTATCTTTCCAATACTAAAGTCAAATTTTGTAGACATGAATCAAAAGAATTACCAAACACGGAGAAATCATCCATGAACACTTCGAGAGTTTGTTCCACCATAACATAAAAAATGGATATCATACATCTCTAGAAAGTGGCAGGTGCATTACATAGCCCGGCTGACATTTTTATGAAGGCAAAGGTTCTATACGAACATGTAATGGTTGCTTTCTCTTGATCTTCGGGTGCTATGGAAATTTGATTTTAACCCGAATAACCATCCAAGAGACAGTAGAATTCATGCCCGGCAATCCTATCGAGCATTTGATCAATGAACGACAGAGGAAAATGGTACTTACAAGTGGCCTTGTTGAGTTTTCGATAGTCCATGCAAACACGCCATCATGTAACAATTCGTGTCGGAATTATCTCGTTATTCTCATTGGACACTACTGTCATTCCCTCCCTTCTTTGGCACACACTGGATTGGACTTACCCAAGGATTGTCCGAAATTGGGTAGATGATACCCGCATTAAGCCACTTGATGGTTTCTTTTCTAACAACCTCTTTCATAATGGGGTTCAAACGCCTTTGATGCTCAATGGAAGGCTTAGAACCATCCTCAAGGAGGATCTTATGCATACAAATGGAGGGACTGATTCCCTTAATATCTGTAATAGTTCATCCCAAGGTTGTCTTGTATTTCTTTAGAACTTGCAAGAGTTTATTTTCCTATGCCTCATCCAATAAGGTAGAAACAATAACTGGTAAGGTAGATGACTCGCCTAGAAAAGTATACCGCAAATTACTTGGCAATGGATTAAGTTCCAATACCGACATTTCTATCAATGATGACTGTGACTGAGAGGTAGACATTCCTTGTTGATCCAAAGATTTAAATTGATGTTTGAACTGAATGGACTAAGGAGAAGAATCCAACCATTGGAAATACTCGAGATGATTGGGTTGTTCTAAATCAGAGGTGTTAACAAGCACAGTCTCAAGTGGGTAGAAAATGCAATTTTCCAAAAATACATCTTCTACTGCCCTGTCAACCAAGTCAACCCAATTACAGTCCTTGGTATCACTTAGGAACTTTATCGCCCTTGAAGATATTGAAAGTAACTTCTTGGTCTTGCACCCTCATAGTGAATTCCCCCATATAAACATCAATGAGTGTTCTAGAGACTCAAAATTTTGTTTTTTTGTTACTAACCACACAGAAGGGCAAAGGCGTCTTTTTCCACTCTGGAGAACAACCCCGGAGGATTACAACATCAAACCAGAACCCCAAAGACAACCCCGAGAAATCATCAAGCCAACTTTAGAGATAACCCTGAAGACAGACAAAAGTCGGCAGCAGTCGAATCCCGGAGATAACCCTGAGAAAGACAGTTGTAGCCATGAGCCTCGACAATAACCCCGGGAGGTATAGTTAACCTTTGGAGACAGTCCTGAAGCATCAAATCATCCTCAAAGACAAGCCTGAGAGACCAAGTCAACCTCAGAGATAACTAAAAGGAAGAACAGAGTCGGCTGGGATCAAAACATCGGAGACGATCTCCAGAAACAGTCGAAAACCATGTCAATCCTAGAGGCAACCCCTGCAAAGGAAAAATGGTCATTTTACCAACTTCAAATCAAATCAAATCAAATCAAGCCAAATCAATGCAATGAGGGTCAGAAAGAACCCTAACATCAATCCTGAGTGAAAATAACACAAGACAGCTCAACGGACGGACTTCAAAAAAATGAAGATCTGGTTATAAACCCATCTTCCTGGATTCAGAAAAGGTCAAATCCCATGTCATTGTGTAGCTCTCGGAAAGGGATTTTTGAAAAGGTATAGCATGCCTCAATCGGACCACAGAATAAAAAGTTATGAAGGTTCAAGCAGATTGCGCATTGGTCGAAGTGCACGTACTTTGAGAAAACAGGACCCACCAGGTGGGGCCCACCACAAACAGTAGTAGGTAGACCTGCGGCTACCGCGGGTAGACCCGCTACCATAGAATCTATAAGTAAAACTCCCCACCCTTGCAAAAAAAGAGAGAAAAAGTAGAAAAACGCTACAAAACTCCGCCCATTTTGACCCTTAGCCCTACTTCTCGTACTCCAAACTTTAATTTAATTTTTCCAATATATTTGCATACGTATATTCTATAACATACCAAAAATTAACCGGTAGAAACGTCTATTAAAAGCCCACCGAGTGGCAAAAAGCCCGTAGAGCAGTCCATTGTAACTTTTTTTACGATCAAAAGTCATTTCTTACTTCATTACGTATATGTGAACGTGCATATAAACTTTGTAAACTACCATTAGAGTAGGCAAAAAGACAGTTCGGTGATCAACCGTTGTCAACTACCATTAGGGTAAGCACCGTTGTCAACTACCATCAGGGTAGGCACCGTTGTCAACTACCAGCAGGGTAGGCACCATTGTTAACTACCATCGAGGTAGGCACTGTTGTCAACTACCAGTAAGGTAGGCACCATTGTAAACTGCCAATATAAACATTGGGAAGATCCGATGATTTTGGAATATCATCCCCAGTAGAAATGTAGAAAACATTTCAGTTTATCTTCATCAAACAAGCATCGGCAACACCGACGAAAATCAAACCATTGGAGTCAACACCAGCATAGACACCAGCAGCACTGATAAAAGTCAACCGTGGAGATCAACCCCAACACAGGCATCATCCATGACCGATAAGAGTAAGCAATTTGCGATGCTATATGCGATGTGATATGCGATTTGCGATGCGATTTGTAATGAGATTTACGATACGATATGCGATTTTCAAAAATATTTTAACATTTATTGCATTGCGATTTGCATCATTAAATATATATCTTGTCATATTTCAAGTGTCTAGTAATCTTTGTCATGTTCATTTCATTACATTGCATAAACATGACAAAGAGAGGCATCTGTAGACACTCGAAATTTCATTTTCCTGTTACTAACCATACAAGAGGGCAAAGGCATCTTTTTCCACTCTTGAGAACAACCCCGGAGGATTACAACATCAAACCAGAACCCCGGAGACAACCTCGGGAAATCATAAAGCCAACTTCAGAGATAACCCTGAAGACAGACAAAAGTCGGCAGCAGTCGAATCCCGGAGATAACCCCAAGAAAGACAGTTGTAGCCACGTCAAGCCCCGACAACAACCCCGAGAGGAATAGTCAACCTTCAAAGACAGTCCCGAAGCATCAAATCATCCCCAGAGACAACCCTGAGAGACCAAGTCAACCTCAGAGATAACCAGGAGGAAGAACATAGTCGGCTGGGATCAAAACCTTGAAGACGATCCTGAGAAACAGTCGAAAACCATGTCAATCCTGGAGGTAACCCCTAGAGAGGCAAAATGGTCATTTTACCGGCTTGAAATCAAATCAAGTCAAAATCAAGACAAATCAATGCAATGAGGGTCAGAAAGAACCATAACATCAATCCCAAGTGAAAATAACACAAGACAGTTCAACGAACGAACTGTAAAAAAATGAAGATCTGGTCATAAACCCATCTTCTTGGATTCGAAAAATGTCAAATCTCATGTCATTGTGTAGCTCTCAGAAAGGGCTTTAAGAAAAGGTATAGCACGCCTCAATCGGACCCCCGGATAAAAAGTTATGAAGGTTCAAGTAGATTGTGCATTGGTTGGAGTGCACGTACTTCAAGACAACGGGACCCACCAGGTGGGGACCATAACAAACAGTCATAGGTAGACCCCCGGCTGCCGCGGGTAGACCCTCTACCATCGAATCTATAAGTAAAACTCCCCACCCTTGCAAAAAAAAAAAGAGGAAAAATAGAAAAACGCTATAAAACTCCGCCCATTTCGACCCTTAGCCCTACTTCTCGTACTCCAAACTCAATTTTATTCTTTCAATATGTTTGCATACGTATATTCAACAACATACCAAAAAATTAACAAGTAGAAACGTCTATTTGAAGCCCACCGAGTGGCAAAAAGCTCATAGAGCAGTCCATTGTAAGTTTTTTTACGATCAGAAGTCATTTATTACTTCATTACGTATATGTGAACGTGCATATAAACTTTGTAAACTACCGTTTGAGTAGGCATCGAGACATTTCGGTGATCAACAGTTGTCAACTACCATCAGGGTAGGCACCGTTATCAACTACCATCAGGGTAGGCACCGTTGTCAACTACCAGCAGGGTAGGCACTATTGTCAACTACCATCAAGGTAGGCACTATTGTCAACTACCAGCAGGGTAGGCACCATTGTAAACTGCCAGTATAAACATCGGGAAGATCCGATGATTTCGGAACATCATCCCCAGTAGAAATATAGAAAATATTTCAATTTATCTTCATCAAACAAGCATCGACAACACCAATGGATATCCAACCGTCGGAGTCAACACCAGCATAGACATCAGCAGCACTGATAAAAGTCAACCGTGGAGATCAGCCCCAACACAGGCATCATCCATAACCGGTAAGGGTAAGCGATTTGCGATACGATATGCAATGTGATATGCGATTTGCGATGCGATTTGTAATGTGATTTGTGATACGATATATGATTTTCAAAAACATTTTAACATTTATTGCATTTCGATTTGCATCATTAAATATATATCATGTCATATTTCAAGTTTCTAGTAATCTTTGTCATGTTCATTTCATTACATTGCATAAACATGACAAAGAGGGGCATCTGTAGACACTCGAAATTTTATTTTCCTGTTACTAACATACATGAGGGCAAAGGCGTCTTTTTCCACTCTAGAGAACAACCCCGAAGGATTACAACATCAAAACAGAACTGTGGAGACAACCCCGAGAAATCATAAAGCCAACTTCAGAGATAACCTTAAAGACAGATAAAAGTCGGCAGCAGTCAAATCCCAGAGATAACCCAGAGAAAGACAGTTGTAGCCACGTCAAGCCCCAACAACAACCCCGGGAGGTACAGTCAACCTTCGAAGATAGTCTCGAAGCATCAAATCATCCCCAGAGACAACCTTGAGAGACCAAGTCAACCTCAGAGATAACCAGGAGGAAGAACAGAGTCGGCTGGGATCAAAACCTCGGAGACGATCCCGAGAAACAGTCGAAAACCATGTCAATCCTGGAGGCAACCCCTGGAGGTGCAAAATGGTCATTTTACTGACTTGAAATCAAATCAAGTCAAAATCAATCCAAATCAATGCAATGAGAGTCAGCAAGAACCATAATATCAATCCTGAGTGAAAACAACACAAGACAGCTCAACGGACGGACTGCGAAAAAATGAAGATCTGGTCAGAAACCCATCTTTCTGGATTCAGAAAAGGTCAACTCCCATGTTATTGTGTAGCTCTCAGAAAGGGCTTTCCGGAAAGGTATAGCACGCCTCAATCGGACTCCCGGATAAAAAGTTATGAAAGTTCAAGTAGAGTACGCATTAGTCGGAGAGCACATACTTCGAGACAACGGGATCCACCAGGTGGGGCATACAACAAACAGTAGCAAGTAGACCCGTGGCTGCCGCGGGTAGACCCGCTACCATCGAGTCTATAAGTAAAACTCCCCACCCTTGCAAAAAAAGAGAGAAAAAATAGAAAAACTGTAACGATTGAGATTTTATATGATAATTTTAAATATTTATTGAGTTAAATAACTATTTTATGTAATTAATTTATTGAGTGAAATAAATAAATTATGTCATTTTGTGGATTGATTAAATTAAGTGTTATATATTATTAAATGAATGTTTAAAATTTAATTTAATTGATGTATATTAATTTTATAGTATAGTTCTAATTTAATTGAGATAATTAAATTAGATGAATTATGCGATAAAGTGTTACATGAATTATAATTAGCAAGTAATTATAATTATATGGCAATTTCTATGTGATTAATTGATGTTTGATTTTAATTGATTAAATTAAAATGTTAAAGGATTTAATTAATTAAAGTGTGACATTAAAGTATGTGTTAAAATAATTTATTAAAATAAAAAAAAGAGTTTTAAATGATTTTAACCAAACAAGACCCTTACATTTGTTTTTTTAAACCCGTTTTACCAAACAATGTCTTAATACTAAAATCTATTTTTATAAAGTACTTTTGCCAAACAAGCCCTAGTGGCTTTTAATTTTTAAAAATTCTGTAACTGATGAATGTTTATTAGGGGAGTTAATTGTCAGTTATATATTATATGTATATCCTATATCTATTAGTATACGTTTACATGATACGTTAGTCTAAACTATGTTAGAGAGAATATCAGTGTAAGAGAGAAAATAAAGAACAGAGAAAGAGTTAGAAGAGAAAGCAAGAAAAAAGGCTGAAGGAATAATCATCATCTTCTTCAAACATCTAAGCTAAAGGGTATGTCTTAATTCCCTTATATTTTTATGTTTTCCTTATGTTCTCCTTGAGTATGAGTTCTCTGTGTATGGTTTAGCATGGGAGTTATATATATATGATGTACATATATATATATATATATTGTGTTTATAATAGTTTATATATGAATTATATGCCATAAGAAGGATTTTCAAAAATTAAACTTTTGTCAGAGCATGTTTTAATGGAAAATTGATGTTCTTGAGAGTTCATATGTTTTGGTTGAGTTTTAGAATGAAAATTTTATGTAGTAATATGCATGTTTAGAATTGTTTATGATGTTATCTTCAATCATGAATATAATGCATGTGTTATAAGTTTAATTGGTGGAGAAATTTTTTACAGTGAATTATTTTGGGGAAAAATATGAGTTTTATAAAAATGTCAAAATTGAGTTTTTAAAACCTTTGATTTTCGTTGTTTAGACAAATTCTGTGATTAGTATCATATATATAGCATGAGTATTACTGCATATGTATGCTTTACGTTGTCTGTGTTGCTGTGTGTTGCCGATTGTTGGCATGTGGGGGATGAACAGTGAAGCAGGGTGCCGTGGCTGTTTGCCTCTGTCCGTGTTCCGGCTGGCAACAAAGGTAGAGGTGGCGCAGCTGCGCCTGCTGAGTTTCCCTGGTTTGACACCTGCGCAGCTGCGCCGGTGTCAAGGCAAAGGGTGGCGCAGCTGCGCCGTTGCCTGAGCAGAGGCAGTGAAGGTTAGCTAATTGTGCAGTGTTATTTTTGAACCTAGTTTAATTATGCTATGACAGTGAGCATGTATCTAGTTGCTATAACATGTTGTTAACATGAATTTGACAGTTTCATATTTGGAAAATAAAAGAGTTTTGAAAACCTAATATAGTATTTAAATTATAATTTATAATTGTTTAATTATAATATGAACTACTTGATTATAATTGGAGTAATTATAATTAGATTAAGTGTTTAAGTTATAATTGTTTAATTATAATTTAGTTAAGTACATAATTGATTTAATTATGTGAGTATGTTTATGTGATGTAATTAACTGTGTAATAGTTAATTATTATTTAATTAGAACGAGTTAACCATGAGGGTTAACCAACTATATGAATTAGTTACGTGTAACTAATTTAGGATATGTGATTCATTGTATATGTATGTAGGAAGTATTAAAGTACCTAATTGTGTTAAGTAGCTTGCGCTTAAGGCAAATCTTCTAAACCCTAAACTCGTTACATCTATGCAAGTTCTTTGAGTTCATATATTCATTGTTGAGAATGTTCTTTTCATTTCTGTACTGGACAATTATTTACTTAACTGAAGTGATCTTGACTTATTGTTCAAGTAAGATCCAGTTTATTATTTTAAATACTTTAAGTTTAATTCTAAAGCATATGTTAATTCTTAATTCTTTTATTTATGAATTATCGAAACCAAACTTTCTTTGGTGCGGACTTGTATTCAAAATACTGAGATGAACAATCCTAATTATTAGGGGAGGTTACTACGCGAAAGAGTTAAGATGTTTGTGCACAATACATGGTACGAAGGGCTGATCCCCAAAGTACGAGTTAATGTCCATAGTCTTATTGACTGTTAAAAGTTTAAATAGAAATGTTTATAACCTAGGACAAGAGTTCAAAGGTCTTACGATCCTCAGATGTATTCTATATTCTAATTTTAATGTTGATAGAGAATTATTATTCAATTATTTATGGTTAAAGTAAGCTAAGTTATTCAAAACTTTTTAAAGATATTCTTTCATATATTTGTTGTTAAACTCCAGTGAGCTGTTGTTTGCTCACTCTTGCATTAAATAACAATTGCAGCTAAGGTTGATAATGTTGATGCTCCGTCTACGAGTAAAGGCAAAGGAAAGCAAAACAAGTGAAGACTTGTTTTTATTATTTGAAATGATTGTAATAAGACTTTGATGTTATATTTTTATTTTAGCACTTTATTATTATGTCAAGGTTAGAGTAACCTAGGATTTATTTTAAGAAGGTTGTAACCCTTGTTTTAAGGGAGATTTTATTATTTATATAAAGGTTGTAATTTATTTTGATATTATATTGGGTAGATGTTGTTATAGTTAGAAAGTGAACACCAAATCATGTGGAAACGAAGAACCCGGATTTGGGGGTGTCACAAAAACGCTATAAAACTCCAACCATTTCGACCCTTAGCCCTACTTCCCGTACTCCAAACTTCAATTTTATTCTTTCAATATGTTTGCATACGTATATTCTACAACATGCCAAAAATTAACTGGTAGAAACGTCTATTTGAAGCCCACCGAGTGGCAAAAAGCACGTGGAGCAGTCCATTGTATGTTTTTTTACGATCAGAAGTCATTTCTTACTTCATTACGTATATGTGAATGTGCATATAAACTTTGTAAACTACCGTTCGAGAAGGCATCGAGACAGTTCGGTGATCAACCGTGTCAACTACCATCAGGGTAGGCACCGTTATCAACTACCATCAGGGTAGGCACCGTTGTCAACTACCAGCACGGTAGGAACCATTGTCAACTACCATCAAGGTAGGCACTGTTGTCAACTACCAGTAAGGTAGGCACCATTGTAAACTGCCAGTATAAACATTGGGAAGATCCGATGATTTCGAAACATCATCCCCAATAGAAATGTAGAAAACATTTAGTTTATCATCATCAAACAAGCATCGGCAACACCGATGGAAATCAAACCGTTGGAGTCAACACCAGCATAGACATCAGCAGCACTGATAAAAGTCAACCGTGGAGATCAGCCCCGACACAGGCATCATCCATGATCGATAAGGGCAAGAGATTTGGGATACGATATGCGATGTGATATGCAATTTGCAATGCGATTTGCTATACGATATGCTATTTTCAAAAATACTTTAACATTTATTGCATTGCGATTTGCATCATTAAATATATATCTTGTCATATTTCAAGTGTCTAGTAATTTTTGTCATGTTCATTTCATTACATTGCATAAACATGACAAAGAGGGGCATCTGTAGACACTCGAAATTTTGTTTTCCTGTTACTAACCATACATGAGGGCAAATGCATCTTTTTCCACTCTAGAGAACAACCCCGGAGGATTACAACATCGAACCAGAACCCCAGAGACAACCCTGGGAAATCATAAAGCCAACTTCAGAGATAACCTTGAAGACAGACAAAAGTCGACAGCAGTCGAATGCCGGAGATAACCCCAAGAAAGATAATTGTAGCCACGTCAAGCCCCGATAAAACCCCGGGAGGTACAGTCAACCTTCGGAGACAATCCTGAAGCATCAAATCATCCCCAAAGACAACCCTGAGAGACCAAGTCAACCTAAGAGATAACTAGGAGGAAGAACAGAGTCGGCTGGGAATAAAACCTCGAAGACGATCCCGAGAAACAGTCGAAAACCATGTCAATCCTGGAGGCCAACCCCTGGAGAGGCAAAATGGTCATTTTACCGACTTGAAATCAAATTAAGTCAAAATCAAGACAAATCAAAGCAATGAGGGTCAGAAAGAACCATAACATCAATCCCGAGTGAAAATAACACATGACAGTTCAACGGACGAACTGTAAAAAAATAAAGATTTGGTCATAAACCCATCTTCCTGGATTCGGAAAAGGTCAAATCTCATGTCATTGTGTAGCTCTCAAAAAGGGCTTTAAGGAAAGGTATAGCACGCCTCAATTAGACCCCCGGATCAAAAGTTATGAAGTTTCAAGCAGATTGTGCATTGGTTGGAGTGCACATACTTCAAGATAACAGGGCCCACCAGGTGGGGCCCACAATAAACAGTCATAGGTAGACCCGCGGGTAGACCCGCTACCATCGAATCTATAAGTAAAACTCCCCCTTTTGCAAAAAAAGTGAAAAAATAGAAAAACGCTATAAAACTCCGCCCATTTCGACCCTTAGCCCTACTTCTCGTACTCCAAACTCAATTTTATTCTTCCAATATGTTTGCATACGTATATTCTACAACATACCAAAAATTAACTGATAGAAACATCTATTTAAAGCCCACTGAGTGGCAAAAAGCCCATGGAGAAGTCCATTGTAAGTTTTTTTACGATCAGAAGTCATTTATTACTTCATTACGTATATGTGAATGTGCATATAAACTTTGTAAACTACTGTTTGAGTAGGCATCGACTTCGGTGATCAATCGTTGTCAACTACCATCAGGGTAGGCACCGTTATCAACTACCATCAGGGTAGGCACCGTTGTCAACTACAAGCAGGATAGGCACCATTGTCAACTACCATCAGGGTAGGCACTGTTGTCAACCACCAGCAAGGTAGGCACCGTTGTAAACTATCAGTATAAACATTAGGAAGATCCGATGATTTCGGAACATCAACCCCAGTAGAAATTTAGAACATATTTTAGTTTATCTTCATCAAACAAGCATCGGCAACACCGATGGAAATCAAACCGTTAGAGTCAACACCAGCATAGGCATCAGCAGCACTGATAAAAGTCAACCATGGAGATCAGCCCCAACACAGGCATCATCCATGACCGTTAAGGGTAAGCGATTTGCGATACGATATGCGATCTGATATGCGATTTATGATGCGATGTGTAATGCAATTTACGATACGATGTGCAATTTGCGAAAACATTTTAACATTTATTGCATTGCAATTTGCATCATTAAATATACATCTTGTCATATTTCAAGTGTCTAGTAATCTTTGTCAAGTTATTTCATTACAATGCATAAACATGACAAAGAGGGGCATCTGTAGACACTCAAAATTTTATTTTCCTGTTACTAACCATACAGGAGGTCAAAGGCGTCTTTTTCCACTCTGGAGAACAACCCCGGAGGATTACAACATCAAACCAGAACCTCGGAGACAACCCTGGGAAATCATCAAGCCAACTTTAGAGATAACCCTGAAGACAGACAAAAGTCGATAGCAGATAAATCCCGTAGATAACCCCGAGAAAGACAGTTGTAGCCATGTCAAACCCTGATAACAACCCTGGGAGGTACAGTCAACCTTCGGAGACAGTCCCAAAGCATCAAATCATCCCCAGAGACAACCCTGAGAGACCAAGTCAACCTCAGAGATAACCAGGAGGAAGAACAGAGTCGGCTGGGATCAAAACCTCGGAGACGATCCCGAGAAACAGTCAAAAACCATGTCAATCTTGGAGGCAACCCCTGGAGGGGCAACATGGTCATTTTACCGACTTGAAATCAAATCAAGTCAAAATTAAGCCAAATCAATGCAATGAGGGTCTGAAAGAACCATAATATCAATCCCGAGGGAAAACAACACAAGACAGCTCAACTGACGGACTTCGAAAAATTGAAGATCTTGTCATAAACCCATCCTCCCGAATTCAAAAAATGGCCAAATCCTATGTCGTTGTGTAGCTCTCGGAAAGGGCTTTTCGGAAAGGTATAGCACGCCTCAATCGGACTCCTGGATCAAAAGTTATGAAGGTTCAAGCAAACTACTTGGTCGGAGTGCACGTACTTCTAGACAATGGGACCCACCAGGTGTGGACCACCACAAACTACCGCGGGTAGACCCACTACCATCGGGTCTATAAGTAAAACCCCCCACCCTTGCAAAAAAAAGAGAGGAAAAATAGAAAAATGCTATAAAACTCCACCCATTTCGACCCTTAGCCCTACTTCTCATACTCCAAACATCAATTTTATTCTTCCAATACGTTTGCATACGTATATTCTACAACATACCAAAAATTAACCAGTAAAAACGTCCATTTGAAGCATACCGAGTGGCAAAAACCCCGTAGAGCAGTCCATTGTAAGTATTTTTACGATCAGAAGTCATTTTGTACTTCATTACGTATATATGAACGTGCATAAAAAGTTTCATCTTCTGGTTTTGCCCGGAACTCAGTTCCATGGCCTTTTTAGCTTAAGTTTTAGTATATATAAGTATATATATACGTTTTTCTTCATTTGCACAGCCTGGATCGTCGATCCGCGACTTTTACTCGCTTTTATATATATATACTAACTTTTTCGGCCTGTATCGCTGATTTGTGACCTTTTCAACTTTATTATACATATAATTGACTATATATATACTAACTTTTAATTCAGTCGGGCCTGGATTGCTAATTCGGGTCCCTTTTACTACTTATATATATATAATAATATAAATATATATAATTTTTCCTGACTTCGTTTGGCCTGGATCGCTAATTCGTGGCCTTTTTGGCTTTAATATATATATATATATATATATATATATATATACTAACTGTATATATTAACATTTATATTTCAGTTTGGCCTGGATTGGAATTCCGTGTCCTTTTACAACTTTTATAAATATATATATATATATATATATATATATATATATATATATATATATATATATATATATATATATATATATATATATATATATATATATATATACATTCAGTCGAGCCTAGATTAATTCGTGGCTCTTTACCTCTTTTGTATATATATATATTGACATTTCAGTGGAGCCTGAATTAATTCGTAGCTCTTTACAGCTTTTACAAATATATATATTTCCATTTCAGTCGGGCCTGGATTGGAAATTTGTGGCCCTTTACAGCTTTTATGTAAATATATATGATTATATATATATATATATATATATATATATATATTCCTTTGCTCATTATGATTACATATTTGCTTTAAATATTTATTTGATATGAATCTGCAATTATTTTAATGTAAATTTTGCAAATTAGATTTATCTAAATCTAGCCCTTTCTAACTTTCAAACGATTCAAAATAGGTCTAACCGGAACCGAGAAGCTAGAATGGCTAAGATTTATTTAAATCTACTTTTGTAAATATTAAAGCGACCTCGTGACCCTAGATCCATATCTAGTGGGAACGGGAAGCTTTGGCTACGCACATGCAAGGATTTGACTGATGAATCCTTTGTTTTTTCAACGTCTAGATTACAAATTGCATTTCCTGTGAATATCTTTGTTGTGCATGTTTTCTTGGCCATTTTCTGTGAGCCTAGGAATCAAGGGATTGATGATCAAACTGATCTGAATCTGATTCCCACGATGGACAAACTCCACATTACAAATGTATCCTGCCAGTTTTTCTGTAAAAATGTACATCTGAGGGACCTTAAAACGGTTATACAGATTTAAGGTCTCAAACATAGTAAAATATGGCTTATAGTGCTAGATTCACTTCGATGGTTGTCATTTTCATAAGAAGACCAAAACTTGTATATACATTTTTGGTCGAGGATGCTTCGCATTCTGACAATAAACATTCAAATCAAGACAAAGGCTGACTAGAATAAAAATGGAAGTATTGATATGCTTCAATTCCTATGCGAGCGAAGGAGTTTGAAAACCATCTTTCAAAATATCATTTTCATATCTTATCTAAACAAAAGGACTTTTTAAACAAATCAAACCCTTCGTATATAGGTCCAATGAAGAATTGCACTACTTTCAAATCAAACAAATGTAGGCTCAATTACTTCCAGCATACACACACACATATTGCAATTTAAATGGGAAATATTGAAAAGATGTGGTACTGTGTTTCACGGGAGTCAGGGAGTACCTAACACCTTCCCCCCGCTTAACCAAGCCCCCGTACTTTAAGAATCTTGGTTTCAAGGCCAAGTTTTGACAGTGTCCAGTAATTGAGCCTACTTGCAAAAAACAAATAAAACTCGGTTGAGTTGGTACAACCATTTCAAAATATACCAACTGGCGACTCTGTAAACCTTTCAAATTGTCGACATGATACATGTTGGCCTTTTCCTAAAAAATTTCACCCTTCATAAAACAGATAAGATAAATAAGGGTAGAAAACAACAAAATTTAGGAAGAGAGAAAGATATGTCTGAAGCGATAAGATTTTTCCCGACGTCGACAAGTGTCCTCCTAGTTGCTAGGAAAGAACGCCCAAGAATAATAGGTACTTCCCTATCTTCTTCAAAGTTGAGAACTATAAAGTCTGCTAGAAGGATAAGCTTATCTACCTTAACCAGAACGTCTTCCACTATTCCCTTCGGGTATGTTAACGACCTGTCTGCCAGTTGCAAAGTGATACTGGTGCGCTTAGCTTCTTTCAAACCAAGCTTCTAATAAATTAAGAGCGGCATCAAATTAATGCTTGCCCCCAAATCACATAAGGCTTTACCAATGAACTAACTCCCAATAGTACACGGGATCGTGAAGCTTCCCGGATCCTGCAGCTTAGGTGGCAATTTATTCTGAAGTATAGCTCTGCACTCCTCTGTAAGTGCCATAGTCTCATAATCGCCCAGTTTTCACTTTTTGGACAGAATGTCCTTCATGAAATTGATGTAAGTAGGCATTTGCTCCAACGCTTCCACGAATGGAATGTTGATATGAAGCTTTTTGAATAGTTTTAAAAATTTTGAGAACTGTTTGTCCAGCTTTAGCTTCTGCTGGCGATGTGAAAATGGCAAAGGTTGTACCCAAGGATTTTGTTTGCTACCGTTAGGAGCAGGTGTTTTGATTTCTGTTGTTTCACCTTCCTTACCCCTATCCTTGTAACAACTATTTTTAACACTGCCATCAACTTCAATAGCCTCTTGTGGCACTGTTGATGTTTCCCAATCAATCTCATTTAATTCCTTACCACTCCGGAGCGTGACTGCTTTACATTGCTCCTTGCCTTCCCTTTTTGGGTTTGCTTCGGTGTCACTTGGCAAGGTACCTTGAAGACGGCTATTTATAGCAGTGGCCAACTGTCCCATTTAGTTCTCCAAGTTCCAGATGGACACCTCTTGACTATTTATCCTAGTCTCATTTTGTGATATTTATATAGAGAGAAGCTCTTCCAAGTTAGACTTCTTCTCCTATTGAGGTGGAGGATGATATTAGCCTTGAGGTGGTTGATTCTGAGATTGAATACTAGGAGGTTGGAAACCTGAAGAGTATGTTGGTTTTGGAGCCGAAGAGTGGCCTTGGTTGTTATTACTCCACGAGAAATTTGGGTGATTTCTCAAACTAGGATGGTAATATATGGGGGTAGTGTTATTTTGTTGCCGCCCGTAGTTGGACACATATTAAACTGACTCAGTTCTAATTGCACACTGATCAGTTGGGTGACTCCCAGCACATAAGTCACATGGCACAGCCACACTTTGCACTGATTGCACCCCCATAGCGTCCACTTTCTTAGTCAAGGCAGTGACTTGTGCAGACAATGCAGTCATTGCATCAACCTCATAAACCCCAGCCACTTTTCGTGGTGTTTTCCTCTCAGTTGGCCATTAATAGTTATTGGTGGCCATTGTTTCCAATAATTCATAAGCTTCATCATACTTCTTCCCCATAAATGCTCCACCAGACGCAGCATCAATACTCGATCTGGTATAACCCACTACTCCATTATAGAATGTTTGCACTTGTAGCCAATTAGGTAAACTATGGTGATGACACTTTCTCAGTAGATCCTTGTACATTTCCCATGCTTCATAAAGAGATTTAGAGTCCATTTGAGAGAAGGACATGATGTCGTGTCTGAACTTTTACAGTTTTCGCTGGCGAAAAAAACTTTGCCACAAATTTTTGGTCCAAATCAGCCCATGTAGTAATGGAGCCCAAAGGGAGAGAATGCAACCAACTCCTTGTCTTATCCCGTAGGGTGAAAGGAAACAGTCTGAGTCTGATAGCATCTTCGGACACTCCGTTATATTGGAATGTATCACAGATCTCAACAAAATTTATCAAATGGTCATTTGGGTCATCATTCGGCATTCCTCCGAATTGCACATTATTTTGTATCATTTGAATCATGTCCGGCTTAATTTCAAAGTTGTTGGCCTAAATCGTTGGTCTTTGTATACGTGCTTGGATATCTGTGACATGCGGCATAGCATATTCCTGTAAAGACTTTTTTACTTCTTCTGCCATGGTATCTTGATTGGTATCTTGACTGAGTAAATTTTGAACTCTTTCCCTTCTTAATCTTCGAAATGTTCTCTCAACCTCGGGATTAAGAGGGGTTAAATTTGGATCTTTATGAGGTCGTCTACAAGATCAAGAGTACCTATAAGATTGAAACAGAAAAACAAATTTAATTTAAGATTATCTTGAATTAGTATTAATATTAAAAAATAATATATAATAAGTTCCACAACAACGTCGCCAAAAACTTGTGGTCGATTTCACAATCAATAAAACGCGCGCAAGTATACGCGGTCAACAAGTAGTATAAAGATAAGTCTAGTGTTGAACCCACAAGAAACTAGTATCTAAGCTATTCAAGTACTAAAATTATATCAATGCAATCTTATCTAAATAATTGATTAAAGATGATTTGTCCAGCGAATTATAATTAACAAAGTAAATTAATGAGCAAAGATTTATTTCAAATAAGACAAGCTAAGATTACAACTCCCCTAATGCTTCGTTTAATCTTCTAACTCTCCTCTTTATTCTGTAAATCACTAGAATGGTCAACCGAGAATTCTATGTATACATAAGCCTCTCCCGATGGTCATATCAATATCTCCTAACTACATAAATCACTATATTCCTATGGTGAAATAAAGTAGGCTAGGATTCATTAAGACTAGACTCTCACAAGCTACACATGGCAAATAGATATATTCATATTCTATATGCGATTTATGCATTCAATCCTAAGAAGAATGATCATAACATGTGTTATTATATTCAGATCTACACTTTATAATCCATTTTCCAATATCTTATAAATATCCATATTAATCACTTGTCTAAGTAATTAATACATGAAGCATAAAATATAACAACCCATTTACATGTGATTCACTATAATAAATAGGAGAGAAATTCGATTTAACTAATCATTAGGTTACATTGCAATATTAGAAATGAAGTTAGTTCATCACTATGAAAATAAACTCCATTAAGACTATGTTCAACATTTTAAGATTACACAAATACATGAAAGATTTAGAGAAAGAAAACCCTTTGAAGCAATATTCAAACTCTAACTCTTCTCTTCAAAGTGTAATCTTCAATGGTTGTTGCAAGAAATAATCTTCTCCTTCCTTGTTGCTTCAAACCTTTTTCTCCAAAAAATGATCTTAAAAGTGGTCTCGAATGTTGGGAGGGAGGCTGACTTGTTAAGCTTCTCTTTAGACTAGGTCATTTCCTCTGTTATCTTCCTAGGAACTGGAAGTGGCACTGCGGTGCCTCCTTTTGACTTAGTAATGGCGATGCGGCACTGCCTTCGGGCTCGATTCACTGCAATGTGGCACTATGGCGCCTAAAATAAGCAAGGAACCAGCGCTGCGGCGCTGATAGTAGGGAAATGATAGTTTTGCCCTTTTAATGATGGAAATGACCTAAAAGCCCTCCAAAGCATAATTGAAGCAACATAATAACAAAATAACATATAAAGGCCATACAAAAACGACGGAACTACAATTTCTCAAGCATGAAAGAATCTGATTTGTGGGTATAAAACCCACTCGTCAGTTACACAATTGAATGAAATTAATTATATCCTAATATAATTATTTCCTTGAACATATAAGTAGCTTCATGTCAAGAATCTTTCTCAATAAATCCATGTTGGCTTTTCCTTTTCATTCTTGATTTTTGAATACCATTATAATAAGGTAAATTAAATCTATCTCCTTTATTATACATAGTCTTGTGTTGCTTAATAAATTCTTAAGTATTAAATAATTCTAATGACACAACAATTAATTATAAATAAAAAAAATTATAATCAAAATTTGACATTGTAATAACTGAATATTATATAGAATTTTCTAAGTCATTACACTAGGGCATAGGTTTTGTGAAGGATTTGTACGTTGGGGCATAGGAGACCATAAAGTGGGCGAGATTCTTTTTCAGCTTGGTCAAGGATTGATGATTTCTACTAGGATTTGGATACTCTAAGCCTAATGGTGATGGGGGGGAACATCAAGTATAAAAGGAAAACAAAAAACTTTTAGCCTAGAAGCCACACAGAGATTGAAGGAGGACTTGGAGTTTGAAGATTGGAGATTCAAAGAAGCGCACAAGGAGATCAAGACGTAGACTTGAAGAATGAAAAAAAAATCTACGAAGTTCTTCTTTACTTCTTCTTTTCTTAGTTTTGTAATTCTAAAATGATGACTTGATATTTCTAGCTTTTAATTTCAGTATGAACTAAATCTTAAATTAAGGTTGCAATTGAACCTTTTATGTTCATGAATTGATTATCTATTTAATTCCAATTATTGATTCATATTGAGTTGTCTATCATATTTTGTGCTTATTGATTAATTGTATGACCAACAATTAGCGGGATACTTTAGATGAATTCAGGAGATGCAATCTAAGGTTAGATCAGAATATGATAGCATGTATTCTGAGTTATTTTCTTGAGTTAAATAACTAGGGTTGTGTATTGAATAGTGATATCTATTTGCACATAAATATAGTAAGATTAATTGAATTAAATATTTTCATTTGATCATTGGGAAAGGGCTTATAAATAATCATGAATTCATGTTAACAACTCTAATGGATTTAATAATTGAATGATTTGGATAATTAATTCATATTGCATAATCAGGGATATTGTAGTCTTAAGCTTTAATATCTTATTTTCAACATTTGGCTAGATTTTATTCTTAAGTTTAGTTTAAATTATTTTTAACCGTTATTTACAAATTACGATTGTTTAAATAAAATTGAATTGATAAAAAAATTAGTAGTTGGGATATATTAGACATAGATTCTTGTGGGTTCGACACTCTTATTTACTCTATATTATTTATTGATCGTGTATATTTATGCATAATTGTCTTTATCTGTAATCGGACAACAACTTGAAATACATTTAAATTTCATAAAAAGTTAACAAAAGACGGAGATATGAGCCGTTATTTGATACAAGTAATGAAAAACTAGTCACTTTGAGAATCTCACACCCATATTTAAATAGATCTATAGTCGATAATCATCGTAATGAAAAATAAATATCTTAACTAATAAAAACAATCCCCATAAAAGATAAAAACATGTTTCACACGAGAATATATATAATGAAATCTCACAGGGAGAATAAATAATCATCTCATAGATAAAATAACATCTTACACAGGGAAAACTAAACTTTCACATAAAGAGAGAAGAGCATACTAATAAAAGAAATTGAGAAATTTAGGGAATTGTTCTCTGAAAGAACATACTACTAATATTATAGTCTTTGAAAAGTAAGGAAAATCCTCCCCAGATAAAAAATTAGGCTAGTTTTTTATTTATTTATTTATTTATTATTATTATTATTAGTATTAGTATTATTATTATTATTATTATTATTATTGTTATTTTAGAAAGAGAAAGAAGAAATAAAAGAAATATTCTTAGGTTTTTTTTAATTCACAACAAATTTAGTCCAAAAAAATTATAACTAAAGATATTATTAGTAATAACTTTACCTTATATATATAATATTTATATATATATATGGGTCTTCATCCGTGGCAATCGGTTGCCACTAGACCTGGCAAACGGGTCGGGCCATTGGCGGGCCGGGGCAAAACGGTCCAGGTTTTGATGGGCTGAAAAAGTGAAGCCCCCAAAGCCAGGCCCGTGACAAGCGGGCTAGACCGGCTCGCGGACCTAGACTGATTTATGCCTACATTTTGACACATTTCTGGGCTTGGCCCAAACGAACAAGCCCATCGTCAGGTCAGGCCAAAACGACACAGATTTTGATGGGCTGAAAATGTGAAGCCAAAAGCCCAGCCTATGGTGGGCGGGCAAGCCCGGCCCAATTTTGTCAGGTCTAATTGCCACGGACACTATTCCAGCAACCATGATCTTAGCCATTGATTGTGATAATGAAGGATAGAGATTGAAAATACTTTTTCTCCAGCCGCTACACCTTGTAGCGGCCCTTCTAGCCCAATTTGTATCAGCCGTTACACCTTGTAGCGGCAAGGGAGAAAAAAAATGCGTAAATGCTTTTAATTAAGGGAAGGGGAAAAAACCAACTAAAACAAGACTATTTTTCTTAATGCTAATATTAATATTAATAATTTTAATTTTAATATTAATATTAGCATTAATAATATTAGAATTAATATTAATATTAAGTTCGATATTAATATTATCATTATTAATATTAGAATTAATATTAATATTAATTTCAATATTAGTATTATTAATATTGGAATTAATATTAATATTAAGTCCGATATTAATATTAATATTAGTATTAAGTCTATTCCTTTTCAATAACTAGATATATTAAGTATATCTAGTTGTTGGAAAGAAGTAGACTTAATATATTTAGTTGTTGGAAATGAGTAGACTTAATATTAATATTAATATTAATATCGGACTTAATATTAATTCTAATATTAATAATGCTAATATTAATATCAAACTTAATATTAATATTAATTCTAATATTACTAATGCTAATATTAATATTAATATTAAATTTGATACTAATATTAGTATTAATATTAAAATTAAAATTAATAATATTAACATTAATATTAATATTAAAATTAAAATTAAAATTAATGTTAATATTAATATTAATATTAACATTAAGCAAAATAATCTTATTTTAGTTGGCTTTTTCCCCTTCCCTTAATTAAAAGCATTTATGTAAGACCCCAACTTTTTATGAATAAGATTTAATTTTCTCTATATATTATTTAAAATAGTAAGGTGTGGATTTGATAAATGTGATAGTTATGGGTAATATGTGCAAATTTTACAAAGTAAACAAGTTGTCATAAAATATTTGGGAAATATTCGTTTTTTCGGATAATATTCTTTTTGTCGGGGAATATTCGTACGACGGCGCAATCATTGGTGAGTCCATAACAGAATATATGTCGGATGAAGAAAACGACAAAAATGAGTTTTCTAATAATTGACGGCAGAAATTTTATCGTTAACTATTGAAATACCCGATGATAAAAGTACAGTAATACGCTTTGTTGCACAGTAGCACACGGTATTGCACAGTATCCCTGATTATTGATGCTTACGTAAGAAGTCACTCAGTATTCAATAATTGCTACAGTGATATTTGCATAATATTTTATATTATCAAATCAATAATTGTTACAACACAGTAACTCATATTATTTACATGATATTATTAGATAGTGTTATTGGCAATGTCTAGAAAGTTCTGTCAAGAAAAGGGATTAGGTTATATAATTGTGCGCCAATAAGGATAAATCCTTATCGAAAAGCCCCCTTTTTCTGGGGAATGATCTTGTTGTTAATAGTGTGAGCTTATAATATTAATTGTAAATAATTGTTATGTAGTGGATAATTGTCCAATTTTTGTTACAAATGGAGGAATTTAGCATGAAATATTTGTTGAAAGTTTGACATATTTCCTGTGGA
This sequence comes from Panax stipuleanatus, assembly GCA_020205555.1. Classification (NCBI taxonomy): domain Eukaryota; kingdom Viridiplantae; phylum Streptophyta; class Magnoliopsida; order Apiales; family Araliaceae; genus Panax; species Panax stipuleanatus. The sequence goes on along the minus strand of CM035116.1, from coordinate 56,444,826 downwards.
ATTATAATTATCTCCTCCGATAAAATATTCATTAAAATATATTATTAAAATATTATATTATAATAGTATAGTTTTTTAATATAATATTATATTATTATATTAACTTTGTCAGATTGTTAAGTTTTTTCAAAACTTCTCGTGCACTTCTGTTTTTCCTAATGAGAGGAATACTTCCTGCAAAATCCTTTTATTTTCAAATTGTGGGCCCTCAACCAATAAGAAAGAAAGAAAGAAAGAAAGAAATAGATCAGGAAAGAAAAAATTAGGCCGAGAAAAAGGAAGGAAGAAAAAAAAAGGACGATTAGGCAGAAGGAGAAAAGGACAGTTAGGCAAAAGTTAGGCAGCTCACTTGAATTCTTTCTCCGTGCTGCACTATAAAAAGGGAGATTGCCCTTCCTCTAAATCACACCAGAAAATATAAGTTTTTCTACTATTATATTGTGAGTATTTCTTTTGAGTATAAAAATACTTTGAGTGTAGTTTATAGTAAAAGATTTTCTCAGAATAATATTCAGTATACAAGTCAAATCTAGTCTTCTACTAAGGTAAAGGATGTTATTTTCTTTCAATATTCGTAAATAATATTATTTTCTTTCATACTCTATATTATGAAAGTGATGTTATTTTATTTCATATTCTTAAATTTAAACTTACTATGGTAAGTATTGTTTCTATAATTCCTGAAATAATTAAAAATTCTTTGAGTTTTGAACTTCATCTAATATCATTTCACCGAAATACTAGTTTGAACTGTGTTATCAAATTTTAATATTTTCATATGGGGTACTATGTTGGGTTTGTACGAAATCGTGACGCAATTAAATTACAAAAATTAGCGGAAGCATAGTATATCAAAGTTTAAAATTTTCTACAAAACCATTACCCGGATCATCCTTTATGCAAATTATTAATTTAAAACGATAAATATGAAGTTATGGAATCATACGCTTGTAGAACAAAGCTTCCACAGGTACAAGTTCAACTCCTTGTTCGTCATGATCTCCTTGAATATCCTGGGAAGATTCTTTTCTTTGATCAACGTTAGCCACCCAAGTGTTTGGCCTCTAGAGGTGATCCACCAAGAAAGAGAAATTATCAAGAAGGAGGGTGGTTGGCTAAACCCTAGGTTTCTATTCACTATAGAAAAGGAGTACTCTCCAATAATTAGAATTGCATCAACTGATATCTAACATAAGACTCCTCTTATATAGATATTGGTCAACCATTCTAATCCTATTAGAAATAGGTTTTTATTTAATTAATTAAACTCTTTTAATTAATTAGGATTCCCAACATATTGGGATTTAATTAATTAACTCCTTTAATTAATTTACCTCCTAATATTATTAGGAATAAATGAGAGTATTAATATTAAATTAATTCCCAAACTCCTTTAGAAATTAAAATAATAATAATTGTAATAATATTAATAAAACTCATCTTATTAATTTACATTTAATATTTCCAAAATATTAAATAATAAACATTAAGTTATTTAATTTATTCTATCAACATAGATTAAATTAATTACACTTAATGCATTATTACGATTATGTCATTACCTTCTTAAATAATTATTCTTCCTTTTATGGTGTGACCCTTTAGGTTCTCCATATTAAATCGGTTGTGAATAAATCAATTAGAACAATTCTAATATTATTTAAATGAATAAATTAAACTAATAATCTATTTAAATAAATAATATTTATTCTACAATAGGGATAAGCCTCCCTAGCGATCAACGACTTTCCAGATAATATAGATTTCAACATCAATCATAAAAAAAACTGTGAGTAAATAATTACAGTACAATTCAATCCTTCCACTATACAATGTCCTAATTAAATATAAGACATGGAATTACTGTCAAGTCTTATTTTATTTAACCATATGTATTTCGATTGGAAAACGCACAACTCTAAATAATACAAATTAGAAACTCCTTTCTAATTTCATTCTGCCTTGGCCAAGGACTACTGGGTTGTCATTTAACGAATCTCATAGGACATATCTCTTCTTTTACTACAAGTGGTAGATTCTTTATTGATCATTCATTATCTCCATATGTAACTCATTATACCCAAGCATACCCTTTGATATACCCTAAGGGTTTTTAAGGAATAAGTCAAAGTATAATTCATTACATACAAGATACTATGATGATCTCAAGTCCAAGGAACACTTGTACTACTATCACATTAGGAATTCCTATTGACAGGCAAGTAAAACTCCATTAGGTATCCATAGCGAGTCACGTTCTGTGAACTTATTCTCCAATAAGCACCTAAATATTTGCTTTACTGTCTCCACACAAATGATCATGAGATCAATCATCCTCATCCAATGAGCAAGCAACATATGTACTAATCTATCCAGATTTACTAATCCCCTATTTAGTAATCCAACAATTGGGAACTATTTTAGTTTTAAGCTTTCTAAGAATTTAGATCTCATTAGCATGATCAACATCATGATTCTAAAAGTATTGCTTAAAACTATAGGTTATTTATGTATTATAAAAATAGCATCATGTAGATAATTAAATGCCTTTAATAAAAGAATACTTTTATTAATAAATAAATAAGATCGTCTCCAAAGTATATACTTTATCATCATACATGATTGGCTTGTATGCATACTACTTTCAATCTCTCACTTACACTAAAGTCAATCACCATGGTATCTCATACCCATCTTCTCTAAGTGACGATCAAACTGCTATTGTGTTAAAGCTTTAGTAAATGGATCTGTAATGTTGTCTTGAGAGTCTACACGCTCCTCTTTCAATGATTTCTTTAATCAAAGTGCCGCAACACATGTTTGGATTCAAGATGAGACTTAGGAACTATTCCTAATTCTGTAATAAGCTTTTCATCCAAAAACTCAACTTGCGGCTTCACTTACTGTTATATACTTTGTTTTTGTCACTAACCCAGCAACCTTTTGTTGTTTGGAACCTTTCCAATTCACTGTATCACCTTTCAAGGTAACGACTTACCCTAAAGTGGATTTGCTGTCGTCTTGGTCAGTCTGAAAACTTGAGTCTATTTAGTCATCTAGTTTAATTCAGACCCATCATATGTCATGATGACATCCTTAGTGTCAGTTAAGTACTTTGAGATGTTTATCATTATCTTACAGTGATCTTCTCCAGAATATCACTGATCAACATCAAGTCTCGTATATTTTATTGCATACATGATAGTAACTCATGCGATCTCTCTTTTATTGAGGATAATTATAGAGAGATACACTCCATGGCTCATCATCATGAGACACCTTTTGGAGTTTGTCATGCTAAACGCCTTTAGCATCGAATGAATATACGTTCCTTGGTTAAGTCGAACATCCTTTTAAATCTATCTATACAGATTTATATCCCTAATGTAGGATGTTCTACCCAAATCATTCATGGAGTAATGCTCAGACAACTTTATTTTGAATTGTATTATAGGAATGTCATTCCATATCAGTAATATATTATCAACATATAATACAACGAACGAAATAGCGCTCCCACTAACCTTTTTGTACACACATGGTTCATCCTCGTTTTTGATAAAATCAAACTCTTTGATTGTTTCATCAAAACGAATGTTCCATCTTCGAGAAGCTTGCTTCAATCCATAAAAGGATTATTGTAGCTCATATACATGAATTGCTTCAACCATTGAAATAAATCCATCTGACTGTATCATACATACATTCTCCTCTAATAATTTATATTTGAGGAAGGGCGTCTCCACGTCCATTTTGCCAGATCTAGTAATAATAAGCTGCAATCACAAGTAAAATCCAAATGGTCTTGTGCATTACTTCAAAGATCCATATTTAGATTTTATGGTCATCTACCATTTCTTTGAGTCTTAATTACTCATAGCCTGTTCGTAATTCAATGGATCATCATCATTCATGACGTGTGCCTCATCGTCTTCCTCTATGACGAATCCATACCTTTCAGGTATCTTCGGTACTTTTCCAGATTTATGAACAGGGTGTTGTACAGAAGATGTCTCTACATGGACACGTTCATCCACTTGATCTGTAGCGGTTTGTGGTTCTTGAATTTCTTCAAGATCTATTTTCCTCCCACTAGCCCCTTCAAGAATAAATTTATTTTCTAAGAAGGCAGCGTGTTTGGCAACAAACACCTTTTGCTCAGTAGAATTGTAGAAATAGTATCCCAGACTTTCTTTAGGATATCCCACAAACGTGCACTTGTCAGATCTTGTCCCAAACTTATAATTTTAAAATCTTTTCATATAAGCTGGACATCCCCAAATCTTAACACGCTTAAGACCAATTTTTCTCCCTGTCCACATCTCATATGGAGTCTTAGGGACGGATTTCGAGGGGATCTTATTTAGTAGATATGTAGCCGCTTCTAGGGCATAACCCTAGAACGATACTGGAAGATTGGTAAAACTCATCATGGAACGAACCATGTCCAATAATATTCGATTTCTGCTTTCAGATACTCCATTTAACTGTGGTGTATCTGGTGGAGTCCATTGTGAGATTATACCATTTTTTTAGACAATCAAGAAACTCATCTCTGAAGTATTCATCACCTCGATCTGATCAAAGAATTTTAATACTTTTGTCAATTTGTTTCTCTACTTCACTTCTAACTCTTTGAACTTTTCAAATTATTCAGATTTGTATTTCATTAAATACACATATCCATATCTTAAGTGATCATCAGTGAAAGTAATAAAATAAGAATACCCTCCCCGTGCATTCGTTGTCATAGGTCAACAAACGTCTGTGTGAACCAACGCTAACAACTCTGTAACTCTTTCTCCTTTTCCACTAAAAGGAGATTTAGTCATTTTACCCATGAGACAAGATTCACAAGTTGGATATGATTCATAATCAAATAGCTCTAAGAGCCCATCCTTATGCAACTTGGATAATCTTGTTTCATTGATATGACTGATTCTATAGTGCCACATATATGTATAATTAACATTATCTCTTTTCCTTTTCTTAGTTTGTTCTATTTGAAATATATTTTCATGCAAGTCAAGTATGTAAATTCTATTTCGTAAATTACCAACACCATATAAACATTATTTTTTATAAATAGAACAACTTTTGTTCTTTATTATAATTTCAAATCCATCCATATCTAATACGAAAATAGAAATAATGTTTCTAATGATAATCGAAAAAATAACAATTATTTAAATAAATGGACTTGCCCGTAGGCAGTGCTAAACAATAAGTTCCTACAGCTAATGCAGCAACCTTTGCTCCATTTCCCACTCGTAAGACAACGTCATCCTTGTTCAGCTTTCTACTTCTGACCAGTCCCTGCACAGTATTACATATGTGAGAACCACAACCGGTATCCAATACCCAAGTAAAGTTTTGACTTTCTAAAAAATTAATTTCAATCATGAACAAACCTTGATTGGAAGTCGTAGCTTCTCCAAGCTTCTTTTCTGCAAGAAACTTCTTGCAGTTCTTCTTCTAAAGACCCGGCTCGTTGCAATGGAAGCACGTTCCTTCGCTAGCTGGATCAGGTGTAAGACCCCAACTTTTTATGAATAAGATTTAATTTTCTCCATATATTATTTTAAATAATAAGGTGTTAATTTGATAAATGTGATAAGTTATGGGTGATATGTGCATATTTTACAAATTAAGCAAGTGGTCATAAGATATTCATTGTGTCGGGGAATATTCGTTTGGTCGGGGAATATTCTTTTTGTCGGAAAATATTCATACGACAGCGCAATCATTGGTGGGCCCCATAACAAAAAATTATCGGATGAATAAAACGACAAGAATAAGTTTTCTAAAAATAACGGCAAAACTTTTACCGTTAAAACTGTTGAAATACCCGGTGATAAAAGAACAGTAATACGCGTTGTTGCACAGTAGCACACGGTATTGTACAATATTTTAATTATTGATTCTTACGTAAAAAGTCACTTATTCAATAATTGTTACAGTAATTACTGTGCAATATTTTATATTATTGATTCAATAATTGCAAATTGATAATTACATATTATTTTATATTATTGATTCAATAATTGCTACATTGATAATTGCATAACATTTTATATTATTGATCCAATAATTGTCACAGTAACCAATGCACAGTATTTCATATTATTAAATTAATAATTGTCACGCATATTATTTAAATGATATTATTAGATAACATTATTGACAATGTCTAGAAAGTTCTGTCGAGGAAATGGGTTAAGTTATATAATTGCGCGCCAATGAGGAGAAGTTCTTATTGGAAAGCCCCTTCTTTCCTAAGAACGATCTGGTTGTTAATATTGTGATTCTGTAATATTAAATGTGAATAATAATTGATTGTTGATAAATATGATAAATAAATATTTATTCAATTTTAATATAAATGGAGAAATTTTTAGCAAGAGACATTTGTTGAAAGTTGGCATTTTATCTTCTCCGATAAAATTAATTCATTCAAATATATTATTATAATATTACATTATAATAGTATAATGTGATAATATAATAATATAATTTTATAATTTAAATAGTAACATTATTATAATAAATTCATGGTATAAAATAAATTGAGGTGGAAGAGAGAAAATGGAATTGAATTTTTTTAATAATTATATATATATATATATATATATATATATATATATATAAACATGTGGGTGGCTTGGAAATGATCATTTTGGGTGTTCTTAGGATTTTTCAAGTGTGGTGTGCTAGGAATCATCCGTGGGTAAAATTTGTCAATAATGGTGTGTCACACCTTTCCTATAAATAGGGTGCTTAGTTAGAAATAAAAATTACACTAGAATCAGAAAATTTTCTCTCTATAATATTGAGTGTATTTCTTGTGAGTATAAAGATATTTTGAGTGTTGATAACAGTGCAAGATTTCTGCAATATAATATCCGATATTCCAATTAGATTTAGTATTCTACTAAGGTAAATGATATTATTCTTCTAGTAAAGGACATTATTTTTTTCGTAAATGATGGTATTTTCTTTCAATATTCGTAAATGATTTTTTTTTTCATATTCCATATTATGAAAGTGATAATATTTTATTTCATATTCTTAAATTTAAACTTACTACGGTAAGTATTGCTTCTATAATTCCTGAAATGATTAGAAATTCCTTGAGTATTGCGCTTCATCTAATATCATTTCACCGGAATATTATTCTGAACTTTCTTCAAAGATGAATATTTGATTTGAGATATATATTGATTGATGTTACAGGGATAAAATATTGATGATGGATTTTTAAATCATCGAAGATAGTAGACATCATTTTCTACTTAACTCTTCTAATGAAATGTTATTTTCGCTGCAGTTGTAGATCTAAAACTTGTTGTCCATAATATTTTATCTCATTTATTGAAGACTAACGATAATTTATTCTTCACTATCTTAGTCATAATATTCTTTACTAGGCTGATTGAGCTCACCCTTTTCTTCCGTTGTTCTTTTCAGGAATTGAGAATATAGCTGGGACTAGTCGGGGAACAGAGTGATGGTCCGAGAAAGAGATGTAGAAGTCCTCACTATTTTGTAAAATAGTGTGATAATAATTATAATGAGGACTTAGTTTGAGCGTTTATATTTTCTACATGTCTGTATTGACGCTCACAGTTGTGTGGTCGTATTTTGCACGGCCGTTTGATATAAAAGATTATATTTGGATTCTGTACCATATATTTTGTGATGCCCCCAAAAAAGGTTCAATACCCAATCCAATCTGAGTCGCCAAATATATGGTACAGAATCCAAATACAATCTTTTATATCATACGGTCGTGCAAAATACGACAACACAACTATGAGTGTCAATACAAACATGTACAAAATATAAACACTCAAACTAAGTCCTCATTACAATTATTATCACACTATTTTACAAAAATAGTGAGGACTACTACTGCTCTAACTCGAACCATCACTCTGTCCCCCGACTAGTCCCTGCGACATTCTCATTTCCTGAAGAGAACAATGGAAGAAAAGGGTGAGCTCAACTAGCCCAGTAAAGAATATTATGACTAAGATAATGAAGAATAAATTATCGTTAGTATTCAACAAATGAGATAAAATATTATGGACAACAAGTTTTAGATCTACAACTGCAGCAGAAATAACAATTCATTAGAAGAGTTAGTAGAAAATGATGTCTACTATCTTTGATGATTTAAAAATCCATCATCAATATTTTATCCATGTAACATCAATCAATATATATCTCAAATCAAATATTCATCTTTACACTACGGCCAAAGATATTCATTTGTATCACCATTGGTCATGTTCATCTCAACACCTGTCCATCTTTGCACTACGGGCCAAAGATATTCATCAGGTAATCATTCATCTTTGCACTACAGGCCAAAGATATTCATCAAGTAATCATTCATCTTTGCACTACAGGCCAAAGATATTCAGTTATATCACCATTTAGGACTGAGGATGATGAAAAATAATATAAAGAACGAATCCAGTGAGATAAAGGACAAAGATTAGGGATTCGTAACTTAGTTTATTCAAGTTCAAAAATACTCCATAATAATCAATTATGGAGCAAAATTCAAGAATAAAGTTCAAAATATGGATCCAATCAAAGATAGGAACCATAACAGACAACTTGGACAAAGAAAAGAAAATTTAATTTTTTTTGTGAATAGTACCGTATTCGTGAATAGTGTCGTATACGTGAATAGTGCCGTATAAGTGAATTATAACCCCGACATGAAAAAAAAAATTCATAAAAAAATTTATACCAATATTTCGGTGAAATGATATTGAAAGAAATAACATCATTTACAAGGAAAATAATATCTCTTACAAGAAAAATAACATCCCTTACCTCAGTAGAATACTGAATCTGACTGGAATATCGGATATTATGCTAACGAAAACTTGCACTGTTATCAACACTCAAAATATCTAAACACTCACAAGAAATATGCTTGATACTATAGAGAGAGAATTTTCTGATTCTGGTGTGATTTTCATTTTTAACTAAGCACCCTATTTATAGGAAAATGCTTAGCACACCAAAGCTGAAAAAACTTAACCACGGATGATTTTGAAGAGTTTGCATCATCTCATTTTGAAAAAATCAATCTCAGCAAAAACATACCAAACAAAAACAAGTGGGGCCCACACATATTTTAAATTTAAACAATATTCAAAAACTTCAATAATTCATAATAAATAGCCCATTTATCAAAAAAATACGAACCTTATGTCCATTTCATATGAAATTTAATTCTCTACAACTTTGTAGAAGAAAGATTTTTCAAATTTCGAACGAAAAATAACCCAAATTTACATACGGATGAAATTTCAATTTCCTTCTATTCCCTTTCTCTTTCCCCCATTTTCTTCTTTTTCCTCCTCCTTTCTTTCTTTTTTCCTCTTCCATCAGTTTCCACTAACTCTCTCTCTTCTCTCCCCCCCTCCCCTCCCCCCTCCCCCCTCCCCCCTCCCCCCTTCCCCCTTCCCCCTTCCCCCTTCCCTTTCCCTTTCCCTTTTCTTCTTTTCTTCTCTCACCTCCAACAACCATATATATATATATATATATATATATATATATATATATATATATATATATATATATATATATATATATATATATATATATATTAAAACATTTATAATTATAAAAAAATTCCAATTCTATTTTCCCTCTTCCACCTCATTTTATTCATATACCATGAATTTATTGTAAAAATATTACCATTTAAATTATAAAATTATACTATTATATTATCACATTATACACTTATAATGTAATATTATAATAATATATTTGAATGAATTATTTTATTAGAAAAGATAAAATATCAATTTTCAACAATTGTCTCTTTTGCTAAAAATTCCTCCATTTATATCAAAATTAAATAAATATTTACTTATCATATTTATCAACAATCAATTATTATTCACAAATAATATTACAGAATCACAATTTTAACAACCAGATCATTCCCATGAAAGAAGAGACTTTCCAATAAGGATTTCTCTTACTGGCGATTAATTAAATAACCTAACCCATTTCCTCGACAGAATTTTTTAGACATTGTCAATAATGTTATCTAATAATATTATTCAAATAATATGAATTATTTATTTGATAATGTAAAATACTGTGCAGTGACAATTATTGAATCAATAATAATATAAAATAATGTGCAATACCGTGTGCTACTGTGCAACAACGCGTATTACTTTATTTTAACCACCGGGTATTTCAACAGTTTTAATGATAACCGTTATGTCGTTATTTTAAAAAAACTTAATCTTGTCGTTTTCTTCATCCGATAATTTTTTGTTATGGGGCCCACAAATAGTTGCGCCATCGTACAAATATTCTCCGACAACAAGAATATTTCACGACCAAACGAATATTCCCCGACAACAATAAATATTTTATAACCACTTACTTATTTTAAAATATTTGTGCATATTACCCATAACTTACCACATTTTTCAAATCAATCCCTGACTATTTCAAAATAATATACAAAGAAAATTCAATTTTATTCATAAAAATTGGATTTTTACATATTTGGTGACTTAGAATGGGTTGTGTGAACCTCTTTTGGGGGCGTCATAGTTGGTATCAGAGCTTAGGGATATGGTCTCTGGCGGAGATCTGGGAATAGAAATAGGAGGGGAGAGACGAGTAAATCCTTCGCTAGTGTGTCCTACCTAAGCTTACGTGTTATTTAATTGGTCGGTCGGAACATAAGGTTAATATATGACATGTCAATTTCTTTAATTAACCTTTGTTTTGTGGCAGTATTTAAGAATGGCAGCTGAAAATCTAAGTAATTGAGCATTTGAGACCATTGAGGCACCGCTAATCACCAACCAGGATAATGTACAACAGGATGGCAATAATCTTCCTGTAAACAACACCATCGATCGAACGATGAACGATGGGATGTTTAGAAACTTTTTGCAGTTTATGCAAAACCAGACGAGGGAGACTCGTGTTCAAAATACAGGTGGAAATAATGGTAATTCGAGGCTTGTCACTGCCAAGCAATTCAAAGAGTTGAGACCACCAGAGTTTTTGGGAAAGCCAGATCCAATCAAGGTAGAAACTTAGTTTAAGCAAAACCAAGATATTTGATGTCTTGGGATGCATAGAAGAACAAAAGGTTTCATTCGCCACCTTTATGTTCCGTGGAGAGGCAGATTACTGGTGGAAATCTGTGAAGCGTACTCAGCCTTCCGCACTTAAGATGTCTTGGGAGGAGTTCCAGAAATTGTTCAATGACAAGTACTTTCTAGAAATTATTCGTCATATGAAGGAGGTAGAGTTCATCAAACTAGAACAGAATAACATGATGGTGTCCCAATATGAGGCTAAGTTTGCGGAGTTATCCCGGTTTGCATCTCATTTGGTGGATAATGAGGAACGTATGACACGGTTATTTTTGAGAGGTTTGAAACCTGAAATTCGTCAATACCTCATTTCTCATAAACTTTCTTTATATTCAGATGTTCTGAACAGAGCTCAATTATTAGAACGAGATAATGAGTCTGATCAACCAAGGGACAACAACTAAGGTCGTACCGGTGGCCACAGTCATCGGAACAATGATAATCAGCATGGAGGAAATTATCATGCCAGAAGCGGTAACCACTCCGGTGGTAATCATGGCCATAATAATAAAAGAAGTGGGTCGAGGGGAGATTTCAAAAAGAGAGGTACAACAATGACAACGTGAAGATGTCGGCACCACCATCAACAACCGTTTCTAGGGGAGGAGAACAACCACCGATCGTATGTTATAAATGCGGACAAGAGGGACACATCAGTCCAAACTTCACACAACAATCCAAGGTGTGCTATAACTGTGGAAAGGAAGGTCACATAGTTCGATTTTGTCCTGTAGCGAAACCAAGTCCAGCGAGGATAGTGACTCCAAAGGCTGTCCCGGACAAGTCAAAGTCAGTGGTTCCAGGGAGAGCGTTTGTCGTGACTACCCAAAAAGCGAGGAACTCGAACGAAGTTATCACGGGTAATCTAATTATAAACTTTTGGGAAGTCACCTATTAGATACCATTTCTACCAATTCTTTTATTTCACCTGCTTGTGCTCAACGTTTGAACTTGACCCCTGACAAATTAGACTTTGATTTATCTATTGAAACTCCATTAGGAGAAACCTTCGTTACATCCACAATTTACAAATTTTGTTTGATTCAAATTGGCACCCTCACATTACCTGTTGATCTTATCTCTTTGAAAATACTTGCATTTGATGTGATTTTAGGAATCGAATTGTTAACCACTTATCATCCCAAAATTGATTGTTTTCGTAAGGTTGTTAGTTTTCATATTTCTAACCAACCTGTTGTGCGAATTCAAACAACCAAACCACTAAAATCAATCAATGTCATTTCAAGTCATAAAGCTACTCGTTTATTAAAAAACGGATGTAAAGCTTTCTTAGCCCATGCCACTGATTTAAACCAGAATACGTCATATTTGAATGATATTTCTGTTGTTAATAAGTTTCCTGATGTATTTCCCGAAGAACTTCCTGGTCTATGTAACGACCCCAAAATACATACAATATAGTTCTCATTCTCGATCGTTAATAATACAACTTCAATCTAACTTTACATCATTATTCGATATTAAAATCACAAAAAATGCGGAATAACTAAAACTTTTATATAACCCTTTCTTTATTGCCCTGAATCTCAACATTTACATAACATCTCTTCGATTCAAATCTATATCATGAATCGTTACAACAAAATGACTATACAAGTCTTACATCATGAAACAATATCCATAAACATCGGATAGCTCAACTTACCATTTATCAATCATGTTACATTTAAAACAATTATATTACTCATCTAGAATAAATAATTCCTCGCATCGCTATTGATCTCAATTAAAGTTTAACTAGCACATATCATTATTTTGCATTCTTGACCTGCAAAAATGGTTATTTGCAAGAGTGAGCTCGACAGCTCAACAAGTTCTAACAGTTTTCATGCATCACATAGCACATAATAACATGCTCAACATACATCTTATAATAATTAAAGTAACATGGTATACATGCTTCAATTCACATAGCAGATATAAAGATTGAGTTCCTTACTCAATTAACATTCTTTAATCAATCAATGTAGTCATAAATTGACTTTAACATTCATGTTTACAACATATATAGCATATAATGCTCTTTGCAAAATAATTTAAAACAGTTCATAATATCATCAAGTTCACATAGAAAATAGGAACCGAAAGACTTGCCTGGCTCGTAGATTACCATATACCGAAAAATAGCTTAATATAATCTGCTTCATGATCCTACATAACGTATTACCATACGCATCAATTATTAGTCACCTAGCAACGCTTATCAAACGTCTAAGTAAATACTACTTTATACTTTTTAATTCTCTTCTATTTACTCGTTTGACACTCACTGTCAAATCATATGTATAATTAACAATATCAGTTAATTATCACATAGCTAATCCTCATCGTTAGTTATCCACTTTAGGTTAACTCATTCCTCTTTAACTAATAAGTTAATAATTAATTACCACATAATTAATCACATCACATAATCATATTATATTTCACATGATTAATCAATTAATAATTGCATACTCATTTTAAATTATAATTTAAACATCCACTTTAATCAAACTATAATTAAACAATCATAATTTATAATGAATCAACTACATCATGCATTAAATCATAATTTAAACATATTTAAATTAAATCATTACTTAGATTATAAATACTCAATTTTTATTCATGCCCTCATTAAATTATAATTATATAAATTATAATTTAAATTACACTTTTACCTTGATTATAATTATTCTAAATTATAATAATATATTAAGTTATAATTAAACAAATTATACTTCAAGTTAAACATTTACTTTGATTAAAACAATCAACTCAATTCAATATAATTTAACAATCATAATTTACATTAAACCTTTACTATAATTATAATTATTCAAATTATAATTATATATATCATATTAGCTAAGTTATATTTAAACAATTATAATTTAATATCTATTATAAACAATTCAAATAATACTTTAAGGTTTTCCAAAATCTTTTTTCTTTCCCAGTTATGAAATTGTCAAATTCATGATAACAATATGTTATTGCAACTTGGTACATGATCATTATCATAGAAACAAAATAATTTAGGTTTTAAAACTTGAACAAATAACTAGAGTTCTCTGCCTCTACTCAGTCAGCGGCGCAACTGCGCAGCCACAAGCCTTGGTACCGGCGCAGCTGCGCAGGTGTCAAAATCCAGAAAACCCAGTGGCACAGCTGCGCTGCTTCTGCCCTTGTTGCCGCGCAGCTGCGCAGGAACACAGACAGAAACAGTGCAGCAACGGCACTCTGCTTCACTTCTAACCCAAACAATTCAACAACAGCAATTACTAGTCACTCAAACAATGTAAGACATGCATACACAATACTACACACGTTATATAGATGCTACCAACCACAAAAATTGTCCAAGCAATGAAATCAAAGGTTTTAACAACTCAATTTTGACATTTTCATAGAAACTCATATATTTTTCAAAACCATTCACTGTAAAATAATTTCTTAAGAAATTCATGCATTTTCTTTCCATGATTCAAGATATCATCAAAAACAATTCTAACAAGCATATTAACATATACTAATTTCATCAATTTTACTCTAAAATTAACCAAAACATGAAAACTCCACGTGAACACATATTCTCCATTTAAAACATGTTCTGACAAAACTTTAATTTTTGAAAATCCTTGTTTATGGCATACAATTCATATAAAACCCATTATAAACACAATTTATATATGTACATCATATATGTATAACTTTCATTCTAAATCATATACACAGAAAACCCATACTCATGAACAATCATAAGGAAAACATATAAAAACATAAGGAAATTAAGACATACCCTTTCTGCTTAGATGTTTGAAGAAGAAGATGATTATTCTCTTACGTTCTTCCTTTCTTTCCTTCTTTTCTTCTCTAATTCTTCTCTGCTCTTTCTTTTTCTCTCTAGCAAACTAACTTTGTTTTTCTAACTCTTGTTTTAATCTAACGTAATATACATATAATATAATATACATATATTACATAATTATAATACATATAACGTCCACTACATAATGACATATATTAAATATAATAAGTACCATTAATATATAAGTTACAATTAGAATTTTAAAAGCCATAAGGCTTGTTTGGCAAAATAAGTTATTTTTAAAAAAAAATAGGTTTTTAAATAGTTAAGGCCCCGTTTGGCAAAACGGACTTAAAAATGGTGCAAGGGCCTTGTTTGGAAAAACGATTTTAAAAAAAACTCTTTTTATTCTTTTCATAAATCCTTTAACACATATTCTTAATGTTATCCTTTAATTAATTAAATCTTAACATTCTAATTTAATTAATTAAAAGTCTAACATCAATTAAGCACATAAAATTAACACATAATTATAATTACTTGCTAATTATAATTGCATGTAACACTCATCACCTTACTCATCTAATTTAATTATCTCAATTAAATTAGAAATATAACATAAAATTATTATATCAATTAAATCAAATACTAAATACCCATTTAATTAATATACTACACTTAATTACCTTACTCCATAATAATCATGTAATTATTTATTTAACTCAATAAATAATTCAATTAAAATATTTATTTAATCAATATATATTAAAATTAACGTTTAAATTCTCTTCACATCAATTCACATATTTCACAATATATGACACGTATTCACATACTCAAACTCAAAATATCAGATAATAAGAATTTTATTTATTAAATTCTCATTTATAAATTCTAAAAATCTAGGATGTCATAGTCTACCCCTAGAACGTGAAGTTAAATTTTTTATTGACCTTGAACCCGGTACAAAACCCATTTTTAAAACCCCATATCGAATGGATCCTATTGAACTTCAGGAGTTAAAGATCCAACTACAGGAGTTGTTAGTCATTGGTTTCATTCGTCCTAGTACATCTCCTTGGGGTGCTCCTGTTTTATTCGTAAAGAAGAAAGACGGGAGTATGCGATTTTGTATTGACTATCGAGAATTGAACCATGTCACCATCAAGAATAGGTATCCGTTACCTCGAATTGATGACCTGTTCGACCAGTTGTAAGGTGCGCAATTCTTCTCAAAGATCAATCTTCGTTCTGGACATCATCAATTAAAGATTAAAACAGATAACATTCCAAAGACTGCCTTCAGAACTCGATACGGGCACTATGAATTCTTAGTCATGTCTTTTGGATTGACTAATGCTCCTGCTTCGTTCATGGATATGATGAACTGTGTATTCAAGGAATATTTGGATCATTTTGTGGTTGTCTTTATTGATGACATCCTCATTTACTCCAAAAGCCGTGAAGATCATGAACAACACTTGAGGCTGATACTTCAAAAGCTTCGTGAAAATAAGCTATATGCCAAGTTGAAGAAATGCGAGTTCTGGCTTGAGGAAGTAGCATTCCTTGGGCACGTGGTATCGAAACATGGAATATCAGTTGACCCGGCGAAGATTGAAGCAATACAAAGTTGGGAGCTGTGACACCCCCGAATCCGGGTCCTTTGACCCCGGTCCGGTCGTCACGAAATAATACTAAACATCCACCTCTAAACAACATACGATAACTAAAGTGCGGAATATAATAAACGTACGTCGTTCATTCAAAAGGTGTTACTAGTCCCAAGTTTGATAACCTTAATACATCATAACAAACATACCCTATAATAGTCATTAGGGTTTAAATTACAATAATAGGAGTTAACCTAAACATAAAGTCTGCTCCTTGCAAACTATCACTACATCTTTCCCTTGCCCTTGTCTTTCCCCGAAGTCTCAGGCTTAACTGCAATATAAGTCATGATATAGCAAGAATGAGCAACAAGTTTGCTCAGCAAGTTTAAATACAACAATAAAGGATATATCATGATGAATGGAAAATATCTGACAATAAATGCAACAATATGAATATCTGAAGGATTCAACAATATGAATATTAGAAAGATTCAACAATATGAATATTAGAAGCAAAAATGACGATTGCTTTTAGAATAACTGATAGTCAAGTAGACTTTGAACTATAAAACTCTAATGGATTCGATAGCTAATTGGCCCTTTGGTTACGGGCTACAGATTTAGTATTTGAGGGGATCAACCTCGCGTACCCTATGTGTATGCATAACATTTAGATCTGCTGTTTGTATCTTTATACTAGATATTTGGGGTACTCCCCTATCATATAAGGGGTGTTCTTCCAGTCTAAGAATCCTTACCATCGATTGGTTTGGATAGCTTTTATAAAATTTCATATCCTTGTCTGACCGAACAAAGGTTCAGACTCTATCTGACACAGTTCAAGAATTATTGAACTTTACAAAATGTACAAGTCCAAGACTATACGAACTCAAATGTACTAAGTGCGAATATCAATAGTATCGATGTGGAATAATTGTATAGTAATTAAACCACCTAATAGCATGCTTAGAAGTAAGGTTCAAGCTTAAATGAATAACTGTCAATACGATAATAACCTACTCAATACAATATGAGAAGGATATAAAACCTGTACAACAAAGAGTGTAAGGTAGCAAACTTGCTTACAACGTTCCTTGAGTAAAGTAAACACAAGGATAGGATACTTGCCTGATTGCTCAGCTACGAATAAGTTCTAGCTCTAATTAAACTCGTTGAAACAACCTATCATTAATAAGTCGGTCTTTCAATTAGCATGTGTAAACCAATATAAGTCTACGCTTATAATAATCCACTTATCATATAAGTTTATCACATAAGATCACGTTCAGTATCAAACATACCATTTATAGCATCATAATATGTTAACTGTTAAAATTAGACTTTAAACAAATTGTCCGGACCTGAAAGTGTCCCGACGCAACTCTAGCATGCAACTACTGACATTAAACCAATACATATGCTTATTAAGTTATAATTTCTCATTCGAATCTAGCATTCTCATTCTATATTCAATTCAAAGTCATATGTTCACATGTCGACAAACCTTAAGTTAAACAAGTTCATACTTCAAAGGTCCGCTATTCCGGTCATACTATCTCATTACGAGACCAAACAATACTTAATATATATGCTCAAGTATACTACACACATATACTTTAATCAATACAAATTCATGCTTCTAAAGTTATGTTATCACATAACAAGGTTAAATAATGTTTAAGTAGTCATGCTTGTGCATATACTACATGTGTATCCTTAACTCACATTAGTCCATACTTGAAGTTCATTTCCTATGGTTTAAGTATACATATGTGAAATCCATGTTCTACTATTTAACGATACATATGACTAGCTAGCATGCTTGTAAATCATTACACACTTAACCATGATATTAGATCCTAGAATACTTGTAATGTAGTTATTGACAACTAGTCTTCAAGGTTTCCTTTAGAAAAGTCCTTTAATGCCAAGCTATCAAAACTGATCATTCATGAAGCAAACATATGCCTCATGTTATACTTCTTCATATACATATCTAAGTTATTTACACATGTTCACAAGGTCAGAAATCACAAGACAAAATCTTGGTCAAGTTTGTTTTCAAAAGTCTTAAGTTTCTCCTTTGAAAACCTTTAAATCCATCAATCTCGTATGCTAACGTGTTCAACATTTTAAAAATGCATTTCAAGTTAATATAAACCTACTATCATGCTCATAATATCAGAATACATGCATGTTACTTATATGAAAAAGTTCGCATTCAAAGTTACAAGTTTCATTTTCAAAACATAAGTTTTTCTTCGTAAACCTTATACTTTCCTTTCATAAAACATGCTAACATGGCCATGTAATACCAAGAAGTTTATATTATGGATTCATATCAGTTCCCATGCTTGACTAAAGGTTACCATCAAGCTAGCCTGGACAGAAAACGAAACAAAAGCAAAAATTCTGCAGCAGGCTCTACGCAGCTGGCCAGTTCAAAACTGGCGCAGCTGCGCCGGGCACAGACCAGACGCAGACGCAGGCTGCTTCGGCAGCTTGCTAGCCCAATTCACAAAATTTTCAATGAAAATTGTTTCTTACATAACATTTAGCAATTCTAAACTATTATAACATCATATAACCACTTAATAATATATCCCAATCAATTAATTACTCAATCCATAAATCAATTCAATAATCAAGAATTTTGAAAATTATGCAGAGAATGAGAATAAGAAGTTATACCTCTGTAATGGAAACCAAACTTGTTGTTACAGATTTTATAATGCTACTATGCTACTCACTCTCAATTCTCTTTCTATCAATTCCAAGAAAATCTTAGCAATAAAAATTGACAATGGGAAAAACTCTTATATAGAAAAATGAATACACGGTTCTTGATTTTACTCACCAAATCAACACAAAGGATTACATGATTGTATGCTAGATAACAAGAAGTGGGTGAATGCAATCATAAATCCCACTCCCTCTATAATGATTATGGCTAGCTTTGATGAATTTGAGGAGAGTTATAGGGTGGTGTAGCCATGTGAGAGTTTACGTGTGGGAAGAGAATGAAGTTGGGGCTCTCATATTACTCAGTAACTAACATTCTAAGTACTAATATTTAGATATATACACATATAGTATATATTTAAGTTATACATTAAATGGGTGTATATCATATATGCCCAACACTTAGCCATATAATAATATACACTAAGTTATATACTATATATATATACACATAGTATATACATAGGTTATAAGTATTTATTCCATACACATTTAAATAGGTGTTACAATGTTATCTCAATTAATAAAATAATGTATCAAGTAGGTATTTATATACCAATCATATAATCCATGTACATTTTCCTTAATATAATTCAATTGAGTTTTATTATTACTCATTACTATAACTGTTATTACTTCGATTAATAACTTATTGAAATCGCCTGGCCAATAACAATTGCTTATTGATATTAAGGTAATAGGGTATACATATAAATGTCCATCCCTACATTGTCACATGTTCTTATGTACACATTCAATTTATCAATCTCACATAATTCAATTAAGGCTACTATATAGTGTATATATACATAGCCATATCAAAGGTCACATTATATTATATAGATAACTACCATATATTAAAGGTTTAATATCGCATACTTGTATAAAATAATTAACCAAGTAAATATAATATTATTATATTTATTAATCTCTTACTTATTAATTATTATTTATCTACAATAACAATTTATCAACACATTTAATTCTTTCACTATATTCAAGTAGATTGAATATTTAATTACTAACACTTCCATCAATTCTTTTGATATTAAAGCCTTAGGGTTAGTCCACCAATTTAATTTTCTCATTAGTGACTTCCTTTAATCATTTCAGAAATTCACATAACCACATAAGGTTTAAATAAACTCGCAAAACTAACTCGTTAAAATTAAATCACATATTTAATTAATAAAGAGTTTAAAATTCATGGTCGTTATAGGAGCAACCTAAGTCAGTAACCGAAGTACGTAGCTTTCTGGGATTATCGGAGATTCGTGGAAGGATTTTCTCGAATCGCTAATCCATTAACTTAACTGACTCAAAAAGATACAAAATTTGGATGGAACGAGAAATGCGAGAAGAGCTTCCAAGAGCTCAAGAGGAGACTCATCTCGGCACCTGTTCTGACAATACCATCTGGTTCGGATAGATTTGTCATCTATAGCGATGCTTCGAACAAAGGGTTAGGATATGTTCTCATACAATATGGGAAAGTCATAGCCTATGCATCACGACAACTCAAAGAATATGAGAGGAATTATCCTACTCATGATTTAGAGTTGGCAGCTGTCGTTTTCGCGTTGAAGATCTGGAGACACTACCTGTATGGGGAGAAAGTGGAGATCTATACGGATCATAAGAGCCTCAAATATTTCTTCACCCAAAAGGAACTCAACATGCGGCAACGACGTTGGCTTGAGCTGTTGAAAGATTATGACCAAACCATTTAATACCATCCTGGAAAAGCAAACGTGGCAGCTGACGCGTTGAGTAGAAGATTATATGTGGGAACGAGTGGATGATGTCAACACAAAGGCCTATTTTGTATGACTTACAAAGGATAGAGATAGAGTTAAAGACTCTAGGGACCCATGTGAAGATGATAAATATACGCGTAGAACCAGCTTTAATTGATAAAGTTAAAACTGCTCAAGCTACAGACCCGGAGATGATGAATATGAAGAAGAAGGTGCTATTCCAGAAGCAAGAATCGATGAAGAAGGAATACTTCGAGTCAACTCTAGACTTTGTTTTCCTAACGATTCCAATTTGAAGTATAAAATCATGATGGAGGCACATAACACACCGTTTGTAATCCATCTTGGGAGTACCAAAATGTATCGTGATCTTCGATATACATTTTGGAGGAGCAATATGAGAGAGAAATCGTAGAGTTTATCTCAAGGTGTCTAACTTGTCAACGTGTCAAGGCGGAGCATCAAGTGCAAAAGGGTCCATTGCAACCACTTGAGATTTTAAAATAGAAGTGGGATCACATCAACATGGATTTCGTTACGGGTCTTCTTAAGGTTTCTCAAGGTATAGATGCAATTTGGGTTATTATCGATAGATTAACTAAGTCTGCTCATTTATTGCGTATACGAGAGACTTATTCACTTGAACGTCTTGCTCGTATGTACATAAATGAGATTGTTAGACTGCATGGTATGCCAGTATCCATAGTTTTGGATCGAGACCCAAGATTCACTTCATGATTTTGGGTCAGCTTGCAAAAAGCTATGGGCACCGATTTACGATTTAGTTCTGCATATCATCCTCAAACACACGGGCAATCGGAAAGGACTATTCAAACTCTTGAAGATCTATTGAGACTCTGTATTCTAGACTTCAAAGGAAGTTGGATAAGTACTTACCATTGGTGGAATTCTCCTACAATAACAGTTATCAGGCAAGTATATGCATGGCTCCATTCGAGGCGTTGTATGGACTAAAGTGTAGTTCTCCAGTATGTTGGGACGAGGTGGGTGAAGCAACATTGTTGGGACCGGAGTTAGTACGTATGACTACAGAAAAGATTCAAATGATCCGGTAACGTATACAAACTTCACAAGATCAACAAAAGAGTTATGCTGATCGTCATCAAAGGGACGTGGAGTTTAATGTCGGAGATCATGTATTGTTACGTGTTGCTCCATAGAAAGGAGTTACGAGATTCGAAAAGAGAGGAAAGCTCAACCCACGATTTATTGGTCCATTTGAGATCCTTGACCGAGTAGGAACTGTGGCCTATAGACTCGCCTTACCTCCAAGCAAGTCTCGTGTTCATAACATTTTTCACATATCCATGCTTCGTAAATATGTGAAAGACCCAAACCACATTATTGAGTTAGAACTAGATGAGATAGCTGAAGATTTAACGTACGAGGAGGTACCTATCAAGATCTTGGATAAGAAGGAACATGTCCTACGCTCAAAGATTATACCTCAAGTTAAAGTTTTGTAGAGGAACCATGATATCGAGAAAATGACCTGAGAGTTAGAATCGGAAATGAAAACAAGGTATTCTCACCTTTTCGACATACCAGGTACATACGTCAATTTCGAGGACGAAATTTCATAAGGAGGAGAGGTTGTAAGACCCCAACTTTTTATGAATAAGATTTAATTTCCTCCATATATTATTTTAAATAGTAAGGTTTAGATTTGATAAATGTGATAAGTTATGGGTGATATGTGCAAATTTTACAAATTAAGCAAGTGGTCATAAAATATTCATTGTGTCGAAAAATATTCTTTTGGTCGAAAAATATTCGTACGACGACGCAATCATTGGTGGGCCCCATAACGAAAAACTGTCGGATGAAGAAAACGACAAGAATAAGTTTTCTAAAAATAACGGCAAAACTTTTACCGTTAAAACTGTTGAAATACCCGGTGATAAAAGAACAGTAATACGCGTTGTTGCACAGTAGCACACAGTATTGCATAGTATTTTAATTATTGATTCTTGCGTAAAAAGTCACTTATTCAATAATTGTTACAGCAATTACTGTGCAATATTTTATATTATTGATTCAATAATTGCTACATTGATAATTATATATTATTTTATATTATTAATTCAATAATTGCTACATTGATAATTGCATAGCATTTTATATTATTGATCCAATAATTGTCACAGTAACCACTGCATAGTATTTCATATTATTAAATTAATAATTATCACACATATTATTTAAATAATATTATTAGATAACATTATTGACAATGTCTAGAAAGTTCTGTCGAGGAAAGGGGTTAGGTTATATAATTGCGCGCCAATGAGGAGAAGTTCTTATTGGAAAGCCCCCTCTTTCCTAAGAACGATCTAGTTGTCAATATTGTGATTCTGTAATATTAAATGTGAATAATAATTGATTGTTGATAAATATGATAAGTAAATATTTATTCAATTTTGATATAAACGGAGGAATTTTTAGCAAGAGTCATTTGTTGAAAGTTTGCATTTTATCTTCTCCAATAAAATTAATTAATTCAAATATATTATTATAATATTACATTATAATAGTATAATATGATAATATAATAATATAATTTTATAATTTAAATGGTAACATTATTATAATAAATTCATGGTATAAAATAAAATGAGGTGGAAGAGAGAAAATAGAATTAAATTTTTTTTAATAATTATAAATGTTTTAATATATATATATATATATATATATATATATATATATATATATATATATATAAACATGTGGGTGGCTTGGAAATGGTCATTTTAGGTGTTCTTAGGATTTTTCAAGTGTGGTGTGCTAGGAATCATCCGTGGGTAAAATTTGTCAATAATGGTGTGCCACATCTTTCCTATAAATAGGGTGCTTAGTTAGAAATGAAAATCACACCAGAATCAAAAAAATTTCTCTCTATAATATTGAGTGTATTTCTTGTGAGTATAAAGATATTTTGAGTGTTGATAATAGTGCAAGATTTCTGCAACATAATATCCGATATTCCAGTCAGATCTAGTATTCTACTAAGGTAAATGATATTATTCTTCTAGTAAAGGACATTATTTTTCTCGTAAATGATGTTATTTTCTTTCTATATACGTAAATGATATTATTTTCTTTCATATTCCATATTATGAAAGTGATAATATTTTATTTCATATTCCTAAATTTAAACTTACTACGGTAAGTATTGCTTCTATAATTCCTGAAATGATTAGAAATTCCTTGAGTATTGCACTTCATCTAATATCATTTCACCGGAATATTGTTCTGAACTTTTTTGTGAAATTTTTACCTTTTCATGTCGGGGTTACTATTCATCCGTATGGTACTAATCATAAATACGATACTATTCATACGTACGGCACTATTCACGAGTACTATTCACAGAAAAAATATATTTTTTTTCTTTGTCCAAGTTATCTGTTATGGTTCTTATCTTTGATTGGATCCATATTTTGAACTTCATTCTTGAATTTTGCTCCACAATTGATTATTATTTAATATACTTGAACTTGGATAAATTAAATTACGAATCCCTAATATTTGTCCTTTATCTCACTGGATTCGTTCTTTATATTTTTTTCATCATCCTCAGTCTTAAATTGTGATGAAAGTTATCTTTGGCCCGTAGTGCAAAGATGAACTGTTGATCGATGAATATCTTTGGCCTGTAGTGCAAAGATGAATGATTAATTGATGAATATCTTTGGCCCGTAGTGCAAAGATGGACAGGTGTTGGTATGATCATGACCACTGGTGATACAAATGAATATCTTTGGCCCGTAGTGCAAAGATGAATATTTGATTTGAAAATATTGATTGATGTTACATGGATAAAATATTGATGATGGACTTTTAAATCATAGAAGATAGTAGACATCATTCTCTACTTAACTCTTCTAATGAGTTGTTCTTTCCGCTGCAGTTATTGATCTAAAACTTGTTGTCCATAATATTTTATCTGATTTATTGAAGGCTAACGATAATATTTATTTGAATATTATTAATGAATAAATTAATGAAAGTCGCATATTTATTTGAACATAAATATTCATGTGTTATGAGATGAGTTAACTCAATTAACTTCAAATTGAATTTATAATAATTGAGAAAAATGTGAAGTTTATGATAAGCTCGTAGAATGCCTTGTGTGGCACGAAAATGGAAACGATGATGAATTAATTAATTAGATGATAAAGGAATTATTAAGTGAACAATTAATCAATATTATTTTGAAAATTAATTGTTAGTATGAGAAATAAAATATTAATGGGTGATTGATTAATAGTATGTTGATTTATTATTATTGCGAGTATAGAATAATAATAAGTAAATTGTTTATAAATATAATAAGATTTATATTTATTTGATTAATTGTTATGTGCAAGGCATGTGATAGTTAAACATATAATATATAGTAGTTGCATTTATATTATAGTGTGACACTTAAATGAGACTATCTTAAATATAAACTATATAGTAAGGTTTAATGAGTTATGTAAGTTACATGATTAATGCTTATGTGACAATATATGGGTGAGTGAACATTAAATAAGTGCCTCATGAATATTGTGAACTATGTAAACAATTGTTAATTGATGAATTACTTCAATAATTTAATAATAGAGTTGGGATAATATAATGAGATAATACCCGGTTAAATTATATTCGGTATTAATGGAATGTACATGGATTATATGTTGATGTATATATATGTACCCCTACTTACTACATTGTAATATTATTTACTTATTGAAATTACATTGTGACTCTAAATTAACTTATAGCCTAAGTGTAAATAATATATATAACCTAAGTGTTGATATTCATTTGTTTACAAATTTGCAAGTGCTGAGTTCTTATAACCTTGTCTCATATAGAGTGTCACCCCTTCCTCACGTGAATGACAAAAAGGCTAAAGCCTATTACCTCTTCTCAAAATCAGCAAAATGTAGCTAATCATTCAATGGGGAGTGGGTATCATGATGGGATTCAACAACCGATCAACAACTCCTTCTTAACCTTCATGTTCTTGCTCATACCAATGGATTGAAATTAAGTGAAATAGCATTGTCTGGACATTCAAAACTCTATAAATATAGCTCCTTCTCTTTTCTTTTTCAATTTGCTGAGATATTGCTTAAGGTTAGTATACTGAGATATAAAGAGAGATATATCAGTTGAGGGAGGTTCATATAGCAGCATTAGCAGCAATCTCATATCAACCAGTTAGCAGAGGTAGCATTCATGTTCTTCATCTTCTTCAATTTACTGACTTCTTGAATTGAGCATGAATTATATGATAATCTGATTGGAAAATGTTTAGTAGTTGTTATATAGACTTATAAACGTGTTAGTAATGCAATGTAGTTGTTTAGAATGGAATTCCTGAAGGAAATTTTAATTTGGGTTAGCTTTCTGCCGAAGCAGAAAGCTTTTCAGTTCTGGCCGAGACACGGCCCAGCTGCGCTAGTTTTGTACTAGGTGCGCTGCGCCAGGTCCTTGTGTTAGTTTCTTTTTTCTGCTGTAATCTGTTATGTGCTAACATGATTATACTACTTAGGCAAGCATGAAAACTGGTTTAACTCATATATATGTTCCTTGATACAACATGCATGTTCGTAGCCATGTTAGTATACATTATTTACGGAAAGACTTATAGTTGAAAATGGACTTATGATTTGGAAGTGAACTTTGACGCATACATACCATGTTTACATTCTGACTTTTGAGCATGATTGTATGGTTTAGTTAAGCATGAAAAGTGTAGCGCCCCCAAATCCGGGTCCCAAGAACCTCGGACCTGGTACGTTACGATACATCATTTCTATAACTATTGTGGAAGATATAAACATAAATTGTTTATACAATAACTTTTACAACATAATTCCCAAGGTCTGTAACCTTAACTTAATACCTGCATTCAATATCCTACACGACATACAATGTTATTTGTATCCTATACTATTACCTATTTTAACCGTATAATAATTTCATCTTGGAACTTGCCTTTGCCTTTGACTATGTCCAAAGTTTCGTCTTTAATCTGAAATGTTTATCATGATATAGCAAGGGTGAACAACAAGTTTGCCCAGCAAGTTTAAGTTCAAATAAAGATATATCATGATTGAAAAGAATAATAAGCTGACAAACTTTCAACAATATAAGAATTGTGAAAGAACATGAATTAATAATGCTGAATAGCCAACAATGAACATGAATAAATTCAACTGAGCCTTATGGTAATGAAGGTGATCAGCCTTTCATACCTGATGAACATATGTAACATGCACTAAGTGCGAATCAATAATTAGTATAGATGTGAATAATTAACAATAATTATTCATGAACATGCTTTGAAATATAACTCAAAGTTGAGTTAGAGAAAACTTGCCTGCACCGTCGATTACTGCTACACAATCTAATTTAATCACTTTATTGAAAAGACCTATCAGTTATAAGATTGATCTTTCAATTAGTATAACATACTTATCTCATAATACTATTACTTTAAAAGTAAACCATCTAACACTTAACCACATAGTCAAATATTAGATAACCTTAACACCATAATTATTTACAAGTCTAAACCTAGCACATATCGAGTCTTTAATAGTATTCAATATAGTATACTGAGTGATTTTATACAAACAACTAACAAATTAGTTTCCATCTAGTCTACACTATTTTCACAGTGAGTTAGATCGGTTACTAATTCGTAGATCCCTTCCCATATGAAGGAGTCGTTGTAGGGTTTTCGGCACATAAACGCAGCGGAAATTAAAAATTTTCGAAACCCTAAAACAGGATCCATGCGAAAACATATTAATTCAGAGGTTAAGATATATTTTACCGATTATTCAAGCCTGAAAGGAGACGATGGAGAACTGCTTCGAATCCTCAACGCAATCCAACGGAACTGCGCCTCTACGGTATCCACACGAACGTCCCGCGAATCGTCACACGATCTGCAGCAAGGAAAGCTGCAGTACTAGCCGCCAAGGATCTGGACTTTTTCGAAATTTTTCTCTCTAGTCTCTCTCTAAGAGCGGCTAGGGTTTTGATATTGATGATACCCTAAACAGCTGATATATCATATATATAGCAGTTAAAGGAATTAACCAAAACCTAATCCAATTAGAAATATAAAATCCGAATTTATATATATATATATATATATATATATATATATTATATCTTAATTAAGTCTTACTTAATTAATATATATATATATATACAAATTATCCTATTAATTTAAATTCATAATTTAAATACTATCAATCATATTGATATATTTAAATCCATACAATTTAAATTAATTCTCTTTTAATTACGTTCTAAGTGTGTGACCCTATAGGTTATTATTATGTTGGCAATAATTTTAAAATCATATTATAAAATTATAAACAGTGAGCGGCATCTAGTAATGCATCACTGCTACCCAAATAATAATAAGATCGGTGATTCGATACAACCTTTTCGTGACCAATGTTTCAATGTAATTTAATCCTTTTAACCTTGACATCCTAGATTAAACTCGAGGCATGGAATGTGTCATCCTCTTCATAATTTAATCTGAGTTTTCTTGATCGATGAGTAGACTATATGAAACAAATCACTATTTGAGCATGACCATGCATTTCATAGTCTTACTCAATCAAGAGGCCTATGGATATCACCCCTAATATATAGGAGGGTTAAATTCCATCTAGATCACTCATATTCCTCACACGATTCATGATATACCCAATAATCACCTTTATCGTCCACCTATTAAAGGTGGCCTTTGATGATATCAAAGTACATAAATTCTCGTGTAGTAATATAGTGATTTCAGGTCGGAGGATCATTACATCATTGTCACTATGAGAATTGCTTATGACACTTTGCATAATGCTCCACGTAGAATTCTCATGGTGGGTCTGCCCAGTACATTGTTCTCTAACATGTACCTATGCATTGACTCAATATCTCATATATTTATGACCAATGAGATTTGGCCATCAGTCAATCCACATACTAGTCTCAATGTATCATTGTTGTCCCATTAACAATGACACTTGACTAGGGACATTTAAGAGTAATGATACTAATTGTAACTATATGATCTCATGTTCAAGTCACATACTTGAAGCCATATAATTTATATCACTATTCTAAGGACTTTTATTATGTTAACATTTATATAACGCAGTAAATAAAACCATAATAAAATAATTCATTTATTCAATCAAATATAATATCAAAAAATGTTTAAACAATTACATCAAAGAATTAGCCTTTAGGGCATAAACTCTAACAGTCGTTTAGCCCAGTTACTATACATTAACCATTAAAGGGTACGATTGTACTACCTTAGACTTAACACTACTATATCCTATAACTTGTGAATTAACACTTAGTCTTTCATTTTATAAGTCATTTATAATTTAAGTAAACCGAATATCTAACCCAGCAACCTGGATTCAGATTGAATTTCAATTTAGTAAACTATTTTGCAATCCAGCAGACTGGATTCAACTGAACTCCAATCCAGCAAGCCTGGATTCAACTAACATCTAATCCAGTAACCTGGATTATCTAACAGACCAATCCAGCATCTTGGATTATCCAAACATCTCATCCAGCAAGCCTGGATTCATTAATCCTTCAATCTAGTAAGCTGGATTCTCCCTTTTAATCAAATCATCTTATTATTTTTTTATCTTTTGTTCATACATAAATACATGTATTTCATACACAAAAATAATTTTTCAGAAAATTTTCAATTTCCTTAAGTATTTTTCAAAAATCCGTTTATAGTTCATTCCTTAAGAAATTTG
Organism: Panax stipuleanatus; assembly: GCA_020205555.1. NCBI lineage: Eukaryota > Viridiplantae > Streptophyta > Magnoliopsida > Apiales > Araliaceae > Panax > Panax stipuleanatus. The sequence continues at coordinate 56,414,910 of CM035116.1, read as the reverse complement.
CTACATCACGCTTAACTCCAGAGATTCCCAACTCTTGGACGGATCTTACACATGTTATCGTGAGCCTTCAGTTTAAATTTTGTGGCCATCGGAGTTATACAACTCCGGTTATAGCGATTTTCGTCAAAAAAAATATAAATATTGAAATGGTCATAACTTGCTCAATTTAAGTCGGAATGAGCTCATTTTTGGACACAAGCTACTTTATAACATATATTTTCATGTCCCAAAATATTGTAATTTATTACACAAATTAAGTGGCCGAAACAGTCCTCACAAATTTTGGACAGCCTACTTTTTGACATTTTTAGATTTTATGTCCTTTGCTAAAATCAATCCACACGAAAATCTATAACTCCTTTTTTAGTGATTCCACTTGGAAAAGTTAGAAGACTTGCATATCTAACTCTAAAAATTGACCACACTCAAAAATTCAAAACACAATGAGAGATATGGTCGTTTTAATTTTACGGTGCGTTTTCTAAAAATCTGATTTGTCAATCTTTTTTGATTTCTAAGAAATTTTCCATATTCACACATAATAACTAACATAACCCATCATCAATCACCATAATATCTATTAACACCTCATATACTCATGGATATATCATGATCCATGATCTAATTCATCAAATAATCACCAATCATAAGATTAACACAATCAAAGCTAAGAAAAATTAAGTTTTCTAACTTTTGAAAAACTTATTTCCTATTTCTTGATTTAGATCTAACTTTTGATCATCAAAAGATTTAGATCTAAACATGAAACACTAGTAGACACATATAACTAAGGTTTTAAACTCAATATCATATTTTTCAAAAATCAAAACTCAAGTCAAACCACAAAGAAATTAGATTACAAAAATAAGAATTCTTTATACCTTAACTTTTTCTTCCTCTCCTTTTTTCTAAGATTAATTAGGAAAGTATGAAACACCAAAGTTTTCCCTCTCTCTCCTCTCCTTGATGTGGTCGAACCTAGTCTCTCTCTCCCTCTCTCTTGCTTGCTTGGTTTGCTAAGTAAGAAAGGAATGAGATGAAAGAGAAATAAATGACATGAAATGAAAAGTAAAGGGTATACTTGATTTGTTTTGTTAGAAAAAGATGTATAGATATAATGTATATCTATATAAATCTTCTAACAACTCTCTCTCTCTCTCTCTTTCTCATGATTAAAGTAAGTGGTAACTTGCAAGTTTGGACAAAGTGTTGGGTCCTTTTATAAAATGACAACTCAAAAGTTTATTACCTACTAAAGTGAAAGTAATTAGGATATACATCTCCCCTATTCTTCCTCTCCCATGTCCGGCCACTTGGCTTGCTTTGCCCATCCATTTGATTTATATAATGACTATCTTAACCTTCCTTAAGTGGGCTTCATATGGGCCATTAGTTAATTCCTTTGGGCTTGCACTTTGCTTAGTATTCTTACTAATTAAAATTAACTTGGGCTCCAAATTAATTCTTTGGGCTTGTTAATAAAATAATTGACCATGAACATAGATTAAATCCAATACTTTCTCTCTCCCATTGAGCTAAGCTTGGGCTTTTAATTAATTCACTTGGGCTTGCACCTTTTTCTTGTTTGCTTACTAACAAAATTAAACTTGGGCTTCCACCCATAAATAAATTGGCCATCATAATATTTGTCTCATACATAATATATTGGCTAGTTTAACAACTTAATTACTATTAAATCCAATTAGCTACAAGTCCAATGCTTAAATAAATAACTGGGCTATAAATTGGGCTACTTAAATTACTTACTCTCCTTAGTCCATTAAATCTATTATTTCTTGAACTAATTATCATCATTATAGATATTTACATATTCTTAATTATCTTTATATACAAAATAAATGTATACACCTTATATAATGTATATTTATTTAATCATACACATAATTCACATACCCTATTTATATATTAGGTCACCAAACTTTATAGGTATCGTAGTACCTTATCTTTAATATTCCTTTAAGTACATATAGATTCATTTCTAGGGTTTAAATTTTTTTTAAATCCATACTCTATTTCCAGTCTATGTCTTATTATTTAACCTTTATTTAATCATTTAAGATTTTATTAATCTTATAAATTCTCGGGTTGTCACAAAAAGTTAGTCTAAAGTGTTGAGATTACACTAGTATACATGGTTCACATTTAAAACGATTTCAAAAGCTAAACTTAAAGGTTTTGGAAAGCTAAAGGTGCATGAACATGGTAGAATAGCATTCTGATATTTTTTACATACATGATAGTGCTTTAACATCACTTAAATAGCCTACATGCACACATACTATGCTAGACGCCATGAAAGTTAGTTAAACATGAATAAGATATGAGTTTAGGTGAGTTTTCAAGCAATAAACACTACTAGTCATGCGTGAATGATATGAATACTTGTGAGCATGCCTAACACCGATTATGTGACCATATTATGTGTATAAATGACAAGTATGATAGCCTATATGATTTCATAACGTTATATGGCCTTAAATTATTAAGGATGTTAATCTAGAACCTATATCATGTAAGATTGAACTTAGAAAAGGTTGTGTAAGCACGCAAGACCCTTAAACATGTGTATATACTATATGTAAATGTATGCTTACGTGTTGGACAGAAACAGTTAGGCAAAAGCCCAACCCTGGTCTGGCTAGGGGACAGTGCAGTTGCGCCGTCCCTAGGCTTAACCAGGGTGCAACTGCGCCAGTTTGGAATCCAAGCTGGACAGTTTACTTAAATCTGATTTTGATAGTTAACTTATATCAATGCTATAACTTGCTAAAATAGAGTATGTTTGGTACTGGTTGTGGTCTTATGTGATAGTGATGATATATGAAGATGTTTAACTTGAAAAGAGGAATTCTAAAGATAAAAGGACAATGAAAGTTATATCAATCGAGATTTGTGAATTAATATAATACTATACATGGTATGACTGTATAGTAAGGTTAAAGACTTAACTTATGTGTTGATTGTATATAAGATAAAGTATGATGTTAAACTATATAACTAATGGATATCATGTATACGTAACTATATTACGGTAGGAATTCAAAGTGTTGCTAAGCTTTACATTGGTAATCCACGCTTAAGGCACGTATCCTAACCCTTGCATTACTTTATTCAACGGATATTGTAAGCAAGTACTCGAACTCTATTCTTAATGAGCGTTTATTGAACTTGTGCTATTATTGTCGTACAAGTAAGCTATTGAAATTGCGATTCATGTTTTATTACTTAAATACTTCGTGGATAAAGATAAAGTCGATTTATATTCTTCAAACTTTAAATCTTGAGTTTTAAACTTTTGATTGTTCTTATATACTTTGAAAAAGCGGTCTATGCCATTTTATTCGGCTAGACCTATAATATGAATTTGAAAAGCGATCCAAACCAATTGACTGGTGCAGAGTCTTATATTGAATAAGATAAACAACCCTTTTGAAGGGGAAACTATATTTGTCGGGAGACCGACGTGCGCACTTGAGTACGATTAAATATTATATATAATGTATGGTACTTTAGGCTAATCACCTGTTGTACTTGTTTTATTGGATTATCAATATATTTCTGTTAATTCTATTAGAAGTTCATAGTCCTTAGTGACTGCTCAGTATTCATTATTCTTGAACTGTGAAAAGGTTAAACCTTGAATCTTATTGTTATCTTGAGTCCTTAGCGACTATTGTTGAAAACTATTGATACTTCTTGTTATCCTTGAACTATCATCTATTGTTGTACCCTTGAGAACTAAAAACTATATTGACCCTTATTGCTATATTACTTGCTGAGCAAACTTGTTGCTCATTCGTGCTTTTCCCTTAAAAACATTTCAGTTAAGGCAGAGCAGGGTGGACCTTCGGGCACCGACAAGGGAAAAGGCAAAGCTACGAAATAGCTTTATTTTATGTAGAACTCTTATGACGTTGTAATAAGATCATATTATATTATGTATTAGTTAAGTTTATATATGCTTAAGGTATGTTTAAGCTATGTAATCGATGTTTAAGCTATGAGACCTTGGGACGTGAATGATTATGTTAAATAACTGTAATCTATTCGTATAGTATTGTGTTATTTCGCTGTGCGATATATTATTATTGTTCTAGATTGTAGAACGTGATGAACCGAATTCGAGACAACTGTGGCGATTCGAATTTGGGGGCGTCACAGGTTGGTATTAGAGCTGTAGTTATAAACCTTAGGAGCGAGAGTCCTTAGATTATAACTTATAAGAACTTAGGAAGTTAGAAGGAGATAAAACTCATGGTGGGACTTCCGGTCACACAGAAAGGTTATGATGCCATTTGGGTTATCGTGATCGACTAACGAAGATCGCACATTTCCTACCGATCAAGATCCGCTGTAGTTTGAATCAGTTAGCGAGTCTGTACGTTAAGAAGATTGTTTCACGACATGGAGTGCTTGAGTTAAATAAATATTTTATGTGAATTATTTATTGAGTGGAATAAATAAATTATGTGATTGTGTGGAGTGATTTAATTAAGTGTTATATATTAATTGAATGAATATTTAATATTTGATTTAATTTATGTATATTAATTTTTAGTACAGTTCTAATTTAATTGAGATAATTAAATAAGATGAATTATGTGTTAAGTGTTACATGAATTATAATTAGCGAGTAATTTTAATTATATGAAAAAAATTTATGTGATTAATTGATGTTAGATTTTAATTGATTAAATTAGATTTAATTAATTAAAGTGTAACATTAAAGTATGTGTTAAAAGGATTTATTAAAATAAAAAAAAGATATTTAAATGATTTTAACCAAACAAGACCCATACTTGTGTTTTAAAAGGCTTTTGCCAAACAGGGCCCTTGCATTGTTTTAAACATATTCTACCAAACAATGCCTTAGCACTAATAATCTATTTTAAAAAAAATAACCTTGTTTTGCCAAACAAACCCTAGTGGCTTTTGATTTTTGAATTTCTATAACTGATAAGTCATTATGGGAGTAATTGACCCTTATTATATATTATTATGTTTGGTCAGTTATAATATACGTATATTAGTCCTACACTAGTTTATTCTAAGTCTAAACTAAAAGAGAGAAAGAGAGAATACTCGTGTTTGAGAAGAGAGAAAGAGGAAGAAGGAAAAGGGAGAGAAAGCTTGAGAAGCTAGAGAAAATCATCATCATCTTTATATTCTTCTTCATTAAAGCATTACGGGTATTTCTTAATTTTCTTATATTTTATATGTAGTATGTTCTTCATGAAAATTGTTCTCTATAAAGTTTAGTTCCTTATAAACATGGTGATTTTTATGTATGTAGATGATATGATGTATATATATATATATATATATATATATATATTATGTTTATAATGGTTATTATATGAATTGTATGTTATAATCAAGGATTTTTATAATCCAATTCGTTGTATAAAGCATGTTTTAATGGAAAATATGTGTTTATATGAAGTTCATGTATTTGGTTGAGTTTTAGAATAAAAGTTATGATTTAATTGGTTGTTAGTATGCCTAATTAGAATATATTATGATGTTATCTTCAATTACAAAAATATTGCATGTGTTGTGAATTGAATTAGTAGAGAAATTTATTTACAATGAAATATTTTGTGAAAACTATGAGTTTTTGGAAAATATCAAAATTGGAGTTTTTAAAACATGAATTCTTGTTGTTTAAGATGATTTTGTGTCTAAGAGCATGTTTATGTATGTTGAAATCATGTTAGAAGCTTTAAGTTTATGTTTTCTATGAATTGATATGAATTGCATGAATTGGAATTAGAATTTAGTGTGGAGAAATACGTCAAATTGGCTTTTTCTCTACACAGTTCGTGAACTTGTCTGCGTTCGCTGGTAGGGGCCCGTCCCGGCGGGCCTATCAAGAAAGAAACCCCCGCCCCGGCGGGGGGGGGGGGGGGGGTGGCAGGGAAAAAGAAAATTTGTTTTCTTTTGTATTTTGTAAAGCTAATTTTATGTAGTAATTTTTATAGCATGATTAAACATATATTAAAATGCTAAATGAATATTAATAAATTATATTAATAAAATATAATTTGTGATTATAATTTTAAATAATTATAATTAGAGTAAAGGTTTAATTTAAATTATAATTTTGTTAAATTATAATAATTATAGTTGATTAATTAATGAAGTGAATGCTAATTTTAAATTATAATTTATGTAATGCATGATTAATCTTGTGTATTATAATTCAATATTTGCATGATTAATTATAAATTATAATTTGTGTAATTATAATTTAGTAAATGTATGATGTGGTTTAATTAGTTATAAATTATAAATTTGTTTATAATTTAATTAAAATAAGATATAATTATAATTTGAGTAATTATAATTAGATTAAATGTTTAAATTATAATTTATTTAATGTGAAATACATAATTATTATTTGATTTAATTATGTGAGCATGCCTATGTGATGTAATTAAATTATGTGATTATTAATTATTAACTTAATAATTAAATAAAAATGAGTTAACCTAGATGGGTTAACTAATTATGTAAATTAGTTACGTGTTAACTAATTTAGATTATTGTGATTAAATATATATGTGTAGGAAGTGTTAAATAATGTGAATTATATTAATAGCTTGCGCTTGAGGCAAGTCTTCTAAACCCTAAACTCGTTTATTTGTTTCAATTCAATTATTCATTGTTTGAGATTTTTTCTTTTATAGGACAAGTAATTATTGAAAGCTCATGATATAATTAAAGTAACCTTGGCTTATTGTTCAAGCAAGGTTTAAATATTCTTTTGAGATGCTTTAAATTTATTTCTAAAGCATATGTTAGTTCGTAGTTCTTTCACTTACGAATTATCCCAAGTTATTGAAAGTCGATTCAACTAATCCTTAGTTGATGAACTTGAATTCTAAATTACCCTTATAAGCTTATCCAAACCAAACTTTCTTTGGTGCGAACTTGAATTCAAATTACTGAGTTGAACAACCCTATTATTAGGGGAGGTTACTACGCGTAAGCGTTAAGATATTTGTGCACAATACATGGTACGAAGGGCTGATCCCCCTAAGTACGAGTTAAGGTCCATAGTCTTATTGACTGTTAAAGGTTGAAATAAAAATGTTTATAACCTAGGACAAACGTTCAAAGGTTTTATGACCCTCAAATAAATTTTATATTCGAATTTTAATGTTGATAGATAATTATTATTCAATTCTTTATTGCTTAAGTAAGTTATTCAAAATCTTTTTTTAAAGATATCCTTTCATGTATTTATTATTGTTAAACTCCAGTGAGCTGTTGTTTGCTCACTCTTGCATTATATAACAATTGTAGCTAAGGTTGATAATGTTGACACCCCGTCTATGAGTAAGGGCAAGGGAAAGCAAAACAAGTGAAGACTTATTTTTATTATTTGGAATGATTGTAATAAGACTTTTATATTATGTTTTATTTCTGCACTTTATGTTTATATCAAGGTTAGATTAAACCCTGGGATTATTTTGAAGAAAGTTGTAGCCCTTGTTTAAGGGAGATTTTATTATTTTGAATAAAGGTTGTATTTTATTTTGAAGTTATATTGGGTGGATGTATGTTATATTAGAAAGTGAACACCAAATCATGTGAAAACGAAGTACCCGGATTTGGGGGTGTCACAGAATGGGAAAGCAGTTGAGGTTGAGTACTGCTTATCATCCTCAGACAGACGGACAGAGCGAGCGAACAATACAAACGCTGGAGGACATGCTTAGAACTTGCGTGATGGACTTCAAGAGAAATTGGGATGACCACCTACCCTTAGTGGAATTTGCATATAATAATAGTTATCATGCGAGTATCGGCATGCCACCGTACGAAGCTCTTTACGGAAGAAAGTGCAGAACGCGGTTATGTTGGGACGAAGTCGGAGAACAACGAATTCTAGGACCAGAGTCAGTGCAACAAACCGTAGACGTGGTGACAGTGATAAGAGCCAGACTGGTAGCAGCTCAAGATCGCCAAAAAAAGTACGCAGACCTACATCGACAAGACCAAGACTTTAAAGTCGGTAGTTTCATATTCTTGAAGGTATCTCCCTGGAAGGGAAAAATACGATTCGGCAAGAAAGGAAAGTTGAGTCCAAGATTCATAGGACCGTTCGAGATACTGAAACGAGTGGGCGAAGTGGCATACAAAGTTGCATTACCACCTGAGTTGGAGCACATCCACAATGTGTTCCACATCTCTGTGTTGCGTCCTTACAAGGCCGACTACAAGCACGTGATTTCTTATGAGCCCATTCAAGTAGAGAAGAACCTGGCATATGAAGAAATTTCTGTCCAAATATTAGATAAGAAAGAGCAGATATTAAGGAATAAAGTTATATCTTCTGTGAAAGTACTTTGGCGTAACCACGAGGTTGAGGAGGCTACGTGAAAATTAGAAGATAGGATGATGAGGGACTATCCCCATCTATTTGTGTAACCTTATAGCAATTTCGAGGACGGAATTTTTATAAGGGGGGGGATGTAATACCCAAGAATTTTTGAATATTATTAATGAATAAATTAATGAAAGTCGAATATTTATTTGAACATATATATTCATGTGTTATGAGATGAGTTAACTCAATTAACTTCAAATTGAATTTATAATAATTGAGAAAAATATGGAGTTTATGATAAGCTCGTAGAATGCCTTGTGTGGCACGAGAATGAAAACGATGATGAATTAATTAATTAGAGGATGAAGAAATTATTAAGTGAACAATTAATCAATATAATATTGAAAATTAATTGTTAGTATGAGAAATAAAATATTAATGGGTGATTGATTAATAGTATGTTGCTTTATTATTATTGCGAGTATAGAATAATAATAAGTAAATTATTTATAAATATAATAAGATTTATATTTATTTGATTAATTGTTATGTGCAAGGCATGCGATAGTTAAACATATAATATATAGTAGTTGCCTCTATATTATATTGCGACACTTAAATGAGACTATCTTATATATAAACTATATAGTAAGGTTTAATGAGTTATGTAAGTTACATGATCAATGCTTATGTGACAATATATGGGTGAGTGAACATTAAATAAGTGCCTCATGAATATTGTGAACTATGTAAACAATTGTTAATTGATGAATTAATTCAATAATTTAATAATAGAGTTGGGATAATATAATGAGATAATACCCGGTTAAATTATATTCGGTATTAATGGAATGTACATGGATTATATGTTGATGTATATATATGTACCCCTACTTACTACATTGTAATATTATTTACTTATTGAAATTACATTGTGACTCTAAATTAACTCATAACCTAAGTGTAAATAATATATATAACCTAAGTGTTGATATTCATTTGTTTACAAATTTGCAAGTGCTGAGTTCTTATAACCTTGTCTCATATAGAGTGTCACCCCTTCCTCACGTGAATGACAAAAAGGCTAAAGCCTATTACCTCTTCTCAAAATCAGCAAAATGTAGCTAATCATTCAATGGGGAGTGGGTATCATGATGGGATTCAACAACCGATCAACAACTCCTTCTTAACCTTCATGTTCTTGCTCATACCAATGGATTGAAATTGAGTGAAATAGCAATGTCTGGACATTCAAAACTCTATAAATATAGCTCATTCTCTTCTCTTTTTCAATTTGCTGAGATGTTGCTTAAGGCTAGTATACTGAGATATAGAGAGAGAGATATCAGTCGAGGGAGGTTCATATAGCAGCATTAGCAGCAATCTCATATCAACCAGTTAGCAGAGGTAGCATTCATGTTCTTCATCTTCTTCAATTTACTGACTTCTTGAATTGAGCATGAATTATATGATAATCTGATTGGGAAATGTTTAGTAGTTGTTATATAGACTTATAAACGTGTTAGTAATGCAATGTAGTTGTTTAGAATGGAATTCCTGAAGGAAATTTTGATTTGGGTTAGCTTTCTGTCGAAGCAGAAAGCTTTTCAGTTCTGGCCGAGACACCGTGCAGCTGCGCCAGTTTTGTACTAGGGCGCAGCGCAACTGCGCCAGGCCCCTGTGTTAGTTTCTTGTTTCTGCTGTAATCTGCTATGTGCTAACATGATTATACTACTTAGGCAAGCATGAAAACTGGTTTAACTCATATATATGTTCCTTGATACAACATGCATGTTCGTAGCCATGTTAGTATACATTATTTACGGAAAGACTTATAGCTGAAAATGGACTTATGATTTGGAAGTGAACTTTGATGCATACATACCATGTTTACATTCTGACTTTTGAGAATGATTGTATGGTTTAGTTAAGCATGAAAAGTTAGTCTAAAGTGTTGAGATTACACAAGTATACATGGTTCACGTTTAAAACGATTTCAAAAGCTAAACTTAAAGGTTTTGGAAAGCTAAAGTTGCATGAACATGGTAGAATAGCATTCTGATATTTTTTACATACATGATAGTGCTTTAACATCACTTAAATAGCCTACATATACACATACTATGCTAGACGCCATGAAAGTTAGTTAAACATGAATTAGATATGAGTTTAGGTGAGTTTTCAAGCAATAAACACTACTAGTCATGCGTGAATGATATGAATACTTGTGATCATGCCTAACACTGATTATGTGACCATATTATGTGTATAAATGACAAGCATGATAGCCTATATGATTTCATAACGTTGTATAGCCTTAAATTTTTAAGGATGTTAATCTAGAACTTATATCATGTAAGATTGAACTTAGAAAAGGTTGTGTAAGCATGCAAGACCCTTAAACATGTGTATATACTATGTGTAAAAGTATGCTTACGTGTTGGACAAAAATAGTTAGGCAAAAGCCCAACCCTGGTCTGGCCAGGGGACAGTGCAGCTGCGCCGTCCCTAGGCTTAACCAGGGCGCAGTTGCGCCAGTCTAGAATCCAAGCTGGACATTTTACTTAAATTTGATTTTGACAATTAACTTATATCAATGCTATAACTTGCTAAAATAGAGTATGTTTGGTACTGGTTGTGGTCTTATGTGATAGTGATGATATATGAAGATGTTTAACTTGAAAAAAGGAATTCTAAAGATAAAAGGATGATGAAAGTTATATCAATCGAGATTTGTGAATTAGTATGATACTATACATGGTATGACTGTATAGTAATGTTAAAGACTTAACTTATGTGTTGATTGTATATAAGATAAAGTATGATGTTAAACTATATGACTAATGGATATCATGTATATGTAACTATATTATATAGGAATTCGAAGTGTTGCTAAGCTTTACTTTGGTAATCCATGCTTAAGGCAGGTATCCTAACCATTGCATTACTTTATTCAACGGATATTGTAAGCAAGTACTCAAACTCTATTCTTAATGAGCGTTTATTGAACTTGTGCTATTATTGTTGTACAAGTAAGCTATTGGAATTGCGATTCATGTTTTATTACTTAAATACTTCGTGGATAAAGATAAAGTCGATTTATATTCTTCAGACTTTAAATCTTGAGTTTTAAACTTATGATTGTTCTTATATACTTTGAAAGAGTGGTCTATGCCATGCTATTCGGCTAGACCTATATTATGAATTTGAAAAGCGATCCAAACCAATTGACTGGTGCGGAGTCTTATATTAACTGAGATGAACAACCCTTTTGAAGGGGAAACTATATTTGTTGGGAGACCGACGTGCGCACTTGAGTATGATTAAATATTATACATAATGTATGGTACTTTAGGCTGATCACCTGTTGTACTTGTTTTATTGGATTATAAGTATATTTCTGTTAATTCTAGTAGAAGTTTATAGTCCTTAGTGACTGCTCAATATTCATTATTCTTGAACTGTGAAAAGTTTAAACCTTGAATCTTATTGTTATCTTGAGTCCTTAGCGACTATTGTTGCAAACTATTGATACTTCTTGTTATCCTTGAACTATCATCTATTGTTGTACTCTTGAGAACTAAAAACCATATTGACCCTTATTGCTATATTACTTGCTGAGCAAACTTGTTGCTCATTCTTGCTTTTTTCCTAAAAACATTTCAGTTAAGGCAGAGCAGGGTGGACCTTTGGGTACCGACAAGGGCAAAGGCAAAGCTACGGAATAGCTTTATTTTATGTAGAACTCTTATAACGTTGTAATAAGATCTTATTATATTATGTATTAGTTAAGTTTATATATGCTTAAGGTATGTTTAAGCTATGTAATCGATGTTTAAGTTACGAGACCTTGGGACGTGAATGATTATGTTAAATAAATGTAATCTACTCGTATAGTATTGTGTTATTCCGTTGTGCGATATATTATTATTGTACTAGATTGTAGAACGTGATGAACCGAATTTGAGACGACTGTGGCGGTCCTAATTTGGGGGCGTCACATCCACTATAGAAAAGGAGTACTCTTCAACAATTGGAATTGCATCAACTGATATCTAACATAAGACTCCTCTTATATAGATATTGGTCAACCCTTCTAATCCTATTAGAAATAGATTTTTATTTAATTACTTAAACTCCTTTAATTAATTAGGCTTCCCAACATATTGGGATTTAATTAATTAAACTTCTTTAATTAATTTACCTCCTAATCTTATTAGGAATAAATGAGAGTACTAATATTAAATTAATTCCTAAACTCCTTTAGAAATTATAATAATAATAATTGTAATAATATTAATAAGGCTCCTCTTATTAATTTATATTTAATATTTCCAAAATATTAAATAATAAATATTAAGCTATTTAATTTATTCTATCAACATAGATTAAATTAATTATACTTAATGTATTATTACGATTATGCCAATACCTTCTTAAATAATTATTCTTCTTTTTATGGTGTGACCTTTTAGGTTCTCCATATTAATCCGGTTATGAATAAATCAATTAGAACGATTCTAATCTTATTTATATGAATAAATTAAACTAATAATCTATTTAAATAAATAATATTTATTCTACAATAGGGATAAGCCTCCTTACCGATCAACGACTTTTCAGATAATATAGATTTCAACATCAATCATAAAAGAACCTGTGAGTAAATAATTACCGTACAATTCAATCATTCCACCATACAATGTCCCAATTAAATATAAGACATGAAATTACTGTCAAGTCTTATTTTATTTAATCATATGTATTTCGATTGGAAAATGCACAACTCCAAATAATGCAAATTAGAAACTCCTTTCTAATTTTATTATGTCTTGGCCAAGGACTACTAGGTTGTCATTTAATGAATCACATAGAACATATCTCTTCTTTTACTAGAAGTGATAGATTCTTTATTGATCATTCATTATCTCCATATGTAACTCATTATACCCAAACATACCCTTTGATTTACCCTAAGGGTTTTTAAGGAATAAGTCAAAGTATAATTCATTACATACAAGATACTATGATGATCTTAAGTTCAAGGATCACTTGTACTACTATCATATTAGGAATTCTTATTGACAAACAAGTAAAACTCCATTAGGTATTCCATAGCGAGTCACGTTCAGTGAACTTATTCTCCAATAAGCACCTATATACTTGCTTTAGTGTCTCCACACAAATGATCATGAGATCAATCATCCTCATTCAATGAGCAAGCAACATATATACTACTCTATCCGGATTTACTAATCTCCTATTTAGTAATCCAACGATTGAAAACTATTTTAGTTTTAAGCTTTCTAAAAATTTAGATCTCATTAGCATGATCAACATCATGATTCTAAAAGCATTGCTTAAAACTATGGGTTATTTACATATTATAAAAACAGTATCATGTAGATAATTAAATGTCTTTAATAAATAAATACTTTTATTAATAAATAAATAAGACCGTCTCTAAAGCATATGCTTTATCATCATACATGATTGGCTTGTATGCATACTACTTTTATACTATTCATACAGTACTATTCATATGGTACTATTCATGAGTTACTATTCATACGATACTATTCACTAGGCACTATTCCTGATAAAAATTAGTTTCCTTTTTGTCCAAATTATTTTTGATATATGAATATCATTCTTGACATTTGCTCCACAATTGATTATTATTGAACATTCTTGAACTTGGATAAGTTAAATTACGAATCTCTAATATTTGTCCTTTATTTCACTTGATTTGTTCTTTATATCATTTTTCATCATCCTCAGTCTTAAATTGTGATAAAAGTTATCTTTGGCCCGTAATGCAAAGATGAACTGTTGATTGATGAATATCTTTGGCCCGTAGTGCAAAGATGAACTGTTGATTGAAGAATATTTTTGGCCCGTAGTGCAAAGATGGACAGATGTTTGACATGATCATGACCACTGGTGATACGATTGAATATCTTTGGACCGTAGTGCAAAGATAAATTATTGATTTGAAATATTTGTTGATGGGTGTTACATGAATAAAATATTGATAATGAACTTTTAAATCATAGAAGATAGTAGACATCAATCTCTACTTGACTCTTCTAATGGATTGTTATTTTCGCTACAGTTGTTGATCTAAAATTTGTTGTCCATAATATTTTATCTGATTTATTGGAGGCTAACGATAATTTATTCTTCATTATCTTAGTTATAATATTCTTTACTGAACTAGTTGAGCTCACCCTTTTCTTTGATTGTTCTCTTCAGAAAATGAGAATATAGCTGAGACTAGCCAGGAAATGGAGTGATGGTTCGAGATAGTGTTATAGTAGTCCTCACTATTTTGTAAAATAGTGTGATAATAATTATAATGAGGACTTATTTGAGCGTTTATATTTTCGTATTATATACGATCTGTATTAAAGCTCACAGTTTTGTGTGTTCGTATTTTACACGACCGTTTGATATAAAAAGAATTGTATGTGAACCTATTTTGAGGGCATCACAATTTAGGTTTTTTTTCTCTTGCCGCTACAAGGTGTAGCGGCTGAGGAAAAAATATTTTAAATCTCCATTCCTTCATTATCACAATCAATGACTAAAATCATAGTTGCTGAAATAACGGATAGAGATCGTATATATATATATTAAAATGTCTCTCATGTTTGGATGCGTGAAATGTTACATAACAAGACCCTTATTTTGGGATAGAAATATTTACCGACAAAGAAAAAATAAATAACATCTCTCATAAAAGGGTCAAAGGATTTACTAAGTGGGTTATGATCACATAAAATACAAAATTAAATGGAAATAAAATACACCCGTCAATAAAACAAACATTCCTTACTTCCTATATATCCACATCTGAACCTCTCTCAATACCAAACCATCACAAAACTCACTCACCCATTCAACCCATGGAGCCCTCAACCTCAAACCCTCCATCACTCCATTTTCTCTTCCTAATCCTTCTCCTCTCTCTCTATCCTGCAGCCCACGCGCTAAACCCCAAGTGCGACACACCTGAGCATGGCTCAACCCTCCAAGTCCTCCACGTGTACAGCCCATGCTCTCCATTCCGGCCACTAAAACCACTCTCATGGGAGGAGAGTGTGCTTCAAATGCAGTCGGAGGACAAGACCAGGCTGCTTTATCTGTCCAGCCTCGTCGCCGGGAGGTCGGTGGTGCCGATAGCTTCCGGCCGGGGGATTATTCAGAGCCCAACCTATATTGTGAGGGCTAAGGTTGGGACGCCGCCGCAGACATTTCTCATGGCGGTGGATACTAGCAATGATGCTGCTTGGATCCCTTGCTCCGGCTGCATTGGCTGTCCTTCTACTACTTTTGCTTCTGAGAAATCTACATCTTTTAAGACTCTTGATTGTCAAGCTGCCCAGTGCAAGCAGGTAATTGTTTTCCGCTTTTCATTATCTGGATTTAGATTTGGATCCTAATTTGAACGAGTTCATAATCTGCAGTTTATTTGGGTAGTTTATGGATTGAGTTGCATTAATTCATACATATTCATTTCGGTTGATAGGCAAATATTATATGATTGACCAACTGGCTCAGTTGGTACCAGCACCTTCTGAGGTTCAACCCCACCCCTGAATTATCAATAAAAAAAAATTATATGATTTCAACTCTTAACTTTAAAATAACTTATTTTTATAATTTTTTTTAAATGAACCATATATCCAATTTAAACTATTGTGGATTAACACTAATGCAATTTTTCGTATAACAAATATGACAAAAAACTGTAGATTTAGATACCATTAAAAATGTGACACTTTAATTAAAAGAAAATGATATATATCAACAAATATTTGATAAAGTTAAATTATAACTAATTTAAAAATATACGTAATAAAATATAATAAATTACTTTGATTTTTTTTTTAGCTTTTACATATATCGTATATGCACATAAATTATAATCATAATACAATTAAAAACTTTCACAATATATAACAACACCCTTAATAAAGTTTGGATTCTCAATCATTATTATCCACATAAGAGTCTGCTTTCAACGGTTCAACTTTTATGCCATCCTAGCACGCGCCCCCAGTCGGCAGTCTGGCGCGTGAAGGTATCTTGGCACAAAATATCACTAAATTTGATACACTTTGTTTTGGTAAAATTCCAAAATAAATACTACCTTCGTTCCATAATAAAGAATAATTTTAAAAATATTATAATTATAATTTTTTTGGTCTATTTAATCATCATTCCTAGTATTTAATGATCATTCCTAGTATTCAAATACTTGTTTGTCATCTGTGTATGCGTAACAATGTTTATGTAATGGAATTCACAATTCTTAATAAAAATAACTTCACTCTACACATGATGTGATGTGATGTGATATGTCACAACACTAATTATATCAACTATGTTACTATCACACAAAAAATGATCACATAAAATTTACATACACGCATGTACATATTTTTTGAACTCCACCTAACACGTGAGACCCATAATATACATATGTGTATGTATGAATTTTATGTGATTATTTTTTATATGATAATAGTATTATTTTTATAATATGTATCATGAACTCGTGCCCACTCAAAAAGTGATCCTATTGCTAAAATAGCACTATTCATACCATCATGTTGTATGACAATTCTTCTTTAAAAGTTGGGACCCTTTTCTGTGTAGAATTAAAGGTACCTACTCCGATAATCATTGGTCCCATTTTGTCACCCCATCAAACATGTTTGGGAGCAAATTGAAGTATAATTTATTTTCCAAATTAGTTAGGTAAATGTATTAATTCTTATTCTAATTTTGTTTTTACTTCAATAAATTGTGACCAAGAAAAAACAAAACGTTTAATTGACCCAGAGTTGCGCAGCTTGCTGATGGCAGCAAGGCACAATGTTTCCAAACAAGGTAGTTTTGAAAATTTAATTAATAGCAATGCTATAATTAGTTTTATTAACAATAATTTTATCATTTCACAATTTAATTAATAAAAACTACGTCATTGAGTCCATGTGTTTTCCATATATATTAGGGCGGGAAAATATTATAAATTATTCCATCTTTCAAATACAAATTATATATAAAAATTATCAACACGCATTATAAAAAAAGAGAAAATAGGAAAGGAAGTGAAACTTACGAATTAGGATCTTCTCCATTTAAAGGTCTAGATTTAAAATGTGCTAGTCTGAAACTTACCATTGAATATTTTATAAATTTTTATTGGTACAAAATACATAGGTATTACATTGATGCACAATTTTTTATGTGTAATTTGTGGACATAGTATTATTCTACCAAATAATTGGGCGCTAATCTATCTAGCTGCAACTATTAATTTGGAGACGGTCGAATTTAGGATCCAATGGGAACTTGATGAGCCAATAATCTACCTACATGTCTTGCTTTTACTGTTATATCGAGAGTTACACCACATCTCCATATATTGCTTGAGGTAAAATAGATAGTGAATTTATTTTTGTAAAATTTAATATTTTACCTTTCGAATGTAAAATATCAAATAAAGTCTCTGATTTATCTTTAAAATTACTTAAATAAATAAAAAAAAGAATTTGTAGTGTAATATGTTAACTTATTAATACTCTCTACCTTTTGATTTTGTTAACTTGTGTAAAAAGTATACTTTAGACGTTTTTATGGAATGGAGGGAGTATTAGGCATGCTAACTCGGCCTGGCTGATAAAATTCTCAGGTGCTAAACCCCACCACCTGCACAGCCACCGCATGCAGCTTCAACACCACCTATGGCAGCTCCACCGTTGCGGCAAACCTCTCACAAGACTCCATAAAACTCGCCACCGATGTCATCCCCGGGTACACCTTTGGTTGCATCCTGAAGACCACCGGCAGCTCGGTGCCCCCGCAGGGGCTTCTTGGGCTCGGCCGGGGCCCATTGTCACTATTATCCCAAACCCAAAGCCTCTATAAATCCACATTCTCATATTGCCTGCCCAGTTTCAAGTCTCTTAACTTCTCAGGGTCACTTAGATTGGGGCCCGTGGCCCAGCCCATTAGGATCAAGTACACCCAATTACTCAGGAATCCTAGAAGGTCATCACTTTACTATGTGAATTTGGTCGCTATAAAAGTTGGCCGGCGGATAGTTGACATTCCGGCCAGCGCATTCGCATTCAATGCAACAACCGGTGCCGGAACCATATTTGATTCAGGTAAGTGTTCGTTTGTCAACTGCTTTTACCTTCATGTTTCTGCTTCTTATTTTTGTTTTCATATATTTATGCTTTTACTAGTTTTCACTAGTAAAACAACAATAAGACAAGTTGTTTGATGACTATATTTAAAATTTTAGATATTGCTTTTATTTTATTTTATAAATAGGTAAAATTAAAATTTTATTTTCAGTAAGATTCGATATTTGAAACTCATTAGAGTTGGAAAGACTAATGAATGTTGTCAATTGAAGAAATAATAATTTTTTTGTATTTGCATTTTTTTGTTGTCAAAGTGGATTGACTTTTTTCAAAGTAAAAAAATCACCAAACACTATTTTTTACTTATGATTTCAAAAAATAGAAGTTGAAAAAAAAATTTGATAACATAAACAATTACCAATTAAATGATAATTTTCAAATTTCAGAAACCCAATTTTTGATATTTTATTTTTTTCTTATAAACAATTTTATATTATTTTGGTACACGATTTTGGAAAATTTGTTGAGGAAATTAATATATACATAGATAAAAACTTTCAACTTTTATTTCAAATTTTGACACATCTTTGAATTTATAGTTAATTATGTGTTGTGCCATTATGTCTATTTTGCAGAAAATACGTTACGTTTTTTATATATTATTTTTGGCATGACATCGCATTATTCATTTCACAAAGGTGCCCAAGATTTAGGTTTAGCACGGGATAGTGCCAAAATGTCTAATAGGACGACCGTAACATGGGGGGGTCCTCCACTCAATGTTTATTTATGGACAAAAATGTTGACTTTTTTGGCCTATTGTTTTGCAACTTTGACTTTTAAGAGCGGAGGAAAATGATGTTTAGATTGTGAGATCTGGCGTATTTTCATTGCAGAAATCACGTGGACGTTTTCTTTTTCCTAGACTTTTTCTGGTCATCACATGACTGGTGCTGGTAGGTCTGAGGAATTTTATTCACATGCATACCTTACTCGTTTAGTACTTCGTCTCTTTATTTTAAAGGCATCATATATGTATATCGATCATTTAGTTAGTTTTATATTTTAATTTGCTAATGTGTAACATTTTATGAAATATAATTACTTTTGATACCGGAAAAAAGCACCCAAAAAAAGAAGAAGCCATGTTTTCTTGATGAAATGGTATTTCTTGTACTAGAAATAGATAAAATGTGTTACAACTATGTAATGCAAGTCATGCCCGAAAACTAGCTAGTGTTTTAAATGCTGAACATATCGTTTTCTTTTATCAGAGAGTCAATAATATTAATGACAATCCATTATAAACTTTAGGTTAGATGAATTTAAATATGAAAAAGATTATGAAATTTTGAAGCTACTCATACCCCCTTTCTATTGGATCATGATTTGAGGAAGGTTTGAAGGAGTAATCAATTTGGGCACTCTATAAAAGCAAGTTCATTAGTTTAGCAAAATGTTGCATTTCATACTTCTTTTCATACAAATATTATATGGTTACAACTATGCTATATAAATACAAATTGTTTCTACAAGCTGTCAAATAAATAATCTATTTTGAACCGACTGAAATAAAAAAATTCCATTCAGTTCTCTATGCCTTAAAATCAACGCTTCCTCCTTTCAGGTACCGTTTTCACTCGTCTAGTACAACCAGCCTACATTGCAGTGAGAAACGAGTTCCGAAGACGCATGGGCAAAGCCATCCCCGTGTCGTCCTTAGGCGGCTTCGACACTTGCTATTCGGTCCCAATCACGGTGCCAACGATCATGTTCATGTTCACGGGCATGAACGTAACGCTACCCCAGGACAACTTCCTCATACACAGCACTGCCGGTAGCATCACTTGCCTAGCCATGGCCGCAGCGCCGGATAACGTGAACTCCGTGCTAAATGTCATAGCCAATATGCAGCAACAAAATCACAGGGTGCTTTTCGACGAACCTAACTCAAGGCTAGGTGTAGCTCGTGAGACATGTACCTGATTTAACTAATTACTATTACTGTTGGATTTCAAACGCTTTATTTTGGGGAGTTCATTTGAACAATTCTATAAAAATTAGTTGTATTAGTATAGGTAGAGAGTTGCATTTCGATAATCTTTATTATGCAAATAATATATAATTGCAGCTCTCTAACTATACAAATGAACTCATTTTTATAGGACTAACCAGTTAACTTTTCAAAAACAACTGCTTGGAATCAGGATACATTACTATTTATGTGTGGTTTTGTTTATTTGGTATTTTGCTAGTTATTCTGGCTTTGGGTTTGTATGTGGCTTTTGGATTTTAATTAGGTCTATTACTTAATTTAGTTAATTATTATCATCACTAACCGCTGAAAGATCCCCTAATGGGATGAAGTACGGTTTTTGGTTTTTGGTTTTTGGTTTTTGGTTTGTACTCAAATGTGAATGTCACGGGTGACCTGTTGCATTTGTCCCCCTCTTTTATCTCCGTCCCTACCTGTATATTTATGTCTCTCGATATGAGAAATCGAATAGTCTTATAATAGATTTTCAATATAAATGTAACAATTCAGTCTCATATCAAAAGATAGAAAAAAAATTTGTGAGGATATAAGAAAATAAGTTACTACTAATAGTACCTTCAAATCATAACTTTTTGGGTGAGCCTGTGGTAGACTAAGATGATTCAAGAAGATACTATTGAGTCAGCTGTTTAAACCCCTATTTGGATGGATTTGATTCGATTCGGACTTAGAATTTGACCCGAGATTTGTTCCGAACTCGTAATTTGATCCGGGGTTGTTTCATATGGTATCAGCGTCGACTCTCAAAAGCTCGGGTCATCCGTCAGGTTACTGGAGGTGGGCACACGAAGGCTGGTGATATTATCCCACAATAGAGAGAAGAAGGTCCGGAGGTGGGGACACAAAACCACCCGATATTATCCCAAACTGACTATAGAGACAAAGATCTGTGGACTGTGTGTGTAATCGATTCTGACGGGGACGTCAGAAATTTAAGTTGGGGAGTTTATAACACCTTAGTTCCACATTGAAAGATAGGGAAAAAATTTATTTGCATATAAGGAAATAAGTTACTGTCAATAGTACATTTAAGTCGTGACCTTTTGGTTGAGCATGTGGTGGGCTAAGATGACCCAAGAAGATACTGTTGGACTAGTAGTTTAAACCCTTATTTTGATGGATTTGATTCGATTCAGACTTGGAATTTGACCCGAGATTTATTCCGGACTCAGGATTTGACCCGGGTTGTTTCAATAAATATCTAATAAAATGAAATTTTATTGATATTATTATGGGTTATGTGATTTAAAGATCGTTATGACCTAAATGATGTGTATGT
Organism: Panax stipuleanatus; assembly: GCA_020205555.1. NCBI lineage: Eukaryota > Viridiplantae > Streptophyta > Magnoliopsida > Apiales > Araliaceae > Panax > Panax stipuleanatus. The sequence goes on along the minus strand of CM035116.1, from coordinate 56,393,056 downwards.
AAACGAATAAGTGTGTTGTGGAGTTGTAGAAGAAAAATAATTTTTTTTCGAGAAAAGACGTAAAAAATACTATTCACGCTAAAAACGCTTTTACATTTTTTTTGACTTTTCGAATTACGTTATAGCGTTTATATATGGGAGAAAGACGTATTTTTCTAATAAAATTGACGAAAAAAGATTTTGATTTTTTGCTAGTCGATTGAATTACAAAATTTAACCGAGAATAATAAGAGTATAATACAAAAATTATACGGTGGAAATACGAAAAGTCAAAATCAACAATTACGATTAACTAATTAGTTGGAGTAACCGAACTAGAGAAATAAAACATAGTTAAACTAACTAAGTGATAACTCCATCCAAGTGAAGGAAGATGGACCAATCGTAGAGGAGGATGATGCATTTTGCACTCATGATGTTCCCCATGTTTTAAACATGGTTAAGTTAACTTAAATGAGTTAGCTTAATGACCCTTATGCCCTAACTCTTGAATTTCTGATAATTAGGAGGCTTTGGTAGCTTAAAACTTACAAATTCACAAAACTGAGAGAAGAAACTCTAGGGAATTAGAGAGAGGTAGAGAGAGAGAGTGAGATCGTGCTACCCAGTTTATGGCAGACATGGTGACAGGGTCTGTGATGATGACAGACTGGATAACTTGCCTCCGAGAGCCTACTCATCTGGACCTGATTGCAGGACTGACTTGGAGAGGGTTCATTTCTTTCTCAAGCACCTTGGCTGGGATCATTTCGAGGCAGATTCTTTTTATCCTTCCAGCTCTGGAGCTGGCCCCTCAGCAAGTCTGTGACGAACGAGATTTTTGTAATTTATTTTGAATATTTATTAAATTAAATAAATATTTTTTGATGATTTAATTATTGAGTTAAATAATTAATTGATAAAATTATGATAGATTAATTTAATTATATGTGTTACATTAGTTAAATTAATGTGGTGAATTTTTATATTCAAAGTATGTATTTAACTGAGCTTACTTGATTAAATGAATTAATTAATAAGCATAATGTGTTCTAATTAAATTAATAATTAATTAGAGATTTAATGATTTGACATAATTAATAAATAAGAATTTTAGTTATGTGACTATGTGATTTAATGTGGATTTATGCCATTTTATTTAATTGATTTAAATCACATTATTTGATTAAATTGGGTGTGACATTAAAACTATATTATAAAGTTTTAATTAAATTAATGGGAAAGGAAGAATATAAGGGGCAAGCAAACAAAGCCTTAGTGGGGGTTGGAGCCAGTTAACCCATTATGTGATTAACTGACGACCCATAACCCACGACTTCTAATTACGCGTATAATATATTAACTTACATATACATATCAGTTCATATATTTTGTAAGGCACTAAGTTCCAGAGAGAAAAGGAGAGAATTGAGAGAGAGTTGAAAAGAATTGAAGAATTAAAGTGCATCATCTTCACAGAGTTAGCAAGGGTAACCTCTTGATTCAACCTTTATATTTACGTATATATATGTTTCTTCCATGAAAAGCCAACTTGAGTTCTCTGTGAATAAAATTGGTGTTAATTACTTGAGTTATGATCATATACATGTTAACTGATGTTCATAACATACTTTCTATAACTTATGTATGTTTTAAAACAATCAAATTCATGATTATATGCCTTAATCAAAGTTCTGCAAAATTTCAGATTTTCATTTAAGTACTTTTAAAAATCCTCTGATAAGAACTATTTTTGATAATTAACTTAAGATGTGATCGTATATGTGTTAGTATATGTTAATAACATGTTATATATCACGTATACATGATTTTCAGTGGCCATAGCATGGAATTTTGTTGATAATTGGGTTTTCAAAGAGTTACAGAGTGTAGAAATTGGATATATGGCCCATATGACCCTTATGTACAAAATCTAGATGCCTTATGTGTTTATTTAACTTAAATTGACACGAGATTATGATTGTGTACGTTTAAACGAACAAAATGGAAGTTGAACGAACGGATTCGGTGTTATAACGAATCCGTAACGTTGAATTTTTTGTTTTCCTTCAAAACTTTACAAAGTATGAAAAACAGTGAAATTATATGATTTGATTCAAATAATTGTATGTTTTAACTCGTTAAAATCGTGCTAAAAAGGTTGGGTAATGATTATATATGTATTATAGTGTCTGGGTATGCTTAAATTCATTTGTGAATAAATTAATTGGATGTTTTGGTCAAGTTCTGTTTTCCTCGCGAACCTCAGAATCTAGAACTGGCATGTCGATGTTATTGTTGAACTTATAGGACTAGTGAACCCTTATTTATTCGACTAGTCCATAGTTGATGTACGTTCTAAATTCTAGAATACTTATTGAGCTTATCCAAACCAAACTTCCTTTGGTGCGAACTCTGATGTCAAAACTGAGATGAGCAACCCTGTAAAGGGGATTATTTACGCTTTAGCGTTGAGATTTTGTGCACAGTATAGTACTAAGGGCTGATCCCCCTAAGAACGAGAAGTAGAGTCCATAGTCTTACGACTGTTAAAGGTTTGAAGTTTAACACTTTACAACCTAGGACATAGTTCGAGGTCTTATGACCCTCAGATGTTCTTTTGATTCCTGTTATTTATCCTCGAGTCAAAAGTTTAGTTTCTTATTCAGATGTCTTTATTATATTGTTGTCATATTATTATACTTGTAGGCAATCGTGCTCACTCTTGCATAATAATAACATTGCAGTTAAGAACGAAAGGTCCGACGAGCCTTCTACTAGTAAAGGCAAGGGCAAGGTCAACAAGTGATGAAGACTTGTTGTTTATTTTTATATGTTTATGTTTCAGACTTATGCTAAAGTTGTGTAAGACTTATTTATTTGTTATGTTCCGCACAGATGTTTAAGGTTAGTATGACCTGGGATTGATGTATTTATTTTCAGATGTTGTAACCTCATAGGGGTAGGATTTATTCCTATCTATTGTATGGTTTGCATTTATTATGGGTAGATAGGTAGATGATATTTGTACAGTGAAAATCAAATTCCGTGGAATTGAAGTACCCGAATTTGGGGGTATCACAGGTTGGTATCAGAGCTGTAGGTTATGAACCTTAGGTGGGGGAAAACCTTAGGATAGTAGTCTTTTTAGAGATCGAGAACATAGTAATGATAACTCTTATCGAGTTCTAAGAAAGATAATAACTTACCTTATGTGCTATGTGCTTATATTTATATACTCGAGTATCGATTAACATCACGTAATTACTAAAACTTAAAATTTTATTTGTTAGGAAGACGGATGCTGGAGAACCTAGTAAGTCCAGGGACCTTGTACCCCTAGAGGCTAGAGAGGAGGAGCCCCGAGATATGCACGTAGTCTGGGAGCAGTTAGTCTGATGAGAGCCATCACCCTTGATCACAGTCATTGGTCAGGAGTATGTTCCAGTGTCTGATTCAGAGGAGGACTCTGAGGAAGACCCTGAGGAGATTGAGGTTCAGGCTGAGGCAGCCGAAGAGGAGGAGGAAGACCCTGAAGAGTTTCCACCGAGCTCTATCAGTGCTGAGATGTATGCCGAGCGGTATGACCGTAACATAGAGTTACGTGATACTGTTCAGGAGCTGAGGGAGACTGTTCAGGAGCTGAGGGAACGATTGGTTACTCAACAGTCTACCATCGATCAGAGGGATGGAGAGGTTGAGGCTCTTCACACATGGTTGGGAAATGTAGAGTGGGATTTGGTTCACGAGAAAGGCCAAACCGAGCAGAAGTCAGAGGAAATAGAGGAATTGAAGAATAAACTAAAAGAGAAATCAGCAAGGCTGGCCATATCAGAGGAGGCCTAGGTAAGGGAATCACGACAAGTAGATCTCGCAGAAGATAACTGTCGGGCGAAGAAGGCCGAGCTTGAGGAGACGTACTCTATATTTCAGTATGCAATTGATGAAGCCCAGGATCGGGTTATGAGGTACCCAATTCAATTCGAAGGACTACCGTCGTACATGCTAGATCTCAAGACGATGTCCCGGATTATGGAAGAAGAGCATGGCAAAGCTGTTCGTCGCCTTAATGGGCAGTGATAGGAACATTTGATTTTGTGAAACCTATCTGGTAGTTAATAATGTAAATTCCAATGTGTTTATAAACAGAGGAATATTTTATATTTTAAATCCTGTAGATTCTTTATCTCGGGATAGTTGATGTAAATAGCAGTGATGCTATCGTGTTATGTTAAAACTTTTGATTTAATAAAATATCAGAGTTTATTTGAGATAATGTGTTGACTGATTGTGTCTAAATGTTTAAGTTAAGCCTTAGATATTTAGAGAATTGAATAAAGATCTAATAAGCGTATTTCTTAACAGAAAAATGCCGCCAAGGAGACGACCTAACTGTCAACAGGCCCAAGAAGGGTCAACGAACAACAACAATGACGCCAATGCTAACCCCGTTCAGCAGTTGGCGAACTTACTTGCTGGAGCGCTTAACAACCAATCTCAAGCTCCACTGAACACAACGTTCAAGGACTTCAAGGCGGTGGGACCGCCAGAGTTTAAAGGCACCATGAACCCGATAGAAGCTCAAACTTGGGTGATGGAGATGGAGAAAGTTTTCGACGTCGCCAGAGTCAAAGAAAACCAGAAAACCGCCTATGCAACGTTCATGCTGAAATTCGAAGCTAGTTATTGGTGGCAAGCAAATAAGGTCCGGGGAGGAGAATGTGTGATTACCTGGGAGGGGTTCAAAGAGATGTTCTTCGAGATGTATTTTCCGACCAGCTCGCAGAATCAAATGGAGATTCAGTTTCTAGAACTGAAACAGGGGAATATGTCCGTACCGGAATATGCGGCGAAATTCAATGAGTTGGCTAGGTTTGCTACGTATCAAGTGCACACCGATCAGAGGAAGGCAAGGAGGTTTGAGCAGGGCCTGTAGCCCTAGTTATATAGCAAGGTGTCAATGTTCCAATTGAACACTTTTGCTGGAGTGTTGGAGAAGGCCATTCTCGCTGAGGGCGGGAGTGACACTATTACAAAGTATAACCAAGATCAAAAAAAGAAGAAGAGTGATGGTGAATGAATTAACAAGGCTAGTGGTAGCAACACGGGAGGGAGTAATAATCAGAAGAGGAGGTGGAGTGATAACTCATCAATTGGGAATCATCATGGAGGTCAGAAAAAGAGGATCGAAGCTTGTTCGACCTGCGGGAAAGCTCACCTGGGAATCTGTATGAAGGGAAAACGAGTATGTTACAATTGTGGTCAGGAAGGCCACATAGCACCTAACTGCCCTAACCCAAAGAAGGGCGCTTGCTTCACTTGCGGTTCAAAGGACCATCTGGCAAGGAACTGTCCCAAGAAGGGATCTGGAGGGGCAGGATTAGGAGGGAACAAGGGAAACAGCGGTGGAAGTGCTCTAACTATCACGGGACCAACCGCAACTAACTGACCAACCGCCAGTGTTGGGTTTGTACGGAAATCGTGACGCAATCAAATTGCAAAAATTAGCGGAAGCATGGTATATCAGAGTTTAAAAAAAATTTCTACAAAACCATTACCCGGATCATCCTTTATGCAAATTATTAATTTAAAACGATAAATAAGAAGTTATGGAATCATACTCTTGTAGAACGAAGCTTCCACAGGTACTAGTTCAACTCCTTGTTCTTCGTGATCTCCTTGAATTTCCGGATTAGATTCCTTCCTTTGATCAACGTTAGCCACCCAAGTGTTTGGCCTCTAGAGGTGATCCACTAAGAAAGAGAAATTATCAAGAAGGAGGGTGTTTGGCTAAACCTTAGTTTTCTATCCTCTATAGAAAAGGAGTACTCTCCAACAATTGGAATTGCATCATCTAATATCTATTATAAGACTTCTCTTATATAGACATTGGTCAACCCTTCTAATCCTATTAGACATGGGATTTCTTTTAATTAATTAAACTCCTTTAATTAATTTAGGCTTCCCACCACATGGGAATAATTAATTAAATTCATTTAATTAATTTGTCTCCTAATCTTATTAGGAATAAATGAGAGTACTAAATATTAAATTAATTACTAAACTCCTTTAGAAATTAAAATAATAATAATTGTAATAATATTAATAAGACTCCTCTTATTAATTTATATTTAATATTTCCAAAATATTAAATAATAAACATTAAGCTATTTAATTTATTCTATCACCATAGATTAAATTAATTATACTTAATGCATTATTACGATTATGCCATTACCTTCTTAAATAATTATTCTTCCTTTTATGGTGTGACCCTTTAGGTTCTCCATATTAAACCGGTTGTGAATAAATCAATTAAAACAATTTTAATCTTATTTAAATAAATAAATTAAACTAATAATCTATTTAAATAAATAATATTTATTCTACAATAGGGATAAGCCTCCCTAGCGATCAACGACTTTCCAGATAATATAGATTTCAACATTAATCATAAAAGAACCTGTGAGTTAATAGTTACCATACAATTCAATCCTTCCACCATACAATGTCCCAATTAAATATAAGACATGGATTTACTGTCAAGTCTTATTTTATTTAATTATATGTATTTCGATTAGAAAATGCACAACTCCAAATGCAAATTAAAAACTCCTTTCTAATTTCATTTCACCTTGGCCAAGGATTCCTGGGTTGTCATTTAACGAATCACATAGGACATATCTCCTCTTTTACTAGAGGTGGTAGATTCTTTATTGATCATTCATTATCTCCATATGTAACTCATTATACCCAAGCATACCCTATATATGCCTTAAAAGGTTTTAAGGAATAAGTCAAAGTATAATTTGTTACATACAAGATACTATGATGATCTCAAGTCCAAGGATCACTTGTACTACTATCACATTAGGAATTCCTATTGACATGCGAGTAAAACTCCATTAGGTATTCCATAGCGAATCACGTTCAGTGAACTTATTCTCCAATAAGCACCTACATACTTGCTTTAGTGTCTCCACACAAATGATCATGAGATCAATCATCCTCATCCAATGAGCAAGCAACATATGTACCAATCTATCCGGATTTACTAATCCCCTTTTTAGTAATCCCACGATTGGGAACTATTTTAGTTTTAAAACTTTCTAAGAATTTAGATCTCATTAGCATGATCATCATCATGATTCTAAAAGCTTTGCTTAAAACTATGGGTTATTTACATATTATAAAAACAGCAACATGTAGATAATTAAATGCCTTTAATAAATGAATATTTTATTAATAAATAAATAAGATTGTTTACAAAGTACGTGCTTTATCATCATACATGATTGGCTTGTATGCACACTACTATCAATCTCCCACTTGCACTAAAGCCAATCGCCATGGTATCTCATACCCATCTTCTCTAAGTGACGATCAAACTGCTGTTGTGTTAAAGCTTTAGTAAATGGATCTGCAATGTTGTCTTGAGAGTCTACACTCTCCTCTTTCAATGATTTTTTTTTAATCAAAGTGCCGTAACACATGTTTAGATTCAAGATGAGACTTAGGAACTATTCCTAGTTCTGTAATGAACTTTTCATCCGAAACATCAACTTGCAGCTTCACTTACAGTTATATACTTTGTCTTTGTCACTAACCCAGCAACTTTTGCTGTTTGAAACCTTTCCAATTTACTGCACCACCTTTTAAGGTAACGACTTACCATAAAGTGGATTTTGCTGTCGTCTTGGTCAGTCTGAAAACTTGAGTCTGTTTAGTCTTCTAGTTTAATTCAGACCCATCATGTGTCATGATGACATCCTTAGTGTCAGTTAAGTACTTTGAGATGTTTTATCACTGTCTCATAGAGATCTTCTCCAGAATATGACTGATCAACATCAAGTCTTGTATATTTCATTGCATACATAATAGTTACTTATGCGATCTCTCTTTTACTGAGGACAATTTTAGAGAGATACACTCCATGGCTCATCATCATGAGGCACCTTTTGGAGTTGCCATGCTAAACGCCTTTAGCATCTAATGAATATACGTTTCCATGGGTTAAGCCGAACATCCTTTTAAATCTATTAATACAGATTTATATCCCCAATGTGGGATGTTTTACCCAAATCATTCATGGAGGAATGTTTAGACAACTTTATTTTGATCGATTTTAGCATAGAAATTTCATTCTCTATCAGTAATATATCATCAACATATAATACATGGAATGAAACAGCGCTCCCACTAACCTTCTTGTACACACATGGTTCATCGTCATTTTTGATAAAATCAAACTCTTTGATTGTCTCATCAAAACGAATGTTCCATCTACGAGAAGCTTGCTTCAATCCATAAATGGATCGTTGCAGCTTACAGACTTGATTTATTCCAACCTTTGAAACAAATCCCTCTGGCTGTGTCATATACACATCCTCCTCAAGTTTCCCATTGAGGAAGGCCGTTTTCACGTCCATCTGCCAGATCTCATAGTCGTTATAAGCTGCAATCGCAAGCAAAATTCGAATGGACTTGAGCATAGCTACTGGTGAAAAGGTTTCATCATAGTCAACTCCTTGTCTTTGTTTGAAACCTTTTGCAACCAGTCGGGCCTTATAGGTCTCTACCTTGCCGTCCGCTCCAGTCTTTCTTTTAAAGACCCATTTACACCCAATAGGCTTAATGCCTTCAGGTGGTGAAACCAAAGTCAATACTTTGTTTTCATACATGGAGTCCATTTCGGATTTCATGGCTTCAAGCCATTTCCTTGAGTCTTTATTACTCATGGCCTGTTCGTAATTCAATGGATCATCATCATTCATGATGTGTACCTCATCGTCATCTTCTATAACGAATCCATACCTCTCAGGTATCTTCGGTACTCTCCCAGATTTACGAACAGGGTGTGGTATAGTAGGTTCTTCTACTTGGTCAGGTACCTGACTTTGATCCGTGGTAATTTGTGGTTCTTGAACTTCTTCAAGATATATCTTACTCCCACTGACCCCTTCATGGATAAACTCCTTTTCCAAGAAGGCAACATGTTTCGCAACAAACACCTTTTGATCAGTTGGATGATAGAAATAATACCCTACAGTTTCTTTAGGGTATCCCACAAATCTACACTTTTCGGATTTAGTCTGTAGCTTATCATGTTCAAACTTTTTGACATAAGCTGGACAACCCCAAGTCTTAACATGCTTAAGATTTGGTTTCCTCCCCTTCCACATCTCATATGGAGTCTTTGGGGCGGATTTGGTAGGTACCTTGTTAAGTAGGTATGCAGCCGTTTCTAGGGCATATCCCCAGAAGGAAATTGGAAGGTCGGTAAAACTCATCATGGATCGAACCATGTCTAACAGTGTTCGATTTCTCCTTTCAGATACTCCATTTAACTGTGGTGTACCTGGAGGAGTCCATTGTGAGATTATACCATTTTCTTTGAGACAATTGAGAAACTCACCGCTTAAGTATTCTCCACCTCGATCTGATCGAAGTATCTTTATACTCTTGCCCGTTTGTTTCTCTACTTCACTTTTGAACTCTTTGAACTTTTCAAATGATTCTGACTTGTATTTCATCAAATACACATATCCAAATCTTGAGTGATCATCAGTGAAAGTAATAAAATAAGAATACCCACCTCGTGCACTTGTTGTCATAGGCCCACAAACGTCTGTGTGAATCAATGCCAACAACTCTGTAACTCTTTCTCCTTTTCCACTAAAAGGAGATTTAGTCATTTTACCCATGAGACAAGATTCACAAGTTGGATATGATTCATAATCGGATAACTCGAGGAGCCCATCTTTATGCAACTTGGATAATCTTGTTTCGTTGATATGACCGAGTCTACAGTGCCACATGTAGGTATAATTAATATCATCTCTTTTCCTTTTCTTAGTTTGTTCAATTTGAAATATATTTTCTTGTAAGTCAAGTGTATAAAGTCCATTTCGCAAATTTCCAATACCATATAAAACATCGTCTTTATAAATAGAACAACTATTGTTCTTTATAACAATGTTAAATCCTTCCATATCCAATACAGAAATTGAAATAATATTTTTAATAATATTTGGAACATAATAACAATTATTAAGATAAATGGACTTGCCCGAAGGCATTGCTAAATAATAAGTTCCTACAGCTAATGCAGCAACCTTTGCTCCATTCCCCACTCGTAGGATCACCTCATCATTGTTCAGCTTTCTACTTCTGACCAGTCCCTGCACAGTATTACATATGTGAGAACCACAGCCGGTATCCAATACCCAAGTAGAATTATGACTTTCAGAAAAATTAATTTCAATCATAAACAAACCTTGATTGGAAGTCGAAGCTTCTCCAAGCTTCTTCTCTGCTAGATACTTCTTGCAGTTCCTTTCCCAAGGTCCCGGCATGTTGCAATGAAAGCACATTCCTTTAGCTGGTTCAGGTTTCTTTTGCTCCTTTATGTTCTCTTTGCCCTTGGTCATTCGAGATCGGAAGAGCTCCTTAGATATCTCATATCTAGCAGTCCTACTTTGTTCACCATACAATTCCTTGAGGTGAATCAACATAGTAGGAGCATCCATATTTTCGTGCTGACGCTGAAGCTCGTTATTCATGGATGCGAGCATGATGCATTGAGCCACAGATGCATCATCTTGCCACTTTACAATGGTGGCAATCTCTTCCTCAGAGGCTGTTTCTGAAACAGTTCCAGGGACAGGTGAGTTTAGGACATAAAAAATCTTTTCAGCAGTGAGAACTATTCTCAGATTTCTTAGCCAGTCCGTATAATTCGGCCCGGTAAGCTTATTAGCATCAAGTATGCTTCGCAGTGAAATTAGTGATTTTGACATTTTTAAAATTCTGCCTGTGAAAAACAACATTTTAGCAAACATTCATTTTATTAATTTTGCATACCAAAATAAATTTAGGTCTTTATTTTAAATTGGTATCTCCCACTATTTTCATCAAACTATATTACCCTCACTTATATAGTTCGGCAACATCTAATTAAAGATTTGCTAGTGAGAATAAGGATCCCATTTCAAATGTATATAACCTTGTGGATAGCACAACAAGCGATATACAAATAAATAGGTAGACAACTCTTGTCAATTACATCACCATGTAATTCCTTTTATTTTGCCTCTTAAATCATAATGGTCAAGTGTGTGCACATCCGAACTAAAATGATTTAAGTTAAGTCCAGCCTAGCACTTCCATAAATTCAAAAAAGAAAAATGTTCGTCCTTGTGGATAGCACAACAAGACTAGATCGTTCAATTTTCTTGATAAGCATCAAATGTGATTAATTAACATCTTAAATACGCAATACTCGCCTTGTGGATAGCACAACAAGCTCATATTAAATATTTAATACTCTATTAATTTATCATGCTAGAAGGCGACGTTCGATATTCCAAATATCATTTGAACGCTTCGGACTTAATATTATTTCTTTGAGGGGTTTGTTATTATTTGTCTCATCTTGTTTAGCGCGCATGCACATATATATATAAAATACGCGTCATTTTATTAAACATGCGAAGCATGTTTGCATAAAATATAATATATATAATATTTAGCATGCAATATAGAATATTATATTCTACCCGGATTGATTATGGACTTTTATTCTAGTTTGGTTCACTAGAGCCACCAAGTGAACCAAAAGGTCAAACCTAGGAGTGCAAGAATTTAAATATAAATATAACTATTACATTTAAACCCGGGCTCCATACAAACAGGTCTTCACGCGCTCCTTGCTCCTTGGTCTCTAATTTCTTCAAGATAATTCTAACTATTTCTATTACATTAAACTATTTAATTTAAATAGAAACCTTGATCAGCAGTCAAGGGGAAATACATAGGAGGAAGATAGAATTTTACATCAAGAAAAAATAAATTAGAGAAGACGAGGTACACAGACCCCATTTAATAAAACCCATTCATTCAAGCATTCAACTAAAATAAAATCCAATCACATTGGTCAAATAGTCCATAATCAATCCCCATTTATTATCATACATATCACCATATATATCAATAAATAAATATTTATCTCATGAATTAAAACATTCCATATATATATGAGTATCATTTAATGGGCAATTTTAAATTGCATGAAATCCAATTTCAAGATTAAAATAAACTCTTTATTTTAATTATAAAATTATTTAGAATATAATATATAAATATATCATATTTTTTTTTTAAAAGATGTCACCTTCTTTTATTAAAAGAGTCCTGCAGGTTTACTAAAAAAAAAATCCTTTCCTGATGGGTCACCTTCTTTTTGGAGTAAGAAAGAGACAACACCTTTTCTTTGCAGAATTCAAGATTAGCACCCAAAAAAAAATTGTGATCCGTCCCAAAAAAAAAAGTCAATTTTTTTTTTCTTAAAAAAAATAATTTTATACAATAAAATTATGCCCAATAAATTATTTTAAATACATACCCATATGTATATGAAATCAAAAATAAATTAATAATTGCATAAAGATTTGGCTCTGATGCCACTGTTGGGTTTGTACGAAATCGTGACGCAATCAAATTGCAAAAATTAGCGGAAGCATGGTATATCAGAGTTTAAAAAAAATTTCTACAAAACCATTACCCGGATCATCCTTTATGCAAATTATTAATTTAAAACGATAAATAAGAAGTTATGGAATCATACCCTTGTAGAACGAAGCTTCCACAGGTACTAGTTCAACTCCTTGTTCTTCGTGATCTCCTTGAATTTCCGGATTAGATTCCTTCCTTTGATCAACGTTAGCCACCCAAGTGTTTGGCCTCTAGAGGTGATCCACCAAGAAAGAGAAATTATCAAGAAGGAGGGTGTTTGGCTAAACCTTAGTTTTCTATCCTCTATAGAAAAGGAGTACTCTCCAACAATTGGAATTGCATCATCTAATATCTATTATAAGACTTCTCTTATATAGACATTGGTCAACCCTTCTAATCCTATTAGACATGGGATTTCTTTTAATTAATTAAACTCCTTTAATTAATTTAGGCTTCCCACCACATGGGAATAATTAATTAAATTCATTTAATTAATTTGTCTCCTAATCTTATTAGGAATAAATGAGAGTACTAAATATTAAATTAATTACTAAACTCCTTTAGAAATTAAAATAATAATAATTGTAATAATATTAATAAGACTCCTCTTATTAATTTATATTTAATATTTCCAAAATATTAAATAATAAACATTAAGCTATTTAATTTATTCTATCACCATAGATTAAATTAATTATACTTAATGCATTATTACGATTATGCCATTACCTTCTTAAATAATTATTCTTCCTTTTATGGTGTGACCCTTTAGGTTCTCCATATTAAACCGGTTGTGAATAAATCAATTAAAACAATTTTAATCTTATTTAAATAAATAAATTAAACTAATAATCTATTTAAATAAATAATATTTATTCTACAATAGGGATAAGCCTCCCTAGCGATCAACGACTTTCCAGATAATATAGATTTCAACATTAATCATAAAAGAACCTGTGAGTTAATAGTTACCATACAATTCAATCCTTCCACCATACAATGTCCCAATTAAATATAAGACATGGATTTACTGTCAAGTCTTATTTTATTTAATTATATGTATTTCGATTAGAAAATGCACAACTCCAAATGCAAATTAAAAACTCATTTCTAATTTCATTTCACCTTGGCCAAGGATTCCTGGGTTGTCATTTAACGAATCACATAGGACATATCTCCTCTTTTACTAGAGGTGGTAGATTCTTTATTGATCATTCATTATCTCCATATGTAACTCATTATACCCAAGCATACCCTATATATGCCTTAAAAGGTTTTAAGGAATAAGTCAAAGTATAATTTGTTACATACAAGATACTATGATGATCTCAAGTCCAAGGATCACTTGTACTACTATCACATTAGGAATTCCTATTGACATGCGAGTAAAACTCCATTAGGTATTCCATAGCGAATCACGTTCAGTGAACTTATTCTCCAATAAGCACCTACATACTTGCTTTAGTGTCTCCACACAAATGATCATGAGATCAATCATCCTCATCCAATGAGCAAGCAACATATGTACCAATCTATCCGGATTTACTAATCCCCTTTTTAGTAATCCCACGATTGGGAACTATTTTAGTTTTAAAACTTTCTAAGAATTTAGATCTCATTAGCATGATCATCATCATGATTCTAAAAGCTTTGCTTAAAACTATGGGTTATTTACATATTATAAAAACAGCAACATGTAGATAATTAAATGCCTTTAATAAATGAATATTTTATTAATAAATAAATAAGATTGTTTACAAAGTACGTGCTTTATCATCATACATGATTGGCTTGTATGCACACTACTATCAGCCAGGACCTTCAACATGACCGTGCAGGATGCTGTACAGTTTCGCGATGTGGTGTCCGGTATCATTCCGATCAATAAAGTTAATGCTTATGTACTATTTGATTCGGGTGCTACTTGTTCATTTATGTCCGATGACTTTGCTAAGAACTTAGAATTGCCTATGGACGAGTTAGAATACCCCATGAACATAGAGATTGCGAATAGAGAAGTGATCCCTGTTAAGTACGTACACAAGAACTGTAGGGTGGATATTAAGGGTAACATTATGAACGTAGATCGTATCCCGATTAGACTTGGGGAATTCGATGTTATTCTGGGAATGGATTGGCTAGTCAATTATGGGGCTGTAATTGATTGCCAGAGGAAGTGTATCAACCTTATGACCCCATCAAAGATTGTGTTTTATGGCAGCAAATCGCCTAGACAAGCGAGTTGTCTGACGATGATGCAGGCCAGGAAGTTGTTAAGACAAGGCTGTGTAGGATATTTAGCCTACATAGTCGATAGTCGTAAAGAAAACCCGAAAGTGGAAGATATACCAGTCGTGAGGGACTTCATTGACGTATTTCTGGATGATCTGCCAGGACTTCCGCCAGACAGAGAGGTTGAGTTTGTGATCGATTTGGCGCCAGGGATGGCCCCAATATCGAAGGAACCGTACCGGATGGCTCCGATAGAGATGAAAGAGTTAATGGTACAACTGCAAGAGTTACTGGATAAGAAGTACATCCAATCGAGCATATCGTCGTGGGGAGCGCCGGTGTTGTTTGTGAAGAAGAAGGACGGGACGATGCGGCTTTGCATCGACTATAGAGAGCAAAATAAGGTCACTATTAAGAATAAATATCCATTACCGAGGATCGACGATCTGTTTGATCAATTGAAGAGTGCAAGGTACTTTTCAAAGATAGACTTGAGGAGTGGCTATCATCAGCTGAAGGTGAGGCCAGAGGATGTTCCGAAGATAGCATTTAGGACTCGATTCTTGGGTTTGTACGTAACGCAATCATGCAATCAAATCACATAAATAGGGCGGAAGCGTAAAAAACTAGGTTTTCAAAAATTTATACAAACCCATTACCATGATCATTCTTATGCATCAATTATCAGTGAATGAAGAAGGAGAAAAACAGAATTATACCTTTGAAGATACAAGCTTCCTCAGGTACAAGTTCTACTCCTTTGATTCCTTTGATTCCTCTGTAGTGGCTCCTTCCCTTGATCAATATCAGCCACCCAAATGTTTGGCCTCTAACGGTGATCCACCAAGGAAGATGAAGAACTCAGTAAGATGGGTTATTGGCTTAACCCTTGTTTCTATCTCTATAGAATATGTGTACTCCCAACTCTTGAAAAATTCACATACCTTATTTGTAAAACCCCAACTTTTATGAATAAAGATTTAATTTTCTTTATATATTATTTCGAAAAAGTAAGGTGTTGTTTTGATAAATATGAAAGTTATGGGTGAAATGTGCAAACATTTTTAAAATGAGCAAGTGGTTATAAAATATTCTTGTTGTCGGGGAATATTCGTTTGGTCGTGGAATATTCTTGTTGTTGGGGAATATTCGTACGACGACGCAGCTATTTGTGGGCCCCCACAACGGAATAACTGTCGGATATAGAAAGCGACAGAAATAACTTTTTTACAAAATAACGGCGTGGTTATTACCGTTAGTACTGTTGAAATACCCGGTGGTTAAAATACAGTGATACGCGGTGTTGCACAGTAGCACACGGTATCGCACAGTATTTCGAATTATTGAGTCTTACGTGAGAAGCCATTACTCAATAATTGTTACAGTAATTACTGTTCAATATTTTATATTATTGACTCAATAATTGCTACGTTGATATTTTATTGACTCAATAATTGCTACGTTGCTATTTTATATGATTGATTCAATAATGGCTACAGTTGATATTTTGGTATTATTGATTCAATAATTGTCACTGCACAGTATTTCACATTATCAACTCAATAATTCATATTATTTGAATAATATTATTAGATAGCATTATTGACAATGTCTAAGGAAGTTCTGTCTAGGAGGGGTTGTTTAATTGCGCGCCAATAAGGAGAAGTCCTTATCGGAAGACCCCCTCTTTCCTGGGAACGACCTGATTGTCAATATTGTAGTTCTGTAATATTATTTGTGAATAATTAATTATTGATTTATATGATAAGAAAATATTTATTTTGTGGATATAAAAGAAGGAATTAGTGCTGATGTGTTTTTATCAGTATCTTGGTGTGGAAAATTATTTATTTATGGATTTCGGATAATTTATGTTTGGAATTTGGAAAAACTTCCTTCTGCAAAGTTGTAGAGAATTAAATTTCCTATGAAAAGGACACATCATTTGTATTTTTCTGACAAAGGGGCTATTTATTATGAATTATTGAAGTTTCGAAAAATAAATATTTTTTTAATGGGTGGGCCCCACTTTTGGTTGAAAAATATACTGATGGCTTTTTGGGAGAGCAGCCGGCGGCCGGAGGAATTTTTTATTTATTTATTATTTAGTCTCCTTTGGCATCCTAAGCTTTTCCTATAAATAGGGTGCTTAGGTTAGAATTGAAAATCACACCAGAATCAGAAGTTTTCTCTCTCTATAATATCGAACGTATTTTTGAGTATTTCAATACTTTGAGTATTAGTATTCAGTGCAAGTTTCCTTCGGTATTATATCCGATATTCCAGTCAGAAGTATTATTCTTTTGAGGTAAGGGATGTTATTTCTTTCGTAAATGATGTTATTCTTTTCAATATCATTATACCAAAATATTGGCATGGATTTTATGTTGAAATTCTTACTTTTTCCGTAGGGGTTACTATTCACGTATACGACACCATTCACGTATACGACACTATTCACGAAAAAATAAAATTTTCTTCTGTTTGTCCAAATTGCTTATTAAGGTTCATATCTTTGATTGGATCTAAGTTTTGAGCTTTATTCTTGAATTTTGCTCCACAAAGTATTATTATGGAATATTATTGAACTTTGATAAACTAAAATACGAATCCTTAATATTCCTTTATTTCACTGGATTCGTTATTTATATGATTTTTCATCATCCTCAGTTCTAAGTGGTGATATAACTGATTATCTTTGGCCTGTAGAGCAAAGATGAATGATTACCTGATGAATATCTTTGGCCGTAGTGCAAAGATGACAGGTGTTGAGATGAACATGACCACTGATGATACAAATGAATATCTTTGGCCTGTAGTGCAAAGATGAATATTGATTCGAGATGTATATTGATTGATGTTACAGGGATAAAATATTGATGATGGACTTTTAAATCATAGAAGATAGTAGAATTCATTCTCTACTTAACTCTTCTAATGAATTATTATTTCCGCTGCGAATATTGATCTAAGATTGGTTGTCCATTATATTTTATCTGATTTATTGAAGACTAACGATAATTTATTTTTCATTATCTTAGTCATAATATTCTTTACTGAGCTAGTTGAGCTCACCCTTTTCATCTGTTGTCCTCTTCAGGAAATGAGAATGTTGCGGGAACTAGTCGGGGGACAGAGTGATGGTCCGAGTTAGAGCAGTAGTAGTCCTCACTATTTCTGATAAATAGTGTGATAATAATTGTAATGAGGACTTAGTTTGAATCTTAATATTTTCTACATATTTGTATTGACACTCACAGTTGTGTGGTCGTATTTTGCACGACCGTATGATATGAAGTTCGTATTTGAATTCTGTACCATGTATTTGGCGACTCAGAATGGGTTGGGTTGACTGGACTTATTCTGGGGGCGTCACAGTTGGTATCAGAGCTTAGGGATATGATCTCTGGCGGAGATCGGGGAATAGAACTAGGAGGGGAGAGACGAGTAAATCCTTCACTAGTATGTCCTACCTAAGCTTATGTGATATTTAATTGGTCAGTCGGAGCATAGGATTAATATGTGATATGTTGATTTGTTTAATTAACCCTTGTTTTATGGCAGTATTTGAGAATGGCAGCTGAGAACGTTAACAACGAAGTGAATGAGACTGTGGAGACACCTTTAATCGTTAACCAGGAGAACGTGCAACAAGAAGGCAATGTTCATCCTGAAAATAACGCTGGTCAGACGATAAACGATGAGATGTTTAGAAGTTTTTTGCAGTTTATGCAAAATCAGACGAGGGAGACTCGTGTGCAACATACAGGTGGAGATAACAACACGCGAGTTGTCACTGCCAAGCAGTTCAAAGAATTGGAACCACCAGAGTTTCTGGGAAAGCCAGATCCGATCAAGGCGGAGACGTGGATTAAACAAATTACCAAGATATTTGATGTCTTGGGATGTACGGAGGAACAGAAGGTTCCATTCGCCACGTTTATGTTCCGCGGAGAGGCAGATTACTGGTGGGAATCCGTGAAGCGTACCCAGCCTGCCGCACTCAAGATGTCTTGAGAAGCATTCCAGAAACTGTTTAATGACAAGTACTTTCCTGAAAGTATTCGTCATATAAAGGAAGTAGAGTTTATCAGACTCGAGCAAAACAACATGACGGTATCCCAGTACGAGGCTAAGTTCGCGGAGCTGTCCAGGTTTGCACCTCATTTGGTGGAGAATGAGGAACGTATGATGCGGATGTTTCTAAGAGGTTTGAAACCCGAAATACGTCAATACCTCATTTCTCATAAATTTTCTTTATATTCGGATGTAGTAAACAGGGCCCAGTTGTTAGAACGAGATAATGATTATGTTCAACCGAGGGACCACAACCAAGGTCGTACCGGTGGCAGCAGTCATCGGAGCAATGACAACTAGCGAGGAGGAAAGTATGACAGAAACGGTAACCACTCCGGTGGTTATCGTGGCCATGATAGTAGAAGAAGCGAATCGGGAGGAGATTTCAAGAAGAGAAGGTACAACAATGAGAACGCGAAGATGTTAACATCAGCACCAGCATCAACTGTTTCGAGGGGAGGAGAACGACCACCGGTCGTATGCTATAAATGCGGGAAAGAGGGACATATCAGCCCAAACTGCCCACAACAATTCAAAGGATGCTATAACTGTGGAAAAGAAGGACATATAGCTCGAGATTGTCCTGTTGCGAAACCAAATTCAGCGGGGGTGGTGATTCCAAAGGCGGTTGCAGACAAGTCAAAGTCGGTGATTCCTGGAAGAGCGTTTGTCGTGATAGCCCAAAACGCCAGGAATCCACACGAGGTGATTACGGGTAAGCTGATCATAAACTATTGCGAAGTTTACACCTTGTTAGATACCGGTGCTACCCATTCCTTTATTTCACCTGCTTGTGCTCAACGTTTGAACTTGACTTCTGATAAATTAGACTTTGACTTATTTGTTGAAACTCCGTTGGGAGAAACCTTTGTTACATCTACAGTTTACAAATCTTGCTTGATTCAGATTGGTACCCTTACCTTACCTGTTGATCTTATATCTTTGAAAATACTTGCATTTGACGTGATTTTAGGAATTGACTGGTTAACCACTTACCATGCCAAAATTGATTGTTTTCGTAAGGTTGTTAGTTTTCATATTCCTAATCAACCTGTTGTGCGAATCCAAACCACCAAACCACTAAAATCAGTCAATATCATTTCAAATCCCAAGGCTATTCGTTTATTAAAAAACAGATGTCAAGCTTTCTTAGCTCATGTCACTGATCTAAACCAGAATACATCAGATTTGAATGATATTTCCGTTGTAAATGAATTTCTTGATGTATTTCCCGAAGAACTTCCCGGTCTACCCCCAGAACGTGAAGTTGAATTCTTTATTGACCTTGAGCCCGGTACAAAGCCCATTTCTAAAACCCCATATCGAATGGCTCCTATTGAACTTCAGGAGTTAAAGATCCAATTACAAGAATTGTTAGACATCGGTTTTATTCGTCCTACTACGTCTCCTTGGGGTGCTCCTGTTTTATTCGTAAAGAATAAAGACGGGAGTATGCGACTTTGTATTGACTATCGGGAGTTGAACCATGTCACCATCAAGAATAGGTATCCGTTACCTCGAATTGATGACCAGTTCGACCAGTTACAAGGAGCGCAATTCTTTTCAAAGATCGATCTTCGTTCTGGATATCATCAGCTGAAGATTAAAACTGAGGATATTCCAAAGACTGTTTTCAGAACACGGTACGGGCATTATGAGTTCTTAGTCATGTCTTTTGGATTGACTAATGCTCCTGCTGCTTTCATGGATATGATGAACCGTGTATTTAAGGAGTATTTGGATCAATTCGTTGTTGTCTTTATTGATGACATCCTCATCTATTCTAAAAGCCGTGAAGATCATGAACACCATTTGAAGTTGGTACTTCAAAAGCTTTGTGAGAACAAGCTATATGCCAAGCTGAAGAAATGCGAGTTCTGGCTTGAGGAAGTAGCATTTCTTGGGCACGTGGTATCGAAACGTGGAGTATCTGTTGACCCGGCGAAGATTGAAGCAATACAAAGCTGGGAGCAACCTAAGTCGGTGACCGAAGTACGAAGCTTTCTGGGCTTAGCTGGTTACTATCGGAGGTTCGTAGAGGGATTTTCTCGAATCGCTACTCCATTAACTCAGTTGACTAGAAAAGATACGAAATTCGTTTGGAGAGAGGAATGCGAGAAGAGCTTCCAAGAGCTCAAGAGGAGACTTATTTCGGCACCTGTTCTGACAATACCATTTGGTTCGGATGGATTTGTTATTTACAGCGATGCTTCGGGCAAAGGGTTAGGATGTGTTCTCATGCAACATGGGAAAGTCATAGCCTATGCCTCGCGACAACTCAAAGAATATGAGAGGAATTATCCTACTCATGATCTAGAGTTGGCAGCAGTCGTTTTCGCGTTGAAGATCTGGAGACATTACTTGTACGGAGAGAAAGTGGAGATTTATACGGATCATAAGAGCCTTAAATATTTCTTCACTCAGAAGGAACTCAACATGCGACAACGACGTTGGCTTGAGCTGTTGAAAGATTACGATCATACCATCCAATACCATCCTGGAAAAGCGAACGTGGTAGCTGACGCGTTGAGTAGAAGATCATATGTGAGAACGAGTGCAATGATGTCAAGTATACGCGTAGAACCAGCTTTGATTGATAAAGTTAAAGCTGCTCAAGCTACAGATGCGGAGCTGATGAAGATGAAGAAGAAGGTGCAATTCCAGAAGCAAGAATCGATGAAGATGGAATACTTCGAGTCAACTCCAGACTTTGTGTTCCTAACGATTCCGACTTGAAGTATAGAATCATGATGGAGGCACACAACACACCGTTTGCGATCCATCCTGGGAGTACTAAAATGTATCGTGATCTTCGACATACATTTTGGTGGAGCAATATGAAGAGAGAGATCGCGGAGTTTATCTCGAGATGTTTAACTTGTCAACGTGTAAAGGCGGAGCATCAAGTGCTGAAGGGTCCATTGCAACCACTGGAGATTCTGAAATGGAAGTGGGAACACATTACGATGGATTTCGTTACGGGTCTTCCCAAGGTTTCTCAAGGCATAGATGCGATTTGGGTTATTGTTGATAGATTAACCAAGTCTGCTCATTTCTTGCCGATACGAGAGACTTATTCCCTTGAACGTCTTGCTCATATGTACGTGAATGAGATTGTGAGATTGCATGGCATGCCAGTATCCATAGTTTCGGACCGTGACCCCAGATTTACTTCACGATTTTGGATCAGTTTGCAGAAAGCTATGGGCACAGATTTACGATTCAGTTCGGCTTATCATCCTCAAACAGACGGACAATCGGAAAGAACTATTCAAACTCTTGAAGATCTATTGAGACTCTGTGTTCTAGACTTCAAAAGGAGTTGGGATAAGTACTTACCATTGGTGGAATTCTCCTACAACAACAGTTATCAGGCAAGTATAGGCGTAGCTCCATTCGAAGCGTTGTATGGGAGAAAGTGTCGCTCTCCAGTATGTTGGAACGAGGTGGGTGAAACAACATTGTTGGGACCGGAGTTAGTACGTGTGACTACAGAAAAGATCCAAATGATTCGACAATGTATACAAACCGCACAAGATCGACAAAAGAGTTATGCGGATCTTCATCGAAAGGACGTGGAATTTAATGTTGGGGACCATGTGTTATTACGTATTGCTCCATGGAAAGGAGTTACAAGGTTTGGGAAGAGAGGAAAGCTCAACCCACGATTCATTAGTCCATTTGAGATTCTTGACCGAGTAGGAAATGTGCCCTATAGACTCGCTTTACCTCCAAGCATGTCTCGTGTTCATAATGTGTTTCACATATCCGTGTTACGTAAATATGTGAAGGATCCAAACCGCATTATTGAGTTAGAACCAGACGAGATAGCCGAAGATTTAACGTACGAGGAGGTACCTGTCAAGATCTTGGATAGGAAGGAGCATGTCCTACGCTCGAAAATTATACCTCAAGTTAAAGTTTTGTGGAGAAACCATGCAATTGAGGAAATGACCTGGGAGTTGGAATCGGAAATGAAAGCGAGGTATCCTCACCTTTTCGACATACCAGGTACGTACGTTAATTTCGAGGATGAAATTTCATAAGGAGGGGAGGTTGTAAGACCCCAACTTTTATGAATAAAGATTTAATTTTCTTTATATATTATTTCGAAACAGTAAGGTGTTGTTTTGATAAATATGAAAGTTATGGGTGAAATGTGCAAATATTTTTAAAATGAGCAAGTGGTTATAAAATATTCTTGTTGTCGGGGAATATTCGTTTGGTCGTGGAATATTCTTGTTGTTGGGGAATATTTGTACGACGGCGCAGCTATTTGTGGGCCCCCACAACGGAATAACTGTCAGATACAGAAAGCGACAGAAATAACTTTTTTACAAAATAACGGCGTGGTTATTACCGTTAGTACTGTTGAAATACCCGGTGGTTAAAATACAGTGATACGCGGTGTTGCACAGTAGCACACGGTATCGCACAGTATTTCGAATTATTGAGTCTTACGTGAGAAGCCATTACTCAATAATTGTTACAGTAATTACTGTTCAATATTTTATATTATTGACTCAATAATTGCTACGTTGATATTTTATTGACTCAATAATTGCTACGTTGCTATTTTATATGATTGATTCAATAATAGCTACAGTTGATATTTTGGTATTATTGATTCAATAATTGTCACTGCACAGTATTTCACATTATCAACTCAATAATTCATATTATTTGAATAATATTATTAGATAGCATTATTGACAATGTCTAAGGAAGTTCTGTCTAAGAGGGGTTATTTAATTGCGCGCCAATAAGGAGAAGTCCTTATCGGAAGGCCCCCTCTTTCCTGGGAACGACCTGATTGTCAATATTGTAGTTCTGTAATATTATTTGTGAATAATTAATTATTGATTTATATGATAAGAAAATATTTATTTTGTGGATATAAAAGAAGGAATTAGTGCTGATGTGTTTTTATCAGTATCTTGGTGTGGAAAATTATTTATTTATGGATTTCGGATAATTTATGTTTGGAATTTGGAAAAACTTCCTTCTGCAAAGTTGTAGAGAATTAAATTTCCTATGAAAAGGACACATCATTTGTATTTTTCTGACAAAGGGGCTATTTATTATGAATTATTGAAGTTTCGAAAAATAAATATTTTTTTAATGGGTGGGCCCCACTTTTGGTTGAAAAATATGCTAATGGCTTTTTGGGAGAGCAGCTGGCGGCTGGAGGAATTTTTTTTTTTTTATTATTTAGTCTCCTTTGTCATCCTAAGCTTTTCCTATAAATAGGGTGCTTAGGTTAGAATTGAAAATCACACCAGAATCAGAAGTTTTCTCTCTCTATAATATCGAGCGTATTTTTGTGAGTATTTCAATACTTTGAGTATTAGTATTCAGTGCAAGTTTTCTTCGGTATTATATCCGATATTCCATTCAGAAGTACTATTCTTTTGAGGTAAGGGATGTTATTTCTTCCGTAAA
Organism: Panax stipuleanatus; assembly: GCA_020205555.1. Lineage (NCBI taxonomy): Eukaryota > Viridiplantae > Streptophyta > Magnoliopsida > Apiales > Araliaceae > Panax > Panax stipuleanatus. The sequence continues at coordinate 56,368,813 of CM035116.1, read as the reverse complement.
TGATGTTATTCTTTTCAATATCATTATACCAAAATATTGGCATGGATTTTATGTTGAAATTCTTACTTTTTCCGTCGGGGTTACTATTCAGTATACGGCACTATTCACGTATACGACACTATTCACGGAAAAATAAAATTTTCTTCTGTTTGTCCAAATTGCTTGTTAAGGTTCATATCTTTGATTGGATCTAAGTTTTGAGCTTTATTCTTGAATTTTGCTCCACAAAGTATTATTATGGAATATTATTGAACTTTGATAAACTAAAATACGAATCCTTAATATTCCTTTATTTCACTGGATTCGTTATTTATATGATTTTTCATCATCCTCAGTTCTAAGTGGTGATATAACTGATTATCTTTGGCCTGTAGAGCAAAGATGAATGATTACCTGATGAATATCTTTGGCCGTAGTGCAAAGATGACAGGTGTTGAGATGAACATGACCACTGATGATACAAATGAATATCTTTGGCCTGTAGTGCAAAGATGAATATTGATTCGAGATGTATAGTGATTGATGTTACAGGGATAAAATATTGATGATGGACTTTTAAATCATAGAAGATAGTAGACTTCATTCTCTACTTAACTCTTCTAATGAATTGTTATTTTCGCTGCGAATATTGATCTAAGATTGGTTGTCCATTATATTTTATCTGATTTATTGAAGACTAACGATAATTTATTTTTCATTATCTTAGTCATAATATTCTTTACTGAGCTAGTTGAGCTCACCCTTTTCATCTGTTGTCCTCTTCAGGAAATGAGAATGTTGCGGGAACTAGTCGGGGGACAGAGTGATGGTCCGAGTTAGAGCAGTAGTAGTCCTCACTATTTCTGATAAATAGTGTGATAATAATTGTAATGAGGACTTTGTTTGAATCTTAATATTTTCTACATATTTGTATTGACACTCACAGTTGTGTGGTCGTATTTTGCACGACCGTATGATATGAAGTTTGTATTTGAATTCTGTACCATGTATTTGGCGACTCAGAATGGGTTGGGTTGACTGGACCTATTCTGGGGGCGTCACATTATTTCTGATATAAGACTCTCTTATATAGATATTAGGTTAACCCTCCTAATCCAATTAGAATAGGGTTTTATTTAATTAATTAATTAAATACTTTTAATTAATTTATATCCTAATCTTTATTAGGATTGAGAGAGAGTACTGATATTATATTAATTCCTAAACTCCTTTAGAATTAAAATAATAATAATAATAATAATATTAATAAGAATCCTCTTATTAATTTATATTTAATATTTCTAAAATATTAAATAATAAACATTAAGCTATTTAATTTATTCTATCATCATAGATTAAATTAATTATTCTTAATGCATTATTACTATCATGCCATTTTCTTCTTAAATAATTCTTCTTCCTTTTATGGTGTGACCCTTTAGGTTCTCCATATTAAACCGATTGTGAATAAATCAATTAGAACAATTCTAATTTTATTTAAATAAACAAATTAAACTAATAATCTATTTAAATAAATAACATTTATTCTACAATAGGGATAAGCCTCCCTAGCGATCAACGACTTTCTAGATAATATAGATTTCAACATTAATCATAAAAGAACCTGTGAGTTAATAGTTACCGTACAATTCAATCCTTCCACCATACAATGTCCCAATTAAATATAAGACATGGATTTACTTTTTACTTTCAAGTCTTAATTTATTTAATCATATGTATTTCGATTAGAAAATGCACAACTCCAAATAATGCAAATTAGAAACCTCTTTCTAATTTCATTCTACCTTGGCCAAGGATTCCTGGGTTGTCATTTAACGAATCACATAGGACATATCTCCTCTTTTACTAGAGGTGGTAGATTCTTTATTGATCATTTATTATCTCCATATGTAACTCATTACACCCAAGCATACCCTATATATGCCTTAAAAGGCCTTAAGGAATTAGTCAAAGTATAATTTGTTACATACAAGATACTATGATGATCTCAAGTCCAAGGATCACATGTACTACTATCACATTAGGAATTCCTATTGACAGGCGAGTAAAACTCCATTAGGTATTCCATAGCGAGTCACGTTCAGTGAACTTATTCTCCAATAAGCACCTACATACTTGCTTTAGTGTCTCCACACAAATGACCATGAGATCAGTCATCCTCATCCAATGAGCAAGCAACATATGTACCAATCTATCCGGATTTACTAATCCCCATTTTAGTAATCCCACAATTAGGAACTATTTTAGTTTTTAAGCTTTCTAAGAATTTAGATCTCATTATCATGATCTCATCATGATTCTAAAAGCATTGCTTAAAACTATGGGTTATTTACATATTATAAAAACAGCACCATGTAGATAATTATATGCCTTAAATGAATATTTTATTAATAAATAAATAAGATTGTTTACAAAGTATGTGCTTTGTCATCATACATGATTGGCTTGTATGCACACTACTATCAATCTCCCACTTGCACTAAAGCCAATCGCCATGGTATCTCATACCCATCTTCTCTAAGTGACGATCAAACTGCTGTTGTGTTAAAGCTTTAGTGAATGGATCTGCAATGTTGTCTTGAGAGTCTACACGCTCCAAGGTGACGTCTCCTCTTTCAATGATCTCCCTGATCAAGTGAAATCGCCGCAACACGTGTTTAGATTTCTGATGAGACCTGGGTTCCTTAGCCTGTGCAACCGCTCTGGTGTTGTCACAGTATACGGGAACTGCTTCTCCAATGCTAGGAACCACACCAAGTTCAGTTATGAACTTCTTCATCCAAACAGCTTCCTTTGCAGCTTCACTTGCAGCTATATACTCTGCCTCTGTCACTGAATCAGCAACCGTTTGCTGCTTGGAACTCTTCCAACTCACTGCACCTCCGTTCAAGGTAAACACATACCCTGAAACAGATTTACTGTCATCTTGGTCTGTTTGAAAACTTGAGTCCGTGAATCCCTCGAGTTTTAATTCAGACCCACCGTAGACAAGAAAAATATCTTTAGTCTTTCTCAAGTACTTTAGGATATTTTTCACTGCCTTCCAGTGCTCTTCTCTTGGATTCGACTGGTATCTTCTTGTTACACTAAGTGCGTGAGCAACATCCGGTCTAGTACATATCATACCGTACATGATAGATCCTATTGCAGAAGCATAAGGGATCTTACTCATATGGTCTCTCTCCTCAGGTGTCTTTGGGGCCTGTTTCTTGGAGAGATTTATTCCATGGCTCATCGGCATGAGACCTCTTTTGGAATCTTCCATGCTAAACCTCTTTAGCATCGTATCAATGTACGTTCCTTGGGATAAGCCGAGCATCCTTTTAGATCTATCTCTATAGATCTTTATCCCCAAAATATAGGATGCTTCACCCAAGTCCTTCATGGAGAAGTTTTTAGATAACCAGATTTTAATGGATTGTAACATAGGAATGTCATTCCCTATCAGTAATATATCATCAACATATAATACAAGGAATGATACTGCGCTCCCACTAACCTTCTTGTATACACATGGTTCATCCTCATTTTTGATAAAATCAAACTCTTTGATTGTCTCATCAAAATGAATGTTCCATCTACGAGAAGCTTTCTTCAACCCATAAATAGATCGTTGTAGCTTACAGACTTGATTTGTTCCAACTTTTGAAATAAATCCATTTGGCTGTGTCATATACACATCCTCCTCAAGTTTCCCATTGAGGAAGGCCGTTTTCACGTCCATCTGCCAGATCTCATAGTCATTGTAAGCTGCAATCGCAAGCAAATCCGAATGGACTTGAGCATGGCTACTGGTGAGAAGGTTTCATCATAGTCAACTCCTTGTCTTTGTTTGAAACCTTTTGCAACCAGTCGGGCCTTATAGGTCTCTACCTTTCCGTCTGCTTCAGTCTTTTTCTTAAAAACCCATTTACACCCAATAGGTTTAATACCTTCAGGTGGTGAAACCAAAGACCATACTTTATTTTCATACATGGAGTCCATTTCGGATTTCATGGCTTCAAGCCATTTCCCTGAGTCTTTATTACTCATAGCCTGTTCGTAATTCAATGGAACATCATCATTCATGATGTGTACCTCATCGTTATCCTCTATAACGAATCCATACCTCTCAGGTATCTTTGGTACTCTTCCAGATTTACGAACAGGGTGTGGTACAGTAGGTTCTTCTACTTGGTTAGGTACCTGACTTTGGTCCGTGGTAACTTGTGGTTCTTGAACTTCTTCAAGATATATCTTGCTCCCACTGACCCCTTCATGGATAAACTCTTTCTCCAAGAAGGTAGCATGTTTCACAACAAACACCTTTTGATCAGTTGGATGATAGAAATAATACCCTACGGTTTCTTTAGGGTATCCCACAAATCTACACTTATCGGATTTAGTCTGTAGCTTATCATTTTCAAACTTTTTGACATAATCTGGACAACCCCAAGTCTTAACATGCTTAAGATTTGGTTTCCTCCCTTTCCATATCTCATATGGAGTCTTTGGGGCGGATTTGGTAGGTACCTTGTTAAGTAGGTATGCAGCCGTTTCTAGGGCATATCCCCAGAAAGAAATTGGAAGGTCGGTAAAACTCATCATGGATCGAACCATGTCCAACAGTGTTCGATTTCTCCTTTCAGATACTCCATTTAACTGTGGTGTACCTGGAGGAGTCCATTGTGAGATTATACCATTTTCTCTGAGACAATTGAGAAACTCACTGCTTAAGTATTCTCCACCTCGATCTGATCGAAGTATCTTAATACTCTTGCCCGTTTGTTTCTTTACTTCACTTCTGAACTCTTTGAACTTTTCAAATGATTCTGATTTGTATTTCATTAAATACACATATCCAAATCTTGAGTGATCATCAGTGAAAGTAATAAAATAAGAATACCCACCCCGTGCACTTGTTGTCATAGGTCCACAAACGTCTGTGTGAATCAATGCCAACAACTCTGTAACTCTCTCTCCTTTTCCACTAAAAGGAGATTTAGTCATTTTACCCATGAGACAAGATTCACAAGTTGGATATGATTCATAATCAGATAGCTCGAGGAGCCCATCTTTATGCAACTTGGATAATCTTGTTTCATTGATATGACCGAGTCTACAGTGCCACATATAGGTATAATTAATATCATCTCTTTTCCTTTTCTTAATTTGTTCAATTTGAAATATATTTTCTTGTAAGTCAAGTGTATAAAGTCCATTTCGCAAATTTCCAATACCATATAAAACATCGTCTTTATAAATAGAACAACCATTGTTCTTTATAATAATGTCAAAACCTTCCATATCCAATACAGAAATTAAAATAATATTTTTAATAATATTCGGAACATAATAACAATTATTAAGATAAATGGATTTGCCCGAAGACATTGCTAAATAATAAGTTACTACAGCTAATGCAGCAACTTTTGCTCCATTTCCCACTCGTAGGATCACCTCATCTTTGTTCAACTTTCTACTTCTGACCAGTTCCTGCACAGTATTACATATGTGAGAACCACAGCCGGTATCCAATACCCAAGTAGAATTATGACTTTCAGAAAAATTAATTTCAATCATAAACAAACCTTGATTGGAAGTCGAAGCTTCTCCAAGCTTCTTCTCTGCTAGAAACTTCTTGCAGTTCCTCTTCCAATGTCCCGGCTCATTGCAATGAAAGCTCATTCCTTTAGCTGGTTCAGGTTTCTTTTGCTCCTTTTCTTTCCCTTTTCCCTTAGCCTTCTTAGATTTCTTCTTTTCAAAAGACACCTTGGGCCTCTTCCTTTTATTGGAAGAATCCACCATCAAGACATGGTTCTTCTTGGATGAGAAGTGACCTTCTGCAGTTTTCAGCATGTTAAGCAGCCCAGGTAAGCTGACATCTAGCTTATTCATGTGAAAATTAACCACAAACTGCGAGAAGGTCTCAGGGAGTGACTGCAAGACCAAGTCTTGACTCAACTCCCCATCCATGACGAACCCAAGTTGTCCAAGGCGTTCAATCAAATTGATTACCTTCAGAACATGAGTCTCGACGGCAGTGCCCTCGGTCATCCGAGATCGGAAGAGCTCCTTAGATATCTCATATCTAGCAGTCCTACTCTGTTCACCATACAACTCCTTGAGGTGAAGCAGCATAGCAGGAGCATCCATTTTTTCGTGCTGACGCTGAAGCTCGTTATTCATGGATGCGAGCATGATGCATTGAGCCACAGATGCATCATCTTGCCACTTATTGAAAGTGGCAATCTCTTCCTCAGAGGCTGTTTCTGAAACAGATTCAGGGATAGTGGAATTTAGGACATAAGAAATCTTTTCAGCAGTGAGAACAATTCTCAGATTTCTTAGTCAGTCCTCATAATTCGGGCCGGTAAGCTTATTTGCATCAAGTATGCTTCATAGTGAGATTAGTGATTTTGACATTTTTAAAATTCTGCATGTGAAAAGACAACATTTTAGCAAACATTCATTTTATTAACTTTGCATACCAACATAAATTTAGGTCTTTATTTTAAATTGGTATCTCCCACTATTTTCATCAAACTATATTACCCTCACTCATATAGTTCGGCAACATCTAATTAAAGATTTGCTAGTGAGATTAAGGATCCCATTCAAATGTATATAACCTTGTGGATAGCACAACAAGCGATATACAAATAAATAGGTAGACAACTCTTGTCAATTACATCACCATGTAACTCATTTTATTTTGCCTCTTAAATCATAATGGTCATGTGTGTGCACATCCGAACTAAAATGATTTAAGTTAAGTCCAGCCTAGCACTTCCATAAATTCAAAAAAGAAAAATTTTCGTCCTTGTGGATAGCACAACAAGACTAGATTGTTCAATTTTCTTGATAAGCATCAAATGTGATTAATTAAAATCTTAAATATTCAATACTCGTCTTGTGGATAGCACAACAAACTCATATTAAATATTTAATACTCTATTAACTAATCATGCTAGAAGGCGACGTTCGATATTCCAAATATCATTTGAACGCTTCAGACTTAATAATATTTCTTTGAGGGGTTTGTTATTATTTGTCTCATCTTTTTAAGCGCGCATGCACATATATATATAAAATACGCGTCATTTTATTAAACATGCGAAGCATGTTTGTATAAAATATAATATATATAATATTTAGCATGCAATATAGAATACTATATTCTACCCGGATTGATTATGGACTTTTATTCTAGTTTGGTTCACTAGAGCCACCAAGTGAACCAAAAGGTCAAACCTAGGAGTGCAAGAATTTAAATTTAAATATAACTATTACATTTAAACCCTGGCTCCATACAAATGAGTCTTCACGCGTTCCTTGCTCCTTGGTCTCCAATTTCTTCAAAATAATTCTAACTATCTCTATTACATTAACTATTTAAAATTAAATAGAAACCTTGATCAGCAGTCAAGGGGAAGTACATAGAAAGGAGATAGAATTTACATCGAGAATAAAACTAGAGAAGACGAGGTACGCAGACCCCATTTTATAAAACCCATTCATTCAAGCATTCAACCAAAATAAAATCCAATCACATTGGTCATAGTCCATAATCAATCCCTTTTATTACCATACATATCATCATACGTATCAATAAAACTTATTCATCTCATGAAAATAAATTCATTCTATATATGTATTAATATCAGTTAATGGGCAAAAGTTTGCTAAACTTTGTTTTTGGAAAAATAAACTCCTTTATTTCATTCAAAAATAATTCCAAATTAAACTCTTTAATTTTAGCAATTCTGAAATCTCATTTCATATAAAATAAACATCTTTATTTTAAACCTTTATTAATTAAATAAACCATTCATTTAATTAAATAAAACAAAAAAAAAAATTCAGTTCCTGTCCAGTGGCGCAGCTGCGCCAAGAATGTAAAGGGAACCGGCGCAGCTGCGCAGCATAAAAACCAGGAACGGCACCCGGCGCTGCTGCGCAGGAATATTGCCTTGTACCGGCGCAGCTGCGCAGCTTCGCAGAATCTGAAAATTTTTTTGTTTCCCAGAACTCGATCCAATCGCATATCATACATGTATGGAATCACATAGACTGATAATTAGCACAAGATTGGCTCTGATACCACTGTTGGGTTTGTACGTAACGCAATCATGCAATCAAATCACATAAATAGGGCGGAAGCGTAAAAAACTAGGTTTTCAAAAATTTATACAAACCCATTACCATAATCATTCTTGTGCATCAATTATCAGTGAATGAAAAAGGAGAAAAATAGAATTATACCTTTGAAGACCCAAGCTTCCTCAGGTACAAGTTCTACTCCTTTGATTTCTTTGATTCCTCTGTAGTGGCTTCTTCCCTTGATCAATGTCAGCCACCCAAATGTTTGGCCTCTAACGGTGATCCATCAAGGAAGATGAAGAACTCAGTAAAATGGGTTATTGGCTTAACCCTTGTTTCTATCTCTATAGAATATGTGTACTCCCAACTCTTGAAAAATTCACGTACCTTATTTCTGATATAAGACTCTCTTATATAGATATTAGGTTAACCCTCCTAATCCAATTAGAATAGGGTTATTTAATTAATTAATTAAATACTTTTAATTAATTTATATCCTAATCTTTATTAGGATTGAGAGAGAGTACTGATATTATATTAATTCCTAAACTCCTTTAGAATTAAAATAATAATAATAATAATAATATTAATAAGACTCCTCTTATTAATTTATATTTAATATTTCTAAAATATTAAATAATAAATATTAAGCTATTTAATTTATTCTATCATCATAGATTAAATTAATTATACTTAATGCATTATTACTATCATGCCATTTTCTTCTTAAATAATTCTTCTTCCTTTTATGGTGTGACCCTTTAGGTTCTCCATATTAAACCGGTTGTGAATAAATCAATTAGAACAATTCTAATCTTATTTAAATAAACAAATTAAACTAATAATCTATTTAAATAAATAACATTTATTCTACAATAGGGATAAGCCTCCCTAGCGATCAACGACTTTCCAGATAATATAGATTTCAACATTAATCATAAAAGAACCTGTGAGTTAATAGTTACCGTACAATTCAATCCTTCCACCATACAATGTCCCAATTAAATATAAGACATGGATTTACTGTCAAGTCTTAATTTATTTAATCATATGTATTTCGATTAGAAAATGCACAACTCCAAATAATGCAAATTAGAAACCTCTTTCTAATTTCATTCTACCTTGGCCAAGGATTCCTGGGTTGTCATTTAACGAATCACATAGGACATATCTCCTCTTTTACTAGAGGTGGTAGATTCTTTATTGATCATTCATTATCTCCATATGTAACTCATTACACCCAAGCATACCCTATATATACCTTAAAAGGCCTTAAGGAATTAGTCAAAGTATAATTTGTTACATACAAGATACTATGATGATCTCAAGTCCAAGGATCACATGTACTACTATCACATTAGGAATTCCTATTGACAGGCGAGTAAAACTCCATTAGGTATTCCATAGCGAGTCACGTTCAGTGAACTTATTCTCCAATAAGCACCTACATACTTGCTTTAGTGTCTCCACACAAATGACCATGAGATCAGTAATCCTCATCCAATGAGCAAGCAACATATGTACCAATCTATCCGGATTTACTAATCCCCATTTTAGTAATCCCACAATTGGGAACTATTTTAGTTTTTAAGCTTTCTAAGAATTTAGATCTCATTATCATGATCTCATCATGATTCTAAAAGCATTGCTTAAAACTATGGATTATTTACATATTATAAAAACAGCACCATGTAGATAATTATATGCCTTAAATGAATATTTTATTAATAAATAAATAAGATTGTTTACAAAGTATGTGCTTTGTCATCATACATGATTGGCTTGTATGCACACTACTATCATCGATATGGTCACTACGAATTTTTGGTGATGTCATTTGGTCTAACGAATGCTCCTGAAGCATTCATGGGCTTAATAAATGGAGTGTTCAAGCCGTTTTTGGACAAATTCGTGGTGGTCTTTATCGACGACATTTTGGTATACTCGAAGACCAAGGAAGAACATGTAGAACATCTGAAGTTAACATTAGATACGTTGAGAAGAGAGAAGTTGTACGCCAAATTTTCAAAATGTGAATTCTGGATTGAAAGAGTTCAATTTCTTGGACATGTGATCGACTAGGAAAGAATTTCGGTAGATCCCTCTAAAGTTGAAGCGGTGATGAACTGGGATCAGCCGAAAACACCGTCGGAAGTGAGAAGTTTTGTTGGATTAGCGGGCTATTATAGAAGCTTCGTTCAGGACTTTTCCAAGATCGCAACTCCGCTAACGAATTTGACTAGGAAATCGGTGAAGTTTGTTTGGACGAAGAAGTGTGAGGAAAGCTTCCAAGAGCTTAAGAGGAGGTTGAGTTCAGCACCTGTGTTATCCCTTCCGGACGACATAGGAAATTTTGTGGTTTATAGTGATACGTCGCATAAAGGACTTGGCTGTGTGCTTATGCAAAACGATAGGGTCATTGCGTATGCGTCACGCCAATTGAAAGACTATGAGAAGGGGTATCCGACCCATGACTTGGAGTTAGCTGCAGTGGTATTTGCTTTAAAAATTTGGAGACACTATCTCTATGGGGAGAAGTGTGAAATATATACAGACCACAAGAGTCTGAAATATATTTTTACACAGAAGGACTTGAATATGCGCCAGAGAAGGTGGCTGAAGTTAATTAAGGACTATGACTGTGAAATCTTATACCATCCGGGTAAGGCTAATGTGGTTGCCGATGCCTTAAGCAGGAAGGGTCGGGAGAAATTAATGATGTTGACTGCTCAGGAAGAGCTAATTTTAGCAATGGAAAAGCTAGAATTGGAAGTGAAGTATCCAATGGAGATTGACGAGAAGTTGTTTCAGATACAAGTTGGTACAACCCTATTGGATAAAGTTAAGGAAGCCCAACTTCAGGACAAAGAATGTGAGAAGGTGAAGAAGAAGATATCTGAAGGAACCGAACCAAGATTCAAGATAGACAGTGAGGGACTACTGAGATTTGAGAACAGAGTGTGGGTACCGTCAGTGCCAGAGATTAAGGATGACATTTTGAGCGAGGCTCATAGCTCACGGTATTCGATTCACCCCGATAGTACCAAGATGTATCAGGATCTTCGACAGCACTTCTGGTGGCCGAATTTGAAATGAGATGATGCTGAGTGTGTTGCAAAGTGTCTGACCTGTCAGAAAGTGAAAGCAGAACATCAGAGACCGAGTGGTTTACTACAACCCCTGGAAATCCCAAAATGGAAATGGGAACACATTACTATGGATTTCGTGGTTGGCCTATCGACGACTCAGAAAGGCTATGACGCAGTATGGGTTATCATTGACCGACTAACAAAATCCGCACATTTCCTTCCAATCAAAATCAGATTCAACTTAGACCAATTGGCAAGGCTATATGTGAAAGAGATTGTTTCGAGGCACGGAGTTCTGGTGTCAATAGTTTCCGACAGAGATTCGCGTTTCACATCGAACTTCTGGAAATGACTACAGGAATGCATGGGGACACAGTTGAGAATGAGTACGGCTTATCACCCACAGACAGAAAGGTAGAGCGAAAGAACGATCCAGACATTGGAAGATATGCTGAGAGCATGCATTATGGATTTCAAAGGCAACTGGGATGACCACCTACCGCTTGTGGAATTCGGTTACAACAACAGTTACCACGCTAGTATTGGCATGCTGCCTTATGAAGCGTTGTACGAAAGAAAATGCAAAACCCCGCTATACTGGGATGAAGTTGGCGAGAGACAACTACTAGGTCCAGAACTGGTACAGCAGACAACAGAGATAGTCGGGGTAATCAGAACAAGACTAGTAGCAGCTCAGGATAGGCAAAAGAAATACACCGATCCACATCGTAAAAATGTTGATTTTGAATCGGGTAGCTTTATATTTTTTAAAGCCTCTCCCTGGAAAGGGAAGATCAGATTCGGAAAGAAGGGAAAATTGAGCCCGAGGTTCATTGGACCCTTTAAAGTACTGCGAAGGATTGGAGAAGTTGCGTATGAGGTAGCCTTACCTCCGGCGCTAGAGAATATCCACAACGTCTTTCATGTTTCAGTTTTACGCCCCTACAAAACACGATTACAAGCATGTGATTTAATATGAACCCCTACATTTTGAGAAAGACTTATCATATGAAGAAATTCCTGTTCAAATTGTTAACAGGAAATAGCAAGTTCTCAGAAACAAGGTTATACCTTCGGTTAAGGTAATTTGGAGGAACCACAACGCTGAAGAAGCTACGTGGGAACTCGAAGAGAATATGATGAAGAATTATCCACATTTATTTACTTAATTTATATGTATGCGATTCTGGGGACAGAATCTTTGTAAGGGGGTGAGAACGTAACAGGACGAATTTTAATTGAACCGTGATTCTAGGGACAGAATCGTTTTAAGGGGGAAAAGATGTGACAAACGAGATTTTTATAATTTATTTTGAATATTTATTAAATTAAATAAATATTTTTTGATGATTTAATTATTGAGTTAAATAATTAATTGATGAAATTGTGGTAGATTAATTTAATTATATGTGTTACATTAGTTAAATTAATGTGGTTAATTTTTGTATTTAAAGTATGTATTTAACTGAGCTTACTTGATTAAATGAATTAATTAATAAGAATAATGTGTTCTAATTAAATTAATAATTAATTAGAGATTTAATGATTTGACATAATTAATAAATAAGAATTTTACTTATGTGACTATGTGATTTAATGTGGATTTATGCCATTTTATTTAATTGATTTAAATCACATTATTTGATTAAATTGGGTGTGACAGTAAAACTATATTATAAAGCTTTAAATAAATTAATGGGAAAGGAAGAATATAAGGGGCAAGCAAACAAAGCCTTAGTGGGGGTTGGAGCCAGTTAACCCATTATGTGATTAACTGACGACCCATAACCCACGACTTCTAATTACGCGTATAATATATTAACTTACATATACATATCAGTTCATATATTTTGTAAGGCACTAAGTTCCAGAGAGAAAAGGAGAGAATTGAGAGAGAGTTGAAAAGAATTGAAGAATTAAAGTGCATCATCTTCACAGAGTTAGCAAGGGTAACCTCTTGATTCAACCTTTATATTTACGTATATATATGTTTCTTCCATGAAAAGCCAACTTGAGTTCTCTATGAATAAAATTGGTGTTAATTACTTGAGTTATGATCATATACATGTTAACTGATGTTCATAACATACTTTCTATAACTTATGTATGTTTTAAAACAATCAAATTCATGATTATATGCCTTAATCAAAGTTCTGCAAAATTTCAGAGTTTCATTTAAGTACTTTTAAAAATCCTCTGATAAGAACTATTTTTGATAATTAACTTAAGATGTGATCGTATATGTGTTAGTATATGTTAATAACATGTTATATATCACGTATACATGATTTTCAGTGGCCATACCATGGAATTTTGTTGATAATTGGGTTTTCAAAGAGTTACAGAGTGTAAAAATTGGATATATGGCCCATATGGCCCTTATGTACAAAATCTACACGCCTTATGCATTTATTTAACTTAAATTGACATGTGATTATGATTGTGTACCTTTAAACGAACAAAATAGAAGTTGAACAAACGAATTCGGTGTTATAACGAATCCGTAACATTGAATTTCTTATTTTTCTTCAAAACTTTATAAGTTATGAAAAACAGTGAAATTATATGATTTGATTCAAATAATTGTATGTTTTAACTCGTTAAAATAGTGCTAAAAAGGTTGGGTAATGATTATATGTGTATTATAGTGTCTGGGTATGCTTAAATTCATGTGTGAATAAATTAATTGGATGTTTTGTTCAAGTTCTGTTTTTCTCGCGAACCTCAGAATCTGGAACTGGCATGTCGTGCCGCAGCACCAGCTCCAGACCTTAAGGTCCGCACTGCAGCGCCAAGGAAAGCTTATATGGTGGCGCCGCAGCGCCACTATGTAGTTTGTCCAGAAATGAGAATTTTAATTATTTTATTCCTGGGAATGTAATAGTAACCTAATCTAATGAACATAAAAATATGTTAGACATATAATGGAATGTTAAAATAGATTCTTAACATGTCAATGAGGTACTTACATATTTAATTGAACTGTTGAACGCATAGTTAGCTAATCGTTCGTGAAATCTAATATTTTGTGAAGACAAATATTATGATTTGATTAGTATAATCATAATCATTGTTTAGACAAAAGAGAATGAACTTGTGATGCTAGTTACGTTATTGATTAATGTGTATTGTGAATGTATTAGTATGTAGGACTTAATAAAGAACGTGAATTATAAATTGTAGCTTGCGCAAGTGGCAAGTTTCCTAAACTCAAACTTTACTTTTACATTGAGCAAGTATCCTATCTCTAACTTATTGTTATTAAGCAAGTTCTTAACGTTCTAAGTTATTCATTTATCAAGTCTTAGACTTGTGTTCTATATCGAGCGAGCTCTTGTTTTTAATTGTTCAAGTTCAAAGGTTTTATATTTGATGCTATAACTCTCTTAAGCATGATTCAGCTATACAATACTTATTCGATTGTATACTATTGAGATTTATCATTCAAGTTGAATATCGATGTTATTGTTGAACTTATAGGACTAGTGAATCCTTATTTATTCGACTAGTCCATAGTTGATGTACGTTCTAAATTCTATAATACTTATTGAGCTTATCCAAATAAAACTTCCTTTGGTGCGGACTCTGATGTCAAAACTGAGATGAACAACCCTGTAAAGGGGATTATTTACGCTTTAGCGTTGAGATATTGTGCACAGTATGGTACTAAGGGCTGATCCCCCTAAGTACGAGAAATATAGTCCATAGTCTTACGACTATTAAAGGTTTGAAGTTTAACACTTTACAACCTAGGACATAGTTCGAGGTCTTATGACCCTCAGATGTTCTTTTGATTCCTGTTATTTATCCTCGAGTCAAATGTTGAGTTTCTTATTCAGATGTCTTTGATTCACTCGCATGTTATTATATTGTTGTCATATTATTATACTTGTGGGCAATCGTGCTCACTCTTGCGTAATAATAACATTGCAGTTAAGAACAAAAGGTCCGACGAGCCTTCTACTAGCAAAGGCAAGGGCAATGTCAACAAGTGATGAAGACTTGTTGTTTATTTTTATATGTTTATGTTTCAGACTTATGTTAAAGTTGTGTAAGACTTATTTATTTGTTATGTTCCGCACAGATGTTTAAGGTTAGTATGACCTGGGATTGATGTATTTATTTTCAGATGTTGTAACCCCATAAGGGGAGGATTTATTCCTATCTATTGCATGGTTTGCATTTATTATGGGTAGATAGGTAGATGATATTTGTACAGTGAACGCCAAATTCCGTGGAATTGAAGTACCCGGATTTGGGGGTGTCACAGGTTGGTATCAGAGCTGTAGGTTATGAACCTTAGGTGGGGGAAAACCTTAGGATAGTAGCCTTTCTAGAGATCGAGAACATAGTAATGATAACACTTATCGAGTTCTAAGAAAGATAATAACTTACCTTATGTGCTATGTGCTTATACTTATATACTCGAGTATCGATTAGCATCACGTAATTACTAAAACTTAAAATTTTATTTGTCAGGATGACGGATGCTGGAGAACCTAGTCAGTCCAGGGACCTTGTACCCCTAGAGGCTAGAGTGGAGGAGCCCCAAGATATCCACGTAGTCTGGGAGCAGTTAGTCCGACGAGAGCCATCACCCTTGATCACAGTCATTGGTCAGGAGTATGTGCCATTGTCTGATTCAGAGGAGGACTCTGAGGAGATTGAGGTTCAGGCTGAGGCAGCCGATGAGGAGGAGGAAGACCCTG